>CAJNOJ010000004.1:0-600000 GCA_905250025.1 Adineta ricciae
ACAGCACAGCACACAGGACAACGCACAGCACAACACATAGTACTACCCATTCAACAACTCATGAGACAACAACTCACAGTACTACGCACTCAACAACACACAGCACCACTCACAGCACAACACATAGTACTACCCATTCAACAACTCACAGTACTACGCACTCGACTACCGCGAAAGTAACGCATCCGTGGACGCCGGCTACCAAGCACTCGACGACGGAGGAAGACTGTGAGGAAACTACTCATGGTGGCAGGAGAACCAGCACGCATAGTTCCACGCACTCAACAACACACAGCACGACGCACAGCACGACACATAGTACTACCCATTCAACGACTCACAGTACTACGCACTCGACAACCGCGAAAGTAACGCATCCGTGGACGCCGGCTACCAAGCGCTCTACGACGGAGGAAGAATGTGAAGAAACGACTTTCGGTGCTAAGAGAAGTATGTCGCATAGCATAGTGCACCCGCCAATGCATAGTGGTTGGCTGCCGGGGATACAGAGTGGAAGTGAAGCGATTTGGTCTGACGCGAAAGTATGGGCTAGTGGTGATTTGGATCTTGATGGAAATGGGCATGCATGGAAGAGTTGGACGTCACAGTCGACGGTGATGAGGGCGCTGATAGGTAGAGGAACAACGGGCGGTGCATTGGTTCATCAGTCTGAACCGGATGGATGGAAGAAGGCGCTGGGTATTTCGGTGCATGGGTCTGGTAAAAGGAAGTAGTTGTGAAAAAAGAATGATTATTTTTTTTTCTGCATTGGTTTTCATTTAATGCTTTTGATATTTTTCAGTTGCTTTTTCTTGTTTTTGCCCAGAAGCCGTTTTTTTGCTAATAAAATAATTATCGCCTATGGAATTTGGATTGTTGATGCGACGCTGTTTTCTGTTAATGGGCCAAAAGTTTGGAATGAGTGGAAGTGATCAGATAGGAAATATGTTCAGGATCGGTGAAAAGTTTATTGTAGGGTTCCGATAGGCTTTGTGTAGTTGATTAAGTAAAAAAAGGTATAGTCGATGCTGTTGGAAACTAGTATTTTTGAGAATTGATATAGATAGAGTGAAATTGTGGTGTAGAAAAGACGGTGCGAAAATAATTGTGGAACAGCGAAAAGTGGATTTGAGATTTCGATCTAATAATATATGGAAGGTGAACTATGGATGAAATATGTAGAAATAGTACTATTCTGGAAAATGAGGAATACTTTCACGTATATAACTGTTCGAATAAGAAGTAGCCGTGCGAAAGTTCCGGTTCAGTTCAAATAGCGGGACTCACGTCACCTATTTCAGATCGCAGGAATTGAAGTGGGTGGTTAGTTGAATAAAGAAGGACTTGTTGAGTCTCGTTTTCACCAGTTTCTTTTTGATGAACTGTCGAATACTGCAGCTGAGGGACCCTGAACTGGTCGTGCGAGTTCGCATGAACCGGTTGTAACCAGTTCTACGGCCCACAACTGTCACACACCCAATAAGAAGCTAGGGTATTACCAAAGGACGCTATCTGGTGTGTACTTTTATGCATAGCGAGCAAGGTTATTTTGAATGATTCGTTGAAAAGATAATTGAAGCTGTTTTAGAATATCATGAAAAAGAAGTTACAATGATTATGAAACGTATTAGAGATCCGTCCGGACGAAGTACTACAAAGATCACACTCCACTCAGATCGTATGGGCGGAGAAAAATTTGAGCTTCATGAAGCAGTTTGCATGACGGTTGGAGCGTACTATAGTTCAGAATCTCTATTTATGCGATTTATTCTTTCGTTGCTTCAAAGGAACCTGTTCAGCTTTTAAGAGTTAGCTGAGAAAGCATAATATGAGCTTTATTTGTTTTAGAAAAAAGATTTCAGACTTATATCAGAAGATTTGCATAAGTTCTAATCGTATATAACCGTATGTATGGTATGATTGTTATTTCTCAAGATTTCAATGGTTGAATTCGATTGATTATGCTCTTTGACAAATGGATAATATTGTTTTCGTTCGGAACACTTAAATATGACGGGATCTTGGTTTTTTTTCACTCTTATGATCATAATCGTGAGTCTTGCATTCGTCGAAGTACTCAGGGCCAAATATTTTGCGCGGATATCTCGCTGCCGGTAACCACAATTCTCCTAATGGTCGCATGGCCAGCGGACAAAAGAAGTTTACATCGAGACCATCATCAGGAGAGCCCATTTTCCATACAAGTGTTTCTTTCTTGAAGAAAACATAAATATCGAGAAATGGAAAATTCCATCCTCTTGACCCAGCGTATGGAGTATTTCGAAAGTAAACTTTGTAATGCTCTTTTGTGTAATATCGACTGCTTCAAATGTAATGCAACACCAATGAATCGTTCAAGTTTTTGAATTCGTCAAGAAAACGATCTTTGCCTTCATCAGCTATCATTAAATCAACGTCAGTATCCCACGGAGTGATGTCATGATGTCTTGCCGCTCCTAACAATGACCCGTCGACTAGCATATATTCGATGCTGTTCTTTCGACATACACGATCGACAATTACCAATAGACGCATGAGAATACTATATTCACATCGATTGATATGACGAGGCATGTGCTATGGTGATTTCCAATGGGCGATTGCTGAAATTGCCGATCAGTATCTAAACGATGTGCCATGTGAAGACATCAGATAGAAAATTCATCCAGTGGTACACTCTTACCTTCTACATTGTTCAATTCTTGATAGATATCGCGAGATGTATACTGAGTGCTGGTTATATGTAATGGCGACAGCTGTGTCCGAACGTTTGGTTGAAGAAACGCGAAAATAGCACCAATGGCCAGCAGACCAAGAATTACTTGGATGCATCGGACGCGACGAGTAAAGATTTGGTCAAAGAGCATGAAATGCCGCTTTCGTCGAGAAATATCTCTTGAATATGATTTATTGAAATCGCTTTAGACATATTATACTGTATTCTTATCAGGAAAGATAATAACAAAATATTTCATACTCCGAAGCTCGAATAGCTAGATACAGATACATGTTTTTGAGATAAAACGGAAAACATCACTTGGACCTGCACTGTATTTCAGCATATTCTGCGTCAAGTTTTTGAATTCTAAACGAATTGCAATCATCAAGAGAGAAATAAAGAATATTTATTCGAAAAAAAATCAATCATATGAAATTGTATGTATGATAGTATTGTTTATTTTTAAGACTTCAGTCGTCGAATTTGATTGATTATTCCGTTCAACAAACGGGTAAAAGTCTTTTAAATCAGCGCATTTCTGCGAATTCACATAATCACCGGTTTCGTTTCTATGATTCCACCAATGCGTCTTGCATTCATCAAACGGATCAAATTCGAATAATTTTTGAGGTTGTCTCGGCGCAGGCAACCATAATTCGCCTAATGGTCGCATCACTATTGGATAGTAATACTTGATATCTTGACCGTATTCTGGATACCCCATTGACCACACATGCGTTTCATTTTTTAGATAAACATAGATATCAATAAACGGAAAATTCCATGAATAACCTCCTGCCGATGGTGTGCTTCGAAAGAAAATTTTATAATATTCTTTCTTGTAATGTCTACTACCTAGAACACGATGAAGAACGATGGTTTCATTCATTTGATTGACTTGGTCGAGAAAACGATCTTTGCCTTCATCGGCTATCATCATGTCAGCATCGGTATCCCATGGAGTTATATCATGGTGTCTTAACGATCCTAATAAGGTACCATCCGATATCATATATTCGATTTTATTCTTCCGGCAGATCCGATCAGCCACCATAAATAAACGCATAAGAATACTATGTTCACATTTCGTTAAACGACGAGATAACAGTGGAGTCGATTTCCAATGTGTATAGTAATAAGGTAAACGCTGGAGTCTGGTTGGATCGACGGACGGTGCGTGAAGAACTGGTGTTCTGTAGAGTTGTCGGTCACTATCGAACCGGTGCGCCATGTGAAGACACCATAACGAGTAAGCATCCAGTGCAACACTCTCGTCTTCCTCATTGATTAACTCGTAGGCAACGTCTGGAGATACAGTTTCGATACTTGCTCTATCACATGACAATTGTTTCGTATAAAAGTTAGTGTTGAGAAATGAAACGATTACAACTGCCCCGATCAGAGCAATGATCGTTTTCAGATGTTTATACCGACGTATATAGTACTGATTCAAGAACATGAAGTGTTCGTTATTCTTCAACTAATACGATGAGATAATCTGTGTTCGAACAGATATTCGACTGTACATAGTTCTCTGTATGATGAAGCATTTTGATTTTCATTCTTCAGACAGCAAAATGGCACATTCTTTTTCATATATGAAAAGAGAATCGTGATCAACAGGACAGAGAAAAGAAACATGGATGAAATGCTTTGCTAATCAGAGTAAACTATTCGCGCGAATGTCACATCTAGTCTATTGTGGACAAACGTTTGGCACAGGTAGTTTAGGCAGCCAAGTAGCATCCAATAATGGTGGTTTATTGGCTTTATAGAAGAGAGGATCAGCACGAGTGAATAATCCAATGTAAAGCGGTGCTGTGAGAAGAAGAAACGTATGTGTCAAGGCTATTCCGAATATTTTCGGAACAGTAAATGGACACTGAGCTACAATGCAACAGGCAATTCCTTGTAAAACGAAGAACGTAAACGCAGGTAATGGAGATGATGCTCCGAATGCTGCTGTTGCCACATGTGCGTGTAGGAAACCACTGACTACAAAACATGCTAAAGCAGCAAACATAGCTGATGACTTGAACAAACGGCGAATCGGATCAAATAGTGATTCTTTGAGTAGTGTACCAACAAGGCGATTGTAACGACGGCCCCAAAACTCACGTAGAGATTTCGATAGAAACGGATAATCATTAAAATCTAATACAGTATATTGATGACGTGTGACTAATCGTACGACAACGGCTTGTAAGTCATAGAAAAAAGTTCCCGAACAGATTGAAATATAGAACATTGCAAGTCTACCATAACTATCGTTTGGTGGACAAACGCGTAGCCATTGAAAAATCCATTGATTAATCAGAAGTTTTATGCTTGCACTGGCGAGATAAAAGCTCAAGGGTGTTTTTGACTGGCAACGTGTGACAGGAAGTAAAAACCAAAGGAATTTACAAATGTATGCTGGAAATGAACATGATTCATTTGGCGACAAGACAATTAAATGAAACAGACGAATTGATATCATCCAGTATAGCGAAACAGTCATCACTGATGACATTTGTACGTGTGGTAGATTTTGACAACCAGCGAATAGTAATATAGAACATGGGATCATTGTGAAGAGAGCTCGATGTGAACCATATCGAAGTGGTCGAATAACATAATAGCACAAAATAAGATGAACAGCCCACCCGAAACGAATTAACATTGGATCCATGCTGTTTTTTAATACTGAATGTATGTACGTTTGCTTTGTTTTTCTGTTATTTGCATTTTTCCTTTGACAGTTCTTCCATAAATAAATCAGGTAAATAGATGACGCCGTATGACATCACATGTAAGTTTTGTATGATGCAACGTTGGTCAACACATATCGTGCTAACAGACAATTTTCATGTATGATCAACAATTACAAGCTTTGTTTATTGCTGATATGAACTTTCTTTGTGTTTTTTTTATCTATTTTTATCTCGTATGATAAAGATATGTTTGCTTGATAATGTGCGTTAACTATATCTTTGGTTGAGTAGAATTGACATACACATCATTTTTTTTTCAAAAAATGATTTCGGTTAAGTGTACACTCATAATTCTAACAATTTACTTTGCGACAGGTGAGCATACAGAGCGTTGGAACCGTTACATGGAGTTGACATTGTATTATATTTGATGATAGGTCATGCTATACCTCGATTCGCTAACTATATTCAAGATCATATGGTATTACAGCGAGCTCCACAACGAGCGGTGATTTGGGGATTTGGAGACGCTAGTAAATTAACAACACTTCGAATGAAGAATCAGATTTATACAACGGTCAGTCGATCGGAATCAGCCAATGACTTGGGGGAATCCATCTGGTCGGTTACATTAGATCCTGTTAGTGATGAAGGTCCTTATGATATTCATGTGTCACAACCGTTAGCAAATGGCACACTTGTTACCATCGTTCTCCACGATGTCTTGTTCGGCGATGTTTGGATATGTTCAGGTCAATCGAATATGCAAATGGCTGTCACCGACATATTTAACGCCACAGAAGAAATCAACACTGCTGGCAATTATCCAAAAATTCGAGTTTTTACTGCAGCTTTGAAACCATCAGACACGCCCATCGAAGAACTACTTGGTATTGTAGAGAACTGGTCCGTCGCATCAGCACAAAGTATTGGTGGACCAAGTTTCACTTACATGTCAGCTGTTTGCTGGCTATATGGTCGTCACATTCATGAAGCATTGGGTGGTCGACCTATTGGTCTTATAGCAACCAGTTGGGGTGGCACAGCCATTGAATTATGGATGCCACCGCAGGCCTTGCAAGAATGCGGTATTTCAGCGTAAATTTCGTTTTTTGCCGCTACTTATAGATCTTCTATAACCATCTCTTGCTTTTTTTACATATAGAAATGAAAAAGTGCCATTGCAACCCGAGGGTAAATCGACAGAAATGATATCCTTAAGTAATTCAAATCTATTCAATGCCATGATCTATCCATTTACACGCATGGTTGTGTACGGTTCGATTTGGTATCAAGGTAAATCTCTACGTGCTTCTATTCCCTTTCGTCGAAACATTCCTCTAGGTGAAGCAAATGCTGGTTATAACACGGATAAATATAATTGTACATTTGCAAAAATGATTGAGTCTTGGAGACAAACATGGAATCAACGCACAAATGGTATTACAGATGTACAGTTTCCATTCGGCTTTGTTCAAGTAAACACCTACTCTCCATGGGGAGCTAAGTTCAAAGTTTCGATTTTATTTGTAGCTATCTACATGGACAAATACAAGCACGACGGTTGGTAACTTTCCAATTATTCGTTGGCATCAAACGTTTGACGTCGGTTATGTACCTAACAAGGTTGTGCCCAAAGTATTCATGGCGGTTGCTTTGGATTTACGTGATGATCCTAATGGGTAAATAATTCATGAGAGAAAACATCAATACGTACTTAAAAATTTGATTTCAGCATCCATCCTCGAACCAAACATGACGTTGGCTACCGTTTATCGCGTGCGGGTTTATCTGTTGCATACAACCAACAAGTTGAATATCAAGGTCCTATTGTATCCAGTGTTGTCTACACGAGTGGTAGCAAAACAGTAAACATCACCTACACCGGTGTACAAAACATCGAACTACGAAATCCAAATGGCTTCGAAGTTTGCTGTCAAGGTAGTAGCTGTGCTCAAGACGGTTGGGAAGCAGCAAGTATAGCGAGCAAAGATGGATTGACAATTGTCGTCACTGTTTCACCGACGTGCGTCGGAAAACAACTTTATGGAATTCGTTATCTCTGGCATGAAACACCGTGTCCATTCAAAGAAGCAGCTCTCTACAGTTACACAGATCCTAATCTACCTTCGCCACCATACATGAAAATGTTCTAATCACTACATGCGATATTTTTCTTCTTTTTCTCTTTAATTTCATTTCTAATTATCTAACTCGTTAACTCTTTCTTGATTGATAGTAATTGAAGAATTAATGACGTCATCATAATCTGAATTCGCATGTATATTCATTTCTTCTGTTCATTCAAAGACAACAGATTGCATAATGATAGTCCATTGATACGCGATCAATATTTTTCACATATCATTCAACATCATCGAATGGTAACAGATTAGATCTAGACATGTTCTTTTTCTTCTTCGAATCAGTCTGCAGCTAATTTTGTAAAATAAATGTTTTCTCCGAGAGACACTAATGAAATTAAGCCGGAAGACTAATCATTGAGCTTTCGGTCTAGCAATAGGAATGACGTCGAACAACGCCCACTGATCATACATGAGAGACGACCATGTGAAAATTTCGTTTCCAACTCTGACAATATCCGAGAAAATGATGAAATGTAGCGGAAAAGATAAATGTCACATAGGATCAAAAAAGAAAAGACAAGCTCAAACGTTTTCATGTGTTCGAATCTGTTGAAAAACCTGCGCTTATGCGAATGTGTTCTTATTGTAATATTCTCATCGATGTTAGATCACGTCGCATTGAATAGGCATCTTCTCCATCGGCATAATATCGAGGATCCCGATCATGAACGCTACAACGAAATTCGGTTTCATGAAACTTTCAATCATCGTCGACGACTTACGCGAAGCCAAGAGCGTTCTGGTAAAGATGTAGAGCTGCGCGATTGCCAACACGTACATGTAGAGAGACGTATTTAGCGTTGAAGTTGTCTACCATTGCTCGACTCGCTTGTTCCATTAGTTTTTGTGCAATACCGAGTCGACGATGTGTTCGACGAACAGCCTTTGAAAACGATTTCACGGTGAATTTAAACGAAAAATGCCTACCAGTGAAGTTATATGACCATGTGGTACACTATTCTCACCTTCGTCTTCCCTTTGATGAAATAGATTAGCGAATGAAAGAAGAGAATCAGAAGATGAAATACTTTACATCTTCGCTAAAACATAACCGACAATCTTGCCGGAATCGTCTTCAGCGACGTAGGACAACTGTGGCCAAGATAATTCATGGTAAAAATAGTATTTAAGTTGATAATTCTCAGGTAAACAGAGTAAATTACAATTCTGCATATTGATTAAATCTTCGGTCTACGAAAAAAAAAGGAAAGGTGAAGCCTTCTTTTTGATAATCAAACACATCAAATTCAACTCACAGTTGCGTTACGGATAATCATTGTTTACTGTGAAATCAGTTCAAAAGATCTTCTGTTTTGAATTTTTCATAAAATTATAACTGGCGACATCTGTAAACAACAATCAATTTTCGTTCTTTTATCGTCTGATTTTAAATTTTAAATTTCTAAAAAAGCTTTTTCATGATTTTTGTCGGCAAATCTGTCATGTTGATCTGGTTGTTTTAATCGAAACTGAGAATCGAGAGTAGCTCGTTGAGTGGAGTTTCTTATTCTCTATGTAATCATGGCCGTTGATGATGTCGGTGCATGTATGAGTTCCGATTGAGAAAAACTCAACATAAACAAACAAACAAACATACCCATATTACGACGAAACATAAAAAAGCATGATTCCTCAATTCTTTCAAATCTCAACATTTAATCACTGTCCAGTCTCTTTCAACTCGCCCGTGCGTCGAAGACGCCGTCTATTTTGATGGCCGGTACTGGCCAAAATCAACAAAAACAACAAACACACCAAGATCAACCGAAAAACGTTAAATATCTCTATTTTCATTGCAATAATCACATTACGAATCACACTCAGAATTCCACTGTTCAAACCACCAAGATTTTTATATCACCACCTGTATGCACGTCGACAAGTCATCTAAAACCGATGATGACTTCGCCGATATCTCCTTGGCAGCATACATCAACTATAGCCGGTGATAATGATGATTCCTTAACTTGTGATGAAGCCAATCTAACCAGCATGACGCAGCAATTACCCTCACTTTCAATAAATAACGATTCTACAACTCTAGCTCAACAACCATATGAAAACAACGGACATTTCTTTGTTAAGAAAACTTTTCATAAGCCTACCTACTGCCATCACTGCGTCGAAATGTTATGGGGGCTGATCGGACAAGGATACTATTGCGAAGGTAATCTTACGAAGATAATCTAGCACTGACTGATTCATCGTTTTAGTATGCAATTTCATTTGTCATGATCGCTGCCGAAAACATGTCATTTCACCATGCTCAAGTATTGCACCTATACTCATTAAAGTAAGTTCAATAGAAAGCGAGCTTTGCTATTGCATACGACCTTTTAGAATCCCGTGTGTCACATATGGTCGGATGTATCCCGGTTCAAGCGTAAATTTTGCAATATATGTCGAAAACGGCTTGAAGATATCTCAGCTGTCCGCTGCGAAGGTACGTTGTTCTTCATCGCTATGTAGTATATGTATTGTAATCTGTATTGTGTTCAGAAAGAAAAAAAAGACGTTTGATCAGGTAATAGCTGCCATCTAAAACTAGTTCTCACTAATTGTTTTACTAACAATGTTCAATTTGAAATAACGAAATCTTTGCAAATGAAACGACACTAATCGTTTTTTCTTCTTACTTTACTTTAGTTTGCGAATATTATGCACATGATGATTGTAAAGATTTTGCTGTTAATGACTGTCGTGAAACAGCCACCTATGTGCCGTCAAGAGATAATGTAAGTCGAACGATATGGATATCGATGAAAGTCATATCTATGTAAATGTTATTGATATGTTATAGTCCACGATAACAGTACGACATCATCATCATTGGCGTGAGGGAAACTTACCATCCAATTCCAAATGTGCAATCTGTAGAAAGACTTGTTGGTCGAGCGAATGTCTCGCCGGGATGAGATGTGAATGGTGTGGAATAACCGTACGTACTTTTTGATAAAAGCACTATTTAGCAAACAAGAAAACCGTCATCTGTTATTCTAGACACATAGCACATGTCGTTCACGTGTACCCGAAGAGTGCGGATTCGGTACTTTGAAAGATATCATAATTCCACCATATGCAATATCAATTCCACGTATAGCTGATTTAAACAAAGATCTCATATTGGGGATTGGAAATAACAAAGATAAACCAATACAAAACACAAATCCACAGTCAAATAATAGTATAGCAATGGGACAAGAAATGAATATTGTTATCGCACCTGAATCAAAAAGTGCTGTTCATTTCGGTAAGTGACTACATCCGAACTCAGCCATAGGACTCAGCTTCACTCGTCTTTCGATCGCATATCAAACATTTTATGCACAGATTCGGTTCTAATTATGAATATTGTATTGCACAATCGATGTATATTCTTGTAGTATCACAACGTAGTCTTCATGATGTATCAAAAGCAGCGAAAAGAAGTGGCTCCAGTCTTGTTCGACGTATTCAACGGCAATCATCAGTTGTTTTACCAAGAAAAAAGTTTCTCACATCTCAACGACCCATCCAAAGGGGTACATCAGTCGTCTATTCCTACTCGAATATCTAGCACGCTCTACTTATTCATCATCTATTTGCCTGCATGTGCCTAGGATGTCTTGAATTCTATATTCTTTCGTTTGATTGATATATATATATATATATATAGATACATATCCAATAGTATTAGACATTTCGGTTGCAATACATTTGTACTTTCTTTTAGTGAAAAGTTCATCGACCGAACATCTATCAGGTGGAAATGATGATCTTGGTGGAATTGAAAGAGATTACCGAGGTCGAGGAGCAGAAGCTTGTTCAAGTCCAAATGTACACATGGAAACAAGCGGTAGTAAGAAACAACGAGATCTCCGAACAAACCGAGGGCTGCAAGAAGAAGAAGAAGAACGAGGTATGGGTTCAGACAAAGAAAATGCAAACAGTTTCCTAAACGTACGATTTAGAAATCATTCGCGTCTTCGATGGAAATGCCACGTTTCGCAATAGCACTCCACGTTCTATATCCGTACCAAGACAAGCAACATACACCCAGATTCTGGTACCTGATTCCATATAAAAAATTCACCTGATGTTAATTCGAAATGTCTATCTATTTTTTAGGAGGCTGCTCTCCGTACATTCCATATCAATGACGATAGCACCAAATATTGTATAACTGTACCGACAGACGATGGTAAAAGTTCATACTAAATACTACTTCGATTGGAAATTTTCGTTGCTTTTCATAGTCGGTGGTGATCAACCCATTGATGAAGCAATGCCATTCAAATCTCTTAAACAATTAGGCAGTCGTAAACTTAATATTTACATTCGATATAAAGAACGAGCTGATATGGATTTCGATTATATACGTGTTTATCCTGGCATACTTAAGTACGTTTTGAGTTTGACCGATGACTTTTTTCCACATTTGTCATTCTTCTCTAGAACTCATGATGGTTTCAAAGTGATTAAAGTCACATCAACCAGTACAACATCCGAAGTTATTGCTAGAGCATTAGCAGATTTTGGTATATATAATGTAAATGCTGACAAATATTCGCTGGTCGAAGTCTTACTTATCTCCAATGTTAATTATACTGATCGAATCTTAGAACCAAATGAATGTCCTTTACATGTTTTAAGGCAACAGAGAAAAGTAAGCAGAAATTCTGATGAACTGCTCTCGATTATTGATATTTCTTTAGGAATCTGTTCGTAGCCATCGTGTAACACGATTTTATTTACAGCACAAAGATGATCCACACGGGCCGTCAGTCTCTCTGTTTGTTGGCAATCTACCTCCCGGTCCTCGAACGGAAAAACAATACGAGAAAATTCTCTTTCAAGACATTTTTCAAAGCAACAAAGATCTCAAATGGGATAACATGGATGTTATCTACTACGAACATGGAGCAATGGTCTTAGTTTACAATGACGCCGATCGTGCAACCCGTGCATTTACTATTCTACAACAAGCATATCATGATCAGAACAAGTTATTAGTTTTAATGCTGCCAAACATTCAGTCTCAAGTGTTAACATCAAATATAAGTCCATTGCTCGTCTTTGTCAACGTCAAATCAGGTGGACAGCAAGGTGCAGAATTAATAACAAATTTCCGACATTTACTCAATCCGCATCAAGTTTTCGATTTGCAAAATGGCGGACCATTGCCTGGTCTATATGTTTTTCGTAATATTCCACATTATCGTATATTAGCATGTGGAGGAGATGGAACCGTTGGTTGGGTGTTGAGTTGTCTAGATAATGTCGGTCAAGATGCACTGTGTCAGTCACCACCTGTTGGTATTGTGCCACTTGGCACCGGAAATGATCTAGCACGTGTCTTACGATGGGGTTCCGGTTATACAGGCGGTGAAGAACCGTTAGCATTGCTCAGGGATATGGTGGATGCCGAGGAAATTAAATTAGATCGTTGGACAGTTGTTTTTCATCAAGATCAAGATAAACGTGTACCAACAACAATACCTGATGTTAGTAATAGCAAGACGACAACAATGTCCTCGTTGATGACAACAACAACATCAACGACAGTCAGTTCAGCAACAGCCAAAGCTGAAGAGAAAAAACAGAAACTACGAATACTTAATTTACCACCGCCAGCTGCTACATTACCGGTTAGCGATTCATATTCGATTATTATATAAATAAATGATCGGTTTGCTTTTTCAGAATGTTATACAAGTTTCCACAAGTGAAGATAAGACAGAAATGTTTGTCATGAATAATTATTTTGGTTTGGGACTTGACGCTGATATTTGCTTGGATTTTCACATGGCGAGAGAGGAAAATCCGAATAAATTCAATAGCCGGTAAGATTGAAATTCTTTTCCACTAATGCTTTTCAAAGTATATGTCATTTGATTAAAGAATACAAGCAAAAGGTTACTATTTGAAAACTGGCCTAAGAAAGATGATGAAAAAAGGTGGTTTGAAAGATTTCACCCGCGATATTGTTTTGGAAGTCGATGGTAAACGTGTTGATCTACCATCATTAGAAGGCATCGTAATTATGAACATACTAAGGTAAGAATTATCTCGTGAAAAACAATCTCAGTCGAATGATCTTCTCTTGACTATAGTTGGGCAAGTGGTGCCAATCTTTGGGGACACGAAAAAGATGATAAATTCAATCGACCAACGCATTACGATGGGATGCTAGAAGTAGTTGGCGTCACCGGCATTGTACATCTCGGTCAGATTCAATCGGGTATACGTTCAGGTGTTCGTCTTGCTCAAGGTGGACATGTAAGAATCGAAGTACTTTGTTTTGACCTGATTGGACAAAAACACTTTCGTTTTAAGGTTCATATTCGAATGAATAATGATTATCCTGTGCCAGTTCAAGTTGATGGTGAACCGTGGCTTCAACCTCCTTGTGACATAACTATTATACGATCAGCACTCAAGGTAAACTCGAAATGAGTCGATGATTCTTTTGTCTATATGGTTATTTTAGGCAACAATGCTGCGAAAACGTAAATCGAAAATTAAACGTCGTAATACCGAACCGAGTGTTTACTTTCCTGAACCAGATGATGATTCAAAATGTTGAACATTTTTGTTTTCCTCTCTTAGCTGGTCTGAGATTTAAAAAAAACCTCTCTCTCTCTCTCTGACTCACTCTATACATACATATACAAATCTATTTATCTTCTACAAAACAATTCTAGTCAAAACGTTTTACATAGAACAATACATCGGTGACATGCGTGTTTTTTCTTATATTCTATCTTTTATTTCATGTACACATATCAAAAATAAGGATAGAGATTTCTCGACAACATGCATGTACATCCTTTCTCTTTTTGACAGACGTATACAATTCAACCGAACAAACATTCAATCTTATTGAAAAATTCTAGTCGCTGCTGCAGCTGATTGTTTTTTTAGGCAAAATTCTTCTCTCGCAACGTTTCTCTTTGTCTCATTTCTTTTCTCGCGACTGAATAGTGTGTTTGTGTTTTAGTCCTCACTCTTTCTCTCGTATTCTTTTCGTCTATTCTAAATTACACATAACTAACAAACAAACTACTACTAGAACAGTGATTCTCGTTCGTATTTACCTTCTAGATACTTGTGCGGTTTTCTCTTTTCTCTCTCTTTGCCACAAAATGCTATCTATCCTTTATTTGTTTTTTTTTCGTGTACAACCGCAGAAGATTCTTGTCAAGTACTTGTGTGCGTGTGTGTGGATGTCAATTTTTCTGATGGCTGTTCAATACGCGTTCTCTTTTTTCTTCTTTCTCGACAATTCAAATAAACATTATACATTTAAGATATCGATTTCATTCTTTCAACTAAATATTTACAAGAAGAATCTCTTTCTCCATAGATTTACACTGTTTATCATGCCTACGGATGCGTCTGGTGCTACACCATCGAATAACTATGGTGGGTTAGAAGGACCAGAATCCATGTACTTAAAATTGATTTCATCCGATGGACATGAATTTGTCGTACGTCGAGATTTCGCAGTGACTGCATCGCCGACAATAAAAAACATGCTTAGTGGCCCGGGACAATACTCCGAATCGCAACCAAATGAGATTTACTTGAAAGATATACCATCTCATGTACTTATCAATGTCTGTCGTTATTTTGCTTACAAAGCTAAATACACAAAGTAAAAGTGCACCATCATCAAACGTTTTCCTTCTTCATTTCTTGTCTTTCGTTTAGTTCATCGATTGATATTCCTGAATTTCCCATCGACATCCATGTCGTACTTGAATTACTTGTCGCATCCGATTTTCTCGATTGTTAAAGTCATTCTGATAATGAATTTCAATATGTGATTTGAATTCTTTTTCATTTTGTATATCTATTAGGAAAGAAAAACTTCGTTTTTCGTTACATTTCATTCTAACGAAGAAGAGAAGTAATAAAATTTCATCGATCAATTGCTAACGGAATAAAAGGGCATTTGTCGTCAGTCAAGTTCAATCAAACGATAGTTAATTATCGCTATCACTTTTCGATTGCAATCACTTTTTCCAATAGAATGATCATTCTTATGTCAACATGCTTTCTATCAAGTACTCCGTCAATTACATGATTGATTGAACAAGCACATCAAAGTTTCTGCTCGCGTTTCGATATTGTCGAAAACAAAAGTCGACTTCTTGCCCTAGATGGTGATGCAAACATTTCTCCGAATGAAATTATGTTCAAGAGTACTTCCACCAGAAATTTTCTCTTCATGCGTCAGTGCTTTAAATTGGAAAAATATATTCTAACATACTTCAAAGTCCGTATATAATAGATATATGTGTATTTCGAGTAAAAGTCAGTCAGTAACATGAAACAGAGAAGAAGAAGAAGCTTTACCGATTAAGGATACTTTTCTGTTAGGAATTAGTTGCAAAGCAAAAGAAAATTTGTTTGACCTTGGCGCGAAATACTTGCTGAAATTGCGTCGTGAATTTAACATAGATAAAAAAATTCGCCAAGTAAGTCGTTAGCTCGAGCACATTAACGACAAGTGCATAGTATTTATACGATGCTCGACTTGTATCCTTGAAAACGAAATTTGGATATGCGAATAGCATCGGTATCTGTCCGCATAAATAGAGTGTTGACAACCAAACGAGCATGATTGTTAATTGCCGTTCTTGCTGTTGTTTTCTGACGTGCATACGTGTCGATGATGACGAAACGTGTTTCAACGTTTCTTTATGAAGTCCACTCAAAGATATATTCGATCCAGCAGATAATGACGGCGTCGAAAGGAGATTATCGATTTGAGACTGTGAGTCCGATGAGTAGGTTGTAATCGGAATTGTGTCCGAACCATTCGATGCTGGCTGGAGAAAAACTGTGGTTGTCTTTGGCGTGGGTGGTAAATGACTTTTGGGCTGTTTGAACTTTTGATTAGCAGAACGAACAGTTGAAAGCAGAAGACAATTTGAACATATGAGAATACAGATTGGAATAAAGCGTAAAAGAATTTCTTTACACATGCCAAAATATTCATACGCTTTCATTTTCGCGATGGATGTCACAGCCAGATTATTGCAATCGCCGACTTTATAAACAAGAAAATTAACTGAATTAGCAACAATTGGAAAGAGGAAGCAAATCAATAATGTGATGAGAACTCGATTTGGATTAAACAAATGTTGCTTCTTCATCGGCCAACGTACGCTGACAAGTCGTTCAATCGTGACGGTTAGTGTGAGTAAAACATTACAGCCGGCTGTGATGTTCGCCAACGGAAAATAGACATTCACTAAATACCAAATACGAAAATATTTATCACTTAAAGTGTGCGGGCGAGTGTAATTTGTAATACAATAGATGAAAACGAGTATACATGTTATACAATCAACAAATGCAACAAGACGTAAATATTTGAATGTTAAATTTTTAAATGATCGGTCTGAGAAAACAATTAAATTGATCACGTTTAAAACCAAACCGATAAGACACAGTGGAGACATGAAATAGAGATAAATAATGTGTTCGAGGAACTTGTACTGCAATGATATACTACACAGCTTAGTTGAATTTAATGGAATCAATATTGATGTTGCTGTTGTTGTTGTTGTTGTTGCTGAGGTTAGGTTATATTCGATGTAAAACGTATTTGAATTCATTGTTTGTTATTTGATATATAGGGGCGAACTCTTTTCAAGAAATGTGCATATCTAGAACGAAGTTGAGATGCGAAAACTTTCTTCCGATTAATGAAGAAGTGTTCCGCTCATTGAGAGATCGCTCACAGGCAATGAACACAAGAGTGCAGTTCGATTTAATTCTATTGACATAAGATTGGAACTGTAAGAAGTATTTTCTGTCTCTCTCGGACTGAATTCAATCAAGATCTGATCGTCAAAATGTGACTAAGTGTGCAAGAATCTTCAGTATTGATTCAAGTGACACAGACACGAACATCTAAAGAAGATTAATTTAAATACATAGAGCAATCTTTTTTTATCAACCAGACAGCTCGCGAGAACTACTTACATACAGGAACATTTATTATTCTCGTAGCAAGTTTGCCTTCGGAATATCTTCGTGTTTACCTTTACGTAAGTATTGGGTGCTTCGTTGGCAAGACGAGCACGATTCTCCGCTTTCACTCGTTTTGTGTATGCAGAGAAAGAAAACATTTGTCTGATCTTAATGATAATCGATTTAATCTATGGTTCGATTCTTCAAGCAAAAGGAAAACAAACACTTCTATCAATAGACTGCTTGTTCTACTGATCCCGATCAAGTTGTTGTTTTCAAACAAGTGCCCTGTCATCTATGGCACACTTTTCTTCCATTCTCTATTCAAATCTTCTAATCAATTCGGATGTTTTGTCATGTCGATGTTCAACATAACGACTCAACCTGGAAGTTTCATTCAACGTCGACTTCGACTGGAAACAACTCATCTTCCCTTCTGGTTTATTCTTCTGTCGAGTATATCGAAAAAGAAAGAACGGGAACTCACCGGAAATAAAATTATTAGAACCTAGTTTGTCTTATCTAAATGATATGGAAACACATTCCAGTACTAATGTTGCCTTATGGGAAGACGTCCTATGTGCTGGTGAAGATAGGAAGACGTGTCTAGCCGATGGGAGAAACAAGTTGTCTCGCTGTTCGTTACTGCGCTCTAATATGATTAAGAATGCGAAGTATTAATAATATAACTTCTCGATCAAAGGCTAATGTTTTTACGTGAGTGTTTTTTTGTAAAAAGAAAGCTAAACAGAATCGATATTGTTTTCATTGTCATGAATGTGCGAAGAAATACTTGCAGTTACAATTAGGATAGAAAACGTCAATTAGAACGAACCAATGAAACAAACTCAATAAGAAACACCTGTCAATATCTCATCTATTTCCGCTTGCTGAATACTAATCATGTCGGTAAAGTTTCACGAATCTTAGTCGCGTCTGAACAATCATTGTCGAAATAACATTTCCGTTCAATGCGTGTGCGTGCGTTTTCTTCACGGAAAGAGAACGATATATTTCCTCATTTTCAGCTCACTTTAACAAATGCTCATTCTCTTACATGCAGAAATATACGAGAAAATGTTAATGGCATATGATTAATTTTCACAACTGTTCGTTTTCTAGTTATCAGTATCTTGCCGGCACCTTCTAGTTCTGTTTTTCAATCTCATTCAACACATCCTAGATATATGTATATAAACATAGAGATGCGTGTGGGTTACTCGTCTCAAAAGACGCCATCAATCTATCTGTCTGTTTTAATCATCTTCGTTATTATTATTGTTATTAGATGCGTTCTAATCAATCATTCTCTATTTAATACATACGTTTTCTATTGTCTCATTGGATATATTTGCCCATTCAAGCATCTAATCATCGCAATGTTGAATATCACGAACATATGAAATGTTACAACGATTAATATGAACTTGAAACCTTGGGAGAATATCGGTTCGTACGTATATATCGATTAGTTCAGTCGAATCTCCAAGGACAACAAAAAGACACAGAAATGAAAGAAAAGAAGAAACGGACACACGCCGATGTCAAATGTTGGGAATGAATCCCGGTGTTGGTTTCTAGCAGCGAGAAATCTAAGAAAGAAATTCAGTCGAGTATAGAAACAGTTGTTTAATTAACAAGAATCTGCCTAACATAAAGAGAAAATTCGTCTATGCCGAACGAGTACGACTGAATGTAAAGTACTAAAACACTCCTCTGTTATTTTCTAAACAATTTGTGATGTGTAAATGAGTATATAGTTAAAATTCACTGTTTGGTATTCTAATACTGTCATTTACTTTCTTTCTCGTCGTAGTCGTGCGTTTATACTCGATTGGCAGCGAAACTTTCTTTCGCCCTCTTTCCTCATACATCTCGATATGCACTGTTGAAAAGATAACAACAACGGACGAAGCTGTTGCTACCGTTCTGGTTAGTTAAGACGAGTTTAACTGACAGGCGAAGGCGACTTTAATAATAAAAAAAAGAAGAAGAAAAGAAAGTGTACACGAAGGGCAACGCGAGAAGAAAAAATTTTCTCCTGTTTAAAATAAACAACAAATGCATACCATATTCTTCCTCGTATGACATCAATTCGAGTCTGTAATGTTGGTTAATGATGATGACAATCGATTTCTGTTTCCAAAATGACAGTTATATTAACAGAGATATACAGGTCATTGGCTTAGCGCCACGATGCCATTTTCATCGTTCATGGCAAGCGGCAAGATAGAAATAAGAAGTTGGATATTGATATTATGACATTACAATGTGGGAGGAGAAGAAGAAGAAAAAGAGAAACTGCTAGACGACAGTTTCTCAGCTAAACGTTGATGAAACTATCTGGCGTTCCAAACAATTTCTATCGCACTATAACAACAACAATAACAGCAGAAATAGCTCAACGGACCGACAATGATAATGTTATTATCCAAAGTAAAACTATTCGCATTTTCTCTCTCTCTCTGTATTTCTCTATCGATGTCATAATCATCACCAGTACCGAAGTGTTCTCTCTCTCTCGCTTGATTCTATTTGCTTGTGTTACTCTCTCTTATTGTATAAAAGATATAATACTTCAATCCAAATCATAACAAGACGAATGTCAACAATACTGCGAAAGAAGAGAAAAACAACGACTAATTAATTTCTATACGTTTGTCTCCTTTTGTACGGAGTTAGTTCTTCTAATAGATTAACATGTCAGAAGAAACGAACGAACTGAAAAGAGAAGAGTGTAGAAAATCGAATTATGTCGACAGAATTATTCTCATTCAATTAAACGTTAAGAAATTTCTTTGAAAGATATCTGTTTCAACAAACAAATGATTGATCTGAATGTCAAAATACTCGCTTGCATAACAAACAAGGATTCGCGACTGATCAATATTCTCGATTCAATGCACAACTAGTTCGACGTATTTGATGAAATAATATTAAAAAAAAACAAAGTCATTCCTATCAAAATTATCTCATTAATAAACGTTAAATTGATTAGTTCATGTTTATTCAATATCATTTACGGCTCTTCTTCATTCTCTTGGCTATTTTCTATCAATGAATATTCTCGCCAAGAGAGAACAACATTCTATGCATACAAATATCTGTGTACACGTACCGGCATGAAAAACATTTTGACTGTAACCTGAAATCGATCGGAGGAGGGGAGAACGAATTGCGAAGGTAGCGCTTTCAATACCCATGATTCATCAAAAGTTAACCCACGTAGACAATTACGAAAACTATAGATCGATGATGACAGTGCGGAAAAAAACAACAACAAATCGAACTGATCAACTTTCAACTCGGATTTGCTCTCGGTCTCGAACGAACGTACACGGAAGAAGAAAAAAAATCGAGCTCTGCGTTCAATTACGTTGCCTGTCAAACACACGTCTATCAAACTAAACGATCGGTAAAAAGTTGTACCCACCATGCGTAAATTATCGATTAGAATCTTGAGGGAATCGAAGTGTTTTGTAGCTATCCGATATTTCTTTGAAAAGTAGAAGGAAACCCTGATGATCTGTAGCAAACAAATGAAATAGTTTTATTACCTTTTTTTTTTGACAAATGGTCATTAATTACTGACGACAACGATGATATGGCTTTTCCTCTCGTTGAATAAGTAGGAAAACATTTTTGACCTTTTCGTACGAATGGAAAAATATGACAAGGGAGAATGACAGTAAACGAATGATATTGAAGTACAACGAAGAATGAAGTAAAAATAAACTCTATCTGTATTTGATTATGTTGGATAAAGTAGATTACACTATTTTTAATAGTGAAATTGGAGATAATTAACATCCCACGTCATGAAGAACGTTGGGTGCGTCGTGTGTGTGTCTGTAGAACGCTGAAGAAAATATTCAATTAGCAAGAAAAGCAGACATGTTCTTCATCCAACGTCGATTTAAATCACAAAATAAATAGTAAAACCTTAAGTTTCTGCATTGAGCAGAAAAATTAAAGCGGAGCATTTTCAGAACGCGACGTGATTAGATGAGATCGCGTCGAGCTTATCCTGAGAGTATTTTGTCGTGAATTTTCAACGAGTTTCACGCTCTTCCGAGAATTTATTGTAAAACAATTACATCCAAAGTAAAAATCGATTTGTCTGATGGCGAAATTCAGCATCGAACTCGCTATCGGATGACAAACGAGAATGGTCAATAAGCCATTGTCGAGCATTGCTTTTCAGCTCTTCACATGACGATTGTCCTTCGACAACAAGCGAAGTCAATTGACATTGTTCTTTGAATACATTGACAACTGCTAAAACAATTGAATCGATCGATGGACCATTTGTGACATCGATTTGTAGATGACGAAGTTGCTGAAAAATCGCTTTTAATTTCGGAATATGATCTTCAGTTATTGCCGTTGGTGTTGAAGCTACCGGACGCAAGATCAACAAATGAATAATACGTCTGCTCAGAAGATTACAAATCTCCTGATCATCAAATGCGGGCAGGAGATTATCAAATGCAATGAATAATTCAGATAGATTCGGTGCAGCACGAAGAATTGATTTGAACGATTGATGTTCTCGACAGGGATGTAGTAACCAAATACATCTCAAACGAGACAAATTCGGCAATGATACGATTGGTTGTTGAACTACGAAAAGAAAAGAATCGAATGAAGTCTATGAATACTGATCGAGTTAATCATGCCTGCTGGTGTTTGTTCGTTTTTGTCGTATTGAATATCGATCTCCTTTATTTTTCGACAGTTTGAGATAATTAATAAAGATTCTGCTAGAGTCATTCCTTGGTAGTTGGCGAACTTCTCTACGTCAAGATAGTTTTTCCATGTTGAAACTCGTTTTGCCATCGGAAATGAGAGATGTAAGAGTGAGAATCGATATGGTATCGTATGTATAATCGCTTGTTGTAGACTTTCATCGATCAAACAGATCATCGGGAAACGAGCGATGAATAACGCATGACAATCGATTTCTTCGGTCGTGTCATAATAATATCGTAGTGAAAAATGAAATTCTCGCACAGTTTCTGGCAAAGAATCCATTAGTTTTTGTTCTTGATCAACGAAATATGTATCGCTGGATGATAACTGAAGGGAAAGATGTTCGATGTATGGAATCTGTTTCAGCAGAGACTGGATTTCTTCGAATGACCAGTAATGATTGAAATAACGAAGAGAAAACTTTTTCAGATGAACCAGCGGTTGAGCGGCATCGAACGAAACGTGTGCAAGGCTAGTTTCATCGATTGTGATATTCAATTGTTGGATATTTGGAATCATAGCAAACAGTGATAAGACTTTATCGAGTGTTTGTAATGAAATAGTCAGATCGAGAAGATTACTGCAAACTATTGTCGGAGGCGTTATATAGGAGGTTTTGAATTGAATGGAAGTGATGCGATCAGGATTACTATTGATAACATCTTCAAATAATGTTAATTGATCGGTAAGAACGTCGCCGATTTCGACTTGATGCAGACATTCCATGTGGTTTAGAGTTTTGCAAAACTGATGCAATTCATCGGCTGTAAAACAAAGTAGGCGTAGTTTTTGTAGATTACGAAAGACATGTGACATTTGATGGGAGAAATATTGAGAGAATAGTTTGCCTTGCAAAACCGATCGGCAGTTATTTATTGTTAAAGAACGAATTTGCGAACCAATGTGAGGTAAAATGAAACGATAAAGATTAGCCGATTGACCAAATGCTATATTAGTCAACGAGATATGTTGATAATAATCAGATATACTCGCATTTAAACGTTTATTGATGCCGTAAAATGCGTAGAGAACATGGACATTCAAGAGATATTTATAAATTTCTAGGAGAATTTCGTCCGGAAAGTTGAGCAAATGAGATACTGGAGTTGTCATCGACGATAAATCAAAATCGTTCTAAGGAAAACCAGACCGAAGTATGATTTCTCCCTTCTTCTACTACTTCAAATTCCAGTTAACATTGCTTGTAAAAGAAAACCTATCACATTTGAAAGACGGGCAATGATAGATGGCGCAAATGATCAAGACATAAAATTGCATTTGATGTATGATGATTTCCGGCCTGTTAAAAGCAGGTGGTCTTAATAACATTTTCAAATACGTTGTCGCCCTTCAGCTATAACATCACTCTAATATCGCATTACGAATGAAGCAGCACAATATTTCATTCGAAAGCATCGTCTCACATATGGCTGCTATGAATAAACATTCGTGTATTGATCATGATTATCCATCAAATATTCCAAATGAAATTTCTATACGAATTCTAATGATGAGAAAGAGAACATAGCTAAAGTAAACACCGCAATCGAAATTTCGATGTGCTGATTTTCTTAATGAAAACTTTGAATACACTTCTCAATCATCTTATCCCTAATGAATTCTGTGTTCTCCATCTCGGACAAGAATTCTCAGTCTAAACTCATGTAATATTCTAACGAAAATTGGCTAATTCTGACCTTTTTTCTTTCAAACTAACAAGCTTGTCGTCATCACCATTCCGAGACGTATCATGTTCAATATGGTTCACTCATGCAACGGACAAACTTCTCTCTTAATGCGTAACCAGAAAAAAAAACACAAGAAGAGATTGTCCCGAAATGCTGTTCATCAACTCATTTTCAAATCTGAACAGATGGATACGATTAGAACAGAACTCGTATGCATGAATAAACATCAAAGAACATCCAAATGACGTGCATTTGTCGACATGTTCAATTTTCATCATGATGTCATCAGAAGCGTAACTTCTCATTTTTCATTTACCTATTGCAGTTTTATTCGGACTAATACACAGATGAGAGGAAATGATGCAAAACAGAGACAAATGAAAAGAAGAGTAATGTAGATACAAGAGACGCACGGAAGCCTCATTATGGCATGCACAATTTGAATTCACGGCAAGAGAACAAATTCAACTACAAAAACACGAAAATGAAGAGAAAAGAAAAGAAGAGGAAAAAATCGAAATGAGGAAAAGAGAGAAAAACGAACAACTCGACACTAGAATCTTCTATATTATGATGATGGATTAGACATATCTGCGGAACCGTAGATCTGGCAACGAAGTTGAACATTTTCCTGTTTTAAATGTGCATTTTCAAGTCGAAGTTTGAGATTCTCTTGTTCAAGCCAAGCCGCTCTAAACAGACAAACAAGAAATTGATCTAATTTGTTTTCTTTCTTTCTCTCTGTCTCACCGAAGTGCTATTTCATCTTCTTTTGCACGTCGTGCATCTCGACTACGTTTGGCAGCTTCATTATTTTTTCGTCGTCGCTCCCAATAGGCATCATCTTTCGTATCTGTGTCTTGATTCGCTTGTTGAGTAGGATTGGACGTAGAAATCTCTGGTGGTGGAGTATTTGGCCGATAACGTTTCTTCGGCGGTATGGCGTTGGTTGTCGATGATGGACTAGGAAGTTTGTCTGATGGTTGAGTGGAAGCTTTCGTTGGCGAATCTTTCGAGCGATTTAGCAAGCGCTCTTGAGCTTGTTGAATACGTTTACGGAATTGGCTGGAAAAATCATCTGTGGATGATGCTAACACATTCAATAAATTATCTGACGAAGGCACCAATGGTGAATAAAAACCAAGTGGCAATGAGAGAGGATCACGTGGGTAGGCTTTGAATGGACGAGTGGGTTTGCCGTGTTTATTTCGAAGTAATAGCGGTGGTATCATGGAAACTGCTGGTGATGTGGTCAAAGAAGAAGACTGTTTGTCTTGCTATAAGATGAGAGAGAGTTATAAATGATGTTCGAAGAAAGATAATAAAGAAAAGATCTTACCAGATCCATATCTTCTTCTTCACCGCCGTCGTCCTCAGTGTTATGATCATCATCATCATCATCATTCAACGAATCTGTTTTTCTAGTGTTGGAATTTCTGGAAAAATCAATGGGTCCGACTTGTTGTTGCTGCAGTAAATGTTGTTGCTGTTGTTTTTGCAACGATTCAGCTAGATATTTGAATAACAATTGTTGATGATCATCATGAGTGTTTTCTTCATTTGATGATTGGTCATGTTCCTCGTCATGATGAGTGATTTGTTCCATTTGATCAGCTATATCAGCCAAGAAATGAAGTTGTGGAGCGATCTAAAGTTAAGAATATAGTGAATAAATATCAACAAATGGACGAAGAAAGTAAGGAGGGAGAGAGAGAGGAGAAAATGTATGTGTCATCAGAGAACAAACTGATCATTATCCGAGAACGATGTGAGGAATTGACATACGTTAATTGAACACTCAAATGATGACGTCACAGGTAACATCGACTACTAATATGGATTAGGAGAAGTAAAAGTTATCAATATCGAAATGATTTTTCTCGACAGCGAGCGCAACATTTTTCTTTTCTTAGATAACTCACCATCAGCTATTCAACTTGATCATTGATCACTGAATGTATTCGCACATATTTTCTCTCTCTTTCCCTTCGTCTCTTTTTTCTTCGATTTCGCTCTTTCTCTCCATTTTCTATATTTGCTCATATTGTTCGGGAAAAAAAAGCACTTTCATTTTCATTTTTCGCCAATGGCTTCGCCGCTATCAATCTATAATATACTCACCATCACGTCTGATTGCGTTCAATGTTGAATAATCACCTACGGCGGTGGATAAGGAAAAGAATTGAGATATGTGGCCTGTTGTTATTTTTTCGAAAACGAAATATCGATTATGCAAGGTCGTTCTAACGGCTCGCGTTTGTCTGATCGCTAAAGCAAACGATTGCTGACCCTCGTCGATTATGAGGATGAATGGTGAGGTCAGCGAAAGAGAAGAAAAAAAAATTTGACCATCAGTTTGCTCACATACTCAAGGTCATGCGATGTAGCTGAATGAAAAAAGAACGGAAAGAGAGAGAAAGAGAAAATTAAATAACAACGTTGAACATGCTCAAGCGAACGCAGTATGAGCTCTTTGGTGATCGATGTGAATGAAATAAGAGCGAACACACCGCACATAGCAGAAGAGAAGATTGGATCGTCATTGTACACGCATAGGTCACTGGTCATTCAATTTATTCTAATTACACTGCCTATGAGATCAAACTTATTCAAGAGAAACAGAAGAGTTTATATAATTATTCGAAAATCAAATTTTTTCAAGTTCATTAATGTGTGTTATATGATCCTGTGTGATGATGAGTGACCTTGTCACACATTCGTGTGAAGAGAGATATTGAATTACAAATATTCGAGTTGTTTTTTCTTTGTAACCAATCGATTTCGTTCTTCGGTAAATGACAATAACTGTCCAATGAGTCGTTAGTTTATCAAGGGAAAAAGTTTGATCTTGAAAATGACGTCAAACGGATGTTTTCTTTCGATAATTACATGTTGCAATCTGTTTAGGTAATCTTTACATCATTCGAAAACAGATGTCTAACGGAATCGAATGTGAAATAATCAGGCGAAACGCAATGATTAATTGCGAAATGTTCGAATAATCATGATGATGATGATCATGTGAAAAATCATGCGTGATAGAAACAAGCAATTTTTCGAACATATGGTATGAATATCATTGAAATATCCTGTCTTTTTTAATAATCAAATAATGGAATGTGAAACAATAGGTCGTTTGTTTTCCAAGAACAGACATCAAAATTCGAGTATCTCTCTCTCTCTTGACAATATCTTTTGATATCGGCTTCACATGATGTGAGTGAACTATTGAATAAGATCACTTTAGATCTTTCTTTTCTTTTCATTTCGAAAGAGTTCAGAAGGAAATTATTATATAGCTTTATATCACTGATCAAGTATGATAGTGACAGATACTTCGGATAATGTATCGATCTTATCAGAAAATTGCATAGGTTTACACTTCAATTCCTATTCGATAATTGACAAATGCGATTTTTCGTAATAAAATTCAATCGATATCTTTATTTCCAAAAAAAAACCTTGTATGTCATAAATTGACAGAAGAGAGAAGAGAAAAAACAGCCCGCGTTAATACACACACGCACACACATACGCATTCAATGAGATTAGATTTTTCTGTATACAATTGAAAAACAAAAAGACAAAACGAAACATGACACGTGAACAAAGACAAGTACAAGATTAATTCTAATCAAGTCTAAATAAACACACAGTAAAATGAAGAATATGTATATATATGTATATTGCGTAAAAAAACGAAGTAAAGATCGAACTAAAACGCGAATAGTGTCATGAAATGTAATAATCAAGCATCTTATTCGAAAGAGAAGAATGGCCACGTATACACGGCAAAATGAGAAATAAAAGACGAAGTCATTGGTAATGTCAAATACAACGAAGATGACATGAAGCAGTACAATCAAGTACACAAATAAAAGACATCCACCGAGCTCAGCTCTTTGATTCTGTATTCGACGACTGCTTAGCAGAGATAAAGAAAGAGAAACATGAAATCGAACTACTCGATGAATAAGAAATAAATGAATACTTTAGCAAAAACAAATCATCACCGAGTCTGACATCAAAGAGAGCTTGAGAGGGAGATACATACATACACACACGCACATGTTATATGACTACGACGATGTATGAACCATGCATCGTAATTTAGCCGTTTCTTGTTTTAATTGTGATAATTCCAGGCGTAATTTGATATTTTCTTGTTCAAGAATTGCGGCTCTAAACAATCGGTAAAATGTTTTTTTCGGTCATTTTCTCTTTCTCCCTCGCTTTCCTCGTTTCTTACCTTAAGGCAATTTCATCTTCTTTTGCACGTCGTGCATCTCGACTACGTTTGGCTGCTTCATTATTTTTTCGTCTTCGTTCCCAGTAAGCTTCATCTTTGATTGCATGATTGTCATCGTCATGTTCATCCTTAGCTGAAGGTTTTTCCTCATTAAGCATCGAGTTTTCCATGGCTCGATGACGTTTTTTCGGTGGTTGTAAAATTTGAGTTCCGGATGAGGATATAAAATGTGTTGATTGTTGCTGCTGCTGCTGTTGTTGTTGTTGTTGCAAGCGGTGTTTGAGACGTTCCTGTGTTTGCGCAAGTCGCTTTCGATTAAAGGTCGAATAACTACCTGCATCAGTAAGAAGATTAGTTTGTTCCGACGATGGCGTATTAGGACAAAAACCTAGTGGCAACATTAATGGATCTCGCGGGTAAGCTTTGAACGGACGAGTTGGTTTTCCATTCTTGTTTGTTAATAGGAAAGGAAAATTGTTTGTCGTTTGAATGTTTTGCAACATTGTCGAGAGAAGTTGTTGATTAGGTGATAATGATGGCGGCGTTGAATAATCATTGATGTCATCCGTTGAACGACGCGAAGAAAAATCAATTGGACTCTCAGCTGTTGACGATGCCGATGACGTCGAAGGTGGAGATATTGGTTCAAGCTTTTGCTGTTGCTGAGCTTGTAATTGTGCCGCTGCTGCAGCAGCAGCGGCCATGACTGCAGCAACATTCTGTTGGGCAAGCAATTGCATCAGTAATTCCTGTCGTTGTGGTGATGCCGACATAGCAAGAGAATCAGTTGAAGTCTGTTGTTGAAGTTGATTGTGTTTTTTAAGCGCAATAGATGTATTTGGTGGAATAGCCAGTTTCTTTTGTGAACATTCACTTTCCACTTTTTCAATAGCTTGTGCTAATAATTGAAGACGATGATGATGTTGCTGTTGAATATTATCTGTGTTCGGACTCAGAGACAACTCTTCGTTTTTCACCGGACCAACCTAAAATAAAAGACAAACAAATAATCTCGTGCTTATTCATGACACATATTTACAAATGTGACATCATTAGTTTTATCTTTTTTTGAAATATATAATTAGAATTCAACAACAATGCTGATTACTAGCTAGACTTGCTCGTATTTCGTCGACTTACCATTCTATAAATCCTGCTAATATTTTGGAATTCTTCCTTTTTCCTATATTCACCGGGAATATCTGTTTTTGTTGTTCAACAACAACAACACTATCGATCTACCCAAAACGTCCTTCTGAGGATGGAAGCAAGCGAATAGTATGTTTTTAGTCGCGTCCAATGACGGCGAAGGGTGATTGCGTGATTTAATTCTTTTTTTTTCTTCTCTCTTTCTCTCTTCCCTCGTTTCTCTCTTTCCCTTTCTCGTTTCTGTTTTCTTGCGTCGTTTTTTTTACTTATGTATGTGTGATTGCATTAGATTACTATTACTCGGCGTCATAGACGCAGTGACAGCAGTTTCTTGTTTTCTTGTTTTTTTTCTCTCTTGCGTAAGTTAAGAAGGACAGACAGAACACACGTTCTGTCGCTTTTTTTGCTCCTTCTTCTCCTTGCCATCATCGCTGTCAAAGAATAGAATGCGACAAGCGATTCTTTATTATTGCTAGTTCCCCATCGTCTTTCGTATCGTAGTTAGAAAATAGTACTCTGTTGCTGACGATAGACGTATTTTCTCTGACGAATCGAATTATGTAATTTTCCCTTCTCTCCTCTCCTTTCTTGTTCTCTCCTATTTTTCCTTCGTTTTATCTTCCTTCTCTATGCCATTTTTATGTAATATTACGTTATATAGTCCCGTCTATTCCGACTTGTTTTCATGGCCTTGTTCGGCTTTTTTTGCCCGCATCTCACGCAATCACCATAAAAAATATATATAGAAGATCCTTGGCAATAGGAGGAATAACACGCCAACGATGATGACGACAACGGCAGCAAAGCTAGTAGTTGTCAGCAAATAATTCTGTTTTTCCATCTCGCGACTCTTTTTCTCATATTAGAACACAAATATCGATCTTATTTTACAACTTACTTCATCAATAACATTCATCGTGTGAAAAATGAAAAGAAAACGAAAAGAAAGAGAAGCAAATGTCTTCGTTATAAAATCTTGAGGTTGTTTAATCGCATGTGCAAACGCAAATAAGTTTGATGACCTTGAACGCAAGCGGCGACTGACCGATGGTACAATATGAATTTTGTTTGCTATTTTTTACTCGTTTCTTCCCTTTTCTCGATAACCCAAGGTCAACCGGATGCAATGCAATCGCGTGAGCACACAGTAACTCACGCTCTCCTTCGTTTCTTTCTTGCTCGTTCGATAAGTTGATACATAATGTGTGTGTGTGTGTGTTCGCGCGTTTATTCAGTACCGGTCAACATCCATCGGTCACAAGCAAGGTTAAACTTTTGCGTGTATGTGTTTCATAAGGTCGCATAGTGTACAAAACATGTTCTCTTCTTTCATCCGTTCATTATTTGATATGCGTACATTACTCGAAAAAAGGGAAAAAAGTAGCCCCAATGTCTATATGATACAAGATTACCTGAATTTAATGTGCGCAAACATACAGATGTGTATTGATCAAATGAATAAACAGCACTTTTGTTTTCTAACAATGAGATAATGATCGATGAATCAGTATGAAAATAGAAATTTGTCAGATAAATACTTCGAAAGGAATAAATCAATAAAAGAATTCAAAACCTCATTATCATTTCTCCTTCACTCACAGTCTTCGTCGAAGTTATCGTTTAAAGAAAAACATGACTTTCTTTCGAAGAAAATTTCCGTTAGAATTTCCGTTAGACGTTATAATTAGATCTCAATAGTGTTGATGTAGGGTTATTTTAAAACCTTATTTATCATAATAACATGCGGTGCAAAAGTCTTTGTACAAATGTTGAACTCTCGATTAGATCGTATTGCCAACGTCTCAATCAAACAAATTTTGTTTTTGTTAGAAAGAGCAATGTCTGAACTACAAGTTTTGCATCAGATATATTTTTCCAGAACGCATCTCAGAAGGAGGAAAAACCAAAAATGAAATATCTCAAAAAAAAAGTTCTTGCAACTTCACTATCGCACAAGATTATTTTCTTTTATTTTGATACTCTCTTACAGCAGAAGAGAAATGAAGAAGTACGTTTAATGACGATCTTTGTAGCAAAAACTTAGTTTCTATGATCTGATGCATTTCGAATAATTCATGCAGAAGGAATTCAGCTCATGTATGCTTGCCAGAGGTTGCAATTGATCTTCTTTCAAACTGATAGTTCTTGTAAAATGTTCTTTTAAAAAAATTCAAATTTCTGAATTGTTTTGCTTAGATAGTCAAGAATGGACCTAAAAAAGTTTACCAAATCTGATATCAATAGAGCTATTGAGACACTAGAATATGATGTCTTTTTCGTTTGAATTCAGCCTATGTAGCTCAAAACAAAAACGTTTCGGCTTGTAAGAACGTTGCAAGAATTTTCTTAGAGACGCATTCCGGAGAAATATATCTGATACAAAACTTGTAGTTCAAACATTGCTCGTTCCAACAAAAAAACAGTTTGTTTGATTGAGACGTTAGCAATACGGCCGAATAGAGTTCAACATTTGTGCCAGGACTTTTGCACTACATGTTATTTTCTGATTAGAACTTCAGCTCGAACAAAAGTATTTCGTCGGCTTTTGACTAGATAGACTAATTGATTTCGGGATTTCAATTTCGATGAATACGACTGGTCGACTTTTCGAAAAACCTACTTAATATAGAAGTTCTGTTATGAATGAAGTTAAACAATAAGTACATATAATGTGCTTAGAGTTACTTAAAGAAAATAATTTCCCCTATAACATAAGAGTATTCAGCTTACATTAAGAAAGCAGAAGCAAGATGCAATTAAGGCGGCATATGATAACATCATATCTGAAAATAGAGTAGTTTTAAGAACTTTCTCTCGCATCTAATTAAAATCTCTGTCTGTGAGAGTCAAAAGAAGGTATTAGCATGTCTTTTTGACTTTGCCAAGGCAAACACAATATAAAAACAACTCATCACGTTTTCTAGTTGCAGATGAAGAGTCGCTTAGCCGGTCACAATTTCCCAATTTCACCCGAAGTCAGGTTTGCTATTTTCTGGTAACCTCAAAGGAATCAGTCAGCGTAAATAATTTCTTCTGTTTTCATCAGCGGTTCTATTGTATAACATGAATTTTCCACTTTGTTACCAAGTAGTCTACGGTACTCTTGAAGGTCAGAAGAACGAAGCATGACAAAATACAGGAAAAACCTGTAATATGATGTAATGAAGTACAAACCGTGAACGATCAGGTAACAATACTCGTTGAATCTATTCCGAGAGGTAATGGAAAACCTCGCTCTTTTTCATATGGAATATTTGAAGTATCTTTTGTAAAGATAAATTAATCTAACGGAATGTACACTCTCTCGCATCAAGTTTTTGACTTTGTCTTGAATATCTGATTTCACATGTAACATTTACTAAAAGCAATCGAAATACAGGTTTAACAGTATCTAGAGGTTTTGTTCAGCGAGTTTCACCGAGATTCTGCCTTGTTCGTCACAATAGAATATATCACATGTTTTGAAATGAACTATTGCTGGTTGGCCGAAAATGATCTGCCATGTGTATTCCAGTGTTCGACCGGTTAATTGATCTGAATGTTTACTAGCAACGATATAGTCTATGATCTTCGAATAGAATTGCTTCGGATGTTTGAGAATTTCTTCTTTTCGAACGACAAATGTGGCACAGCAATGTCCTTTCGTTCCACTTCTCGGCGGTGAACCGAGTTCTTGCTGTAACACGGCGGTCCACAATTCGAAATTGACAACGGATTGTAAATTTAGGCTATCTTTTTGAAAGTACGCAAATGTTGTTGTACCTGTCAATGGCATATAGCCATATTTGTTCCATCGTAAAGCTCGTAAAGCGACAACGATATCTGATGGATCTGTTTGATGCCATGCTGTTCGATGTGCATGAATAAATGCGATCAACGACGGTAGATTGGAATAATGATCGACAATGTATCGAAGATAAGCAACAGCTTCTCGTCCTTTATTAACTGAAATAGCATGTCTTATTAAACTATCTGTTGAACGTGTGTAAACAATATGTGGGATTATATCACCGATGTATAGATCTAGCCAGTTTAAATCTTCATTGTAATGTGAAATCACAAGTATTTTAGTTAGTTTATCAGACGAATTTCTTGATTGACCAAAGGAGAAGTTGAAACGAGGAGAGGTATGTTGACATTGACGAAATCTATACGAGAGAATCAATAATACTGCCACAACAACAACAGGTATTAAACGACGATAATCAACCGATGACAGATAAGCTAAAAAATGAATAAATTCATGTTCGAAGGGTGTCTGTTCAAAGCAAAAGACTTTACTTTGCACACGAGCCAAATACGCAGAGAGTGTTTTCATCGGTTAACTTTCAATTGTTAAAAGCATAGGTAAAAAACGTGCAAAAAGAAAGACGTGTGACTCGCTAAAGTTTCTTCTTATTTTTCTTCTATTTGACATTAAATATGGACAAATATTTAATAACTTCAATCTATTATCCAGAACAGATGAGACTTGCTAAAACGCACGATACAGAGTACTAGGTCAATAATCCTTCACATGGTGTTATTTATGCAAAATGTTCCTATATTTGATGTTTTTTCCTCTATTCCAATCCTAACAAAGTCGATGGAACGACGAGAAACAACTTCAAGGGTTTTAATAAAACATAAAAGATTATTTTATCAGCTTTTCTGCTTCTCCTGTTTGAGTAGTTCAACCAAATATAATTCCGATGCAAACATCCTCTTCATGAGAAAAATTACCATCTACGCTTACGATGCATTCAGATTCAAAACAACAGGAATCATGTCTACCAGTCTTGCTTTAGAAAAAAAAGCATCTTTCTTGGTGAAACTGTTTACATAAGCACGGCAAAGCAGCAAACATGTTTTTCACTTTCTTTTCGAAATGAAAAAGACAAATAATGTATAGTCGAATTGCATTTTTTACTCTGATGATCAGCCATGTCGAATTCAAGATTTGCCCATAGGAAAGCAGTTCTCGTTCACGTGATCGAGATTTTCTCTTTCTGCTATGTCATTCTGTTTTCATAAAGTTAAGTATACACGATGGAAATACGATTAATATGTTAAGATTATTGCTGGGTAGAGAAGAAAACGACTTGTTATAAATCAATCAATGAATTATATGCATTCATAAAAGATTAAAGGAGCATTAAATGACACACCGGATTGTTGTCGCTAAATCCTGTGATTGAAATAACTCTTGTCTTCAATTAATCTCTTCATAGAAAAAAAAATCGCCACAGACCTGGAGATTTTTAAGAAACGACGGTTTGATTTGATCGATATTCAAGCATGTGCGTGTCTCAGGTTTTGAATGGGTACTCGACAGATAAGATCTTTTGCGTAATCTCCTTTCAAATTGCTCTCGAAAAAAGTATGGAGTCATTTTATTTTTCTGTTTTGTCATTTATTTTCAACCGATCCGCTTATCATCTTTCGGAATACTTTATCAATTTACTTTTCTCTTCAATTGCTGTAAAAGACGACAGCACGTTATAAAAAAAAGACTATATCTTACCATTCTTATCGAATTTTTTAAATAAATATCTATATATGAAACTTGCTGCCGTCGTCATTACCCTTTCTTCTGTACCTGTAACGATATCATCGAAAGAAAATGGCTCTACCTAAATTGGGCGCGGTCGATTATGTTCTTCTCGTTTTACTACTTCTATCATCTGCGGTGATCGGTGCTGTCTTTGGATTTGTTAAATCGAAGAAAAGTTCAGCAAAAGAATTTCTTCTAGGTAAGAACTATATTAGTTTTCATTTCAAGAATATTCATACATGTGTTTTGCTCTTCTAGCCGATGGTGGAATGGGGGTAAGTGCAAACAAACGATGTTGCATGATGTTTCTCAACGAATTTTACTTAGGTCATCCCAACAGCGCTTAGTATAATGGTTTCATTCTTGTCAGCTATTACTCTATTAGGAACGCCCAGCGAAGTATATCTCTTTGGCACGATGTACTGTTATCAAGGTAAGGTCAATTTTGTTAGTGCGACAATCAGATATAAAACAAAAAGTTACTAATCTTACATTGAGTCATGTAACGCGAAATTTGACTGATGTAGGATAATCGAGACTAGTTCATGTTTGAAATGGATACATTCAACTGTTTGTACTACTGAATTTTAGCTATCTCATGGACGATTGCGTCGACGATAACTGCGCTCGTATTTATGCCAAAATTCCGTGAAATGAATTGTACAAGCGCTTATGAAGTATGTTTCTTCTGGCTATTTCTTGAATAGAATACTAGAGAATGTTATTTAGTATCTAGAAAAGCGATTCGATCGAATAGTACGCACGTGTGCATCATTTACCTTTTCATTTTTCATGGTAAAAAAAATTCGTCTTCATTCGATCGTTAATTTTCAACTGATTTTTCATATAGTTAATCTACATGGCGATTGTTCTCTATGCTCCTGCGTTAGCTCTAAGTCAAAGTATGTTCAATTGAAAAAATGAAGATAAAGCCGAAGGTTGAATTTGTATTTAGCAACTGGCTTGAATATTTGGCTATCTGTTGTATCAATCGGAGTCATTTGTACCTTCTATTCATCCGTGGTATGTTAACAATATCGAATTTCAAACGCGTTCATCATCTTTTACTAGGGTGGTATGAAAGCAGTTATTTGGACGGATGTTTTACAAGCACTTGTCATTCTTATCGGTCTTCTTGCCGCGATCATACAAGGTTATAAAGATTTACGGAGAAAAGTCAAATAAAAAGATTAAAATTCATATAGGCTTGATTGTACTCGGAGGGTTTGGACCAACTTTTTCGAAAGCATATGAAGGTAAACGAATTCAATTCGATAGGTAAAGATGACCAACTGAATTTATATTGCTATTTCGAATACTTGTTGCACTTCTAGCATTAGCCCTGATCCTCGAGTCCGTCATACAGTATGGTCATTACTTATCGGCGGTACGATGAATTCATTAGCAACTTATGGATTCAATCAAACTCAGGTCCAACGTTATATGTGTGTTCGTACAACACGTGGTGCTAAACAAGCCTTATTTATCAATGCAGCCGGTGCTGCTCTGATTATTTTGTTGTGCAGCTTGATTGGTGTTATTCTTTACGCATACTACGCCGAATGTGATCCATACAAAGCCGGTTATGTCTCAGATATCGATCAGATCTTTCCATATTTTGTCATGGAAGTTCTTAGTGATAAGCCAGGTTTACCCGGTGTCTTTTTAGCTTGCATCTTTTCCGGTTCTTTGTCCACAATATCCTCCGGTTTGAATAGTCTTGCCGCTGTGGTTATCGAAGATGTATATAAAGGTTTACTGAATAGGAAAATAAGCGATGAACGTCAAGGCTTCGTGTCCAAAATCTTTTCGATTGCGTTAGGAGCTGTGGTGATTTTACTAACCTATGTGGTCAGTTTTCTTGGTTCAATATTGAATGCCGCTTTGTCTTTGTTCGGTGTTCTATCTGGTCCGATCATGGGTGTTTTTTTTCTCGGATTCTTTTTTCCACAGGCAAATCGTCGTGGTGGTTTGATCGGATTTCTTACGAGTATCGTTTTTCAATTTTGGATCTTCTTGGGCGCGCAAATAACTAAGGGTCAAATGAAAAGCGAAGCTTTGTATTTAAACATAAGCGGTTGTATTCCAGCAGTTAACGAAACAATAGTTACATCCACTTCTTTTAAGTAAGTTTTTCTTACTTTCGAATATCCAACATATCGAATATGTCGTTTAGACGAGATCCTTTACTTGACCTGTACTCTGTGAGTTATATGTGGTATACACCCATTGCCGTACTTACTGTTATAATTGTCGGCGTCATTGTCTCTTATTTGACACATCCACTTAAACCGAATGAAATCGATCCGAAGTATCTTATATCGATAGGTGATGTCTGTTGCTGTTGTTTCCCGGAATCTATTCGTCGGTTCTTACGATTTGGTGTCGATTTTGAGAACTACGACAATGTTAATGGTAATGTTAATAATGACGATAAAAACGATATTGAAATGACGGTTAAAACCAGAGAGCCTAGCTTCATCAGGTCAAACGCTGTTTCACCACTTCCAACACTTTCAAAACGTGTCGATGAAGACGATGATCAATCACCACCACATTTTTAGGACAAAGAATCTTTTCATCAGCACAACTCGCAATAGATATTTATATCCTCTCATTAAACAATATATCCATCCATGTGTGTGATTCACTTGTCTTTTGAACACTTTTATACATGCCCATGCGAAAGTTGAAGATAATAAAAATAAAACTCCGTAACAAATTGAACTTTTTCTGCGTCTCGGAAGAAACTCTTTCGGTTAGAGCGCCATCTATACGAATCTTAATCATATAACAGTTGCTCAGCAACTATAAGTATTAGGCATTTGCTCATGTCCACACGCACAACGATAAATTCGTAAAAAGAAAGGAAAACGTCAGTGAAGTTGATTAATCGTTAAAAGTTATCAATGGTTGAAGAAGCACTCTCGAATTTTGGTTTGTTCATCGATAGTGAAAATAAGATCCGTTTGATTGATCCCGAGAAAGTAACGGACTCAGCTGAACTACGTGATGAATGCAAAGATTTTGTAGACAGTATGAAATTCTCAGTATTCTTTTTCTCTAAATTTGCTGTTCAGATGTATTGGAGTTCAAGAAGATTGTCGACACGCTGATCGAAAAAACGGAACAATATTCGAAGCAAGTTGAAAGTGCAAGACTTCGAGTAAGAAGCACCTATATCGAGAAAAGAACTGATTCAATTAGCTGATCTTTTTATCTTAGTCTATTGGCGCAAAGAATATGTTAAAATCAGCTACGAAGTATCGCGAATTCGAAAAACAACAGCTACAATCGTTGATCAAAGAAAAAATGATTGAACTTGATCGGTAGGTAACCATGCGATGTTTGAGAGAAAAATAAATATGATCTTTTCTAGTCTCCGAACAGAATACGAATCTTTACAGAAAACTGAACGAGAACAAAACGAAAAAATGGAACAACTTTCATTAAAATCGTATGTTTTCTACATTCATACTTTTTCTCTTATTGAAATTCTTCTATCTTTTCATTTTAGATCATAAATCTATCTACTTATCTTCCGTTTTAAAGCTTCTTTTTTCTTTCTTCAATCTTTGTCTGCGTGGTTATTGTACTATAAAATTTTAGATGATCTCGCCTCTTCATCTATCCATACTTTTCCTGATAACCATTGCACAAACGCAGAGCAATGCTGAACCATCCTCGAATACTGGAAGGTGTTCATGCGATCTTAACAGAGGTACGTGTGATGTATCTTGCTGTTGCGATACGGACTGTTCCACGAGTGATTTACAAGCTTTGCATTGTTATACACAACAAGATCAAGATGCGCGGTATGTAAAGAGAACACATTCCATTTCTCATTGTTAAATATCATACCTTCTCAAATATAATAATCATTCTGTGTGAAATCGTTTATTTAGATTAGAATCCATTGTTCATACAACTTGTTTCAAGGATCTGCCCTTATACCAATCGAACTCTCCATATGTTATTCGGAAAGAAAATGGTTTTGTTTGTATTGATCAGGAGAAAAGTTTGCTCTTCAATTCTGTTTTGCTTTGGATATCACTGAACAGATTGTCAATCTATGTAGGTATTAATTACACATTCTATCAACAACAACTCAAAGACAAGATGGATGCGAATGGTTTTACACGAGCCATCAGCTTGGATAATAGCGTGTCATTATCACCCAAAATACCAACTAGTCTAACTGGATATCAAGTAAGACTTTTAGCAGAGAAGATCCATGAGAAATTGATTACGAAGGATATATGTAATACGTTGATATATATTGTAGGCAGGTACTTCAGTTTTCAAATACTTTCCAGCAAGCAACGTGTCCAGCACGTTTTCTCTTCCAACCGGAACCTCCACCAATGCACCATGTTCGAGCACTCGCACGATCAGTATGTAGAGCATGTTGAATGAAAAGGACGGTCTTGATCTGTTTTGATTGATTAGCTTATATGAACGATTTTTCATCAACATGCACTCAACAAGTCACTCAGCAGACGTGTACAATTGCACTGAATCCTGCTGTCTATCTAACAAGCTTCTCTCTTGTTACGGTAAAAAAATAAATCTGCAAAGCACTTACATCTTTACATTTCGTTGATGTTCTTGTAGAATCCAACAACTCTCACGGGTAGACCGTCGCTGATATTTTCCTTCCAAATGTAGATTAGTTTTTGTCTTCATTAGACGCCAGTGTTACAACGATAAGTTGTGGTATTTCGCCCGCTGCTTCGCCCGCTGCTTCTACTTGGACGTCGCCGACCTGCACTGGTGCGCTCCAAACTGTAAGTTAAATAACGAAACTGAAAATATATAATTTCTTTGACGTTTTAGTTAAACTTGGTCATCTATTACACTAATCCAACTGGTATACAGAGTTGTAATGGTACCTATACTATGGCTGCTGCAAGTAGTACACTGCAACAAACGTTTACCGTCAAGTTTGTTCGCGTAATAATGACACGAATTGACTAGACTATAGAAAAATTCTTAGGATCTTTTTTTAATCTTAGAGTGGAAACGCATCATCCCCAGTGTCACGAAGTGGAAATCCAGGTTATATACAGAGAGCTGCTGTCCTAGCTGGTACTGCAAATGGCAACACTATTACGTAAGAATTTCTCGAATCTTTTTTCGCACTAAACGAGAGTAGATTGATTTTGTTTATAGAGAATCGGATTTTACTATTCCTCAGTCAAGCGATTCTTGTTCAAGTATAGTGCAACGAACGGTCCGTTTTGGTCAAAATACACAATCTACATGTTCACTTCAGTAAGACGTTCATCAGATGACGAAGCAAGGTTTATCTCCATTCGTTCTCACTAGAATCAATGCTAGTGCAGCAAACTGTCCAAATATCAACGACGTCACAAATGTCCTTATGCCAATCAATGCTACTGCGCTTCGTATAGCTGCTTCTGGCAGTCCCGATTCATCCACTATCTCCTCGCCTTGGCTATCTGTAACCTATTGCGCATCTGAAACTGGATCGACTTCTGGTGCTGTATGCCAACAAAATTCCATTCCCACTTGGACTATTGGTCAATGCTATGATCGAGTGGATATTCAAATCGCATATGCTAATATCGGCTCTGTCAGTAATCCACAACCAATCATTGGTGCGGTTGTCTTTCATTATCAAAGATCTGTGAGGCATTTTCTTTACTTTTCCATTTTCTAACTTGCCGTGTTTAGACGATCACCAATACCACATTACTTTCGAGTTCGTTGCTTTTAACTCGAACTGTTACATTTCAAGATGTATCGAATTGGCCCGTCACACAAGGAGATCATCTGCCTAAACCTAATACACGTTTACCAGGTGATTTCTTCTATGCATTTTTTCGTAATCAGGCAACGATCCTAAATCCCTTATCATTATTTGTACCTCTACTGATCAATATGTTGCTAATGTTTGTTCTCATGTAGTTTCTTCTTTCGAAATAAAAATGTCCACAATGTGTTTTTTTTCTCTACGGATTGATTTATAATCAATTAAATATGCATTTTGAATACTAATAGTGGTTCATGAAAAATGTGCTTTTGCATTTGCTGCTTTTGTACGAAGTTTCTTTAGGTAATCGGCATCCGTTTTGATATAACATTCACTGATCGAATTCGGCTGAAGGATTCCTACATAAAACGAAAAAAAGAAATCATTCCTGAAATCCGCTCATTGAAAAAAATACTGTAAATCGAACTCACGCGGCGTCACCTTTCCTGTCCGATACTGGAATTTACCATCTTTTAACTTTATAATATCTTCACATGTATCCAACGCTTCTTGTGTGACGACCGTCTCCTACAATCGATAATTCCCATCAGTCTTATACTACCAGAACACTCCTACCGAAAAATCCACTTCGCCTAAGATGTTCGATTCGTTTGCTTTCACGCAAAGAAATATTGCTAGTGCTCCGTCACAATTGATTTGATTATTTCCAATCTAGAACGCAAATCATCTATCGTGTTCTGAAGTTTTAGTCATTACTTTCAAAACTCGAAGTGAATCATTGACAAGTATTGCTTGAGCAATCGAAAATGCGTTTTGTGTATTCAGTCGGTTCGAACTGATATTCAATTCTTCTAATGCACCATTTTGATGAATACAATCAGCTAAGATCTTTCCACCATCAGGACCAAAGCCATTCATCTCCAGATTACACCTTTTCAAACGAACATTCTCCTAATAACACAAAATATTGCACAGGAGAACCGAGGAAATTCCTTGTATACTTTAATTCCATTGGCAATGTCGACTGCACTTCGTCCGCGAATATTATTCCAGCTGAGATCGATAATTTCCAATGTTTCATTTCCACCTATACTCAATCAATCATACTCATGAAGATCAGTGGTAAAGAATGAGGGAATTTACTGATAAATGTGCCCCAGGCTTTTCCACACTCTTCACCAAAACAATTGTGACTTAAATTAAGTTCTCGAAGTGTTCTATTATGCTAAAATGAGAGAACATAGACGGAATTCACTTTTCTTGCTTAATCAAGTTGTCACTTACATCAAATGCATCTATTAATAGAGTAGCATCCATGTCGTTGAATCTATTTCCTATTTGAACGTGTAAATAGAAAAATAAATTCGTATGAACGACAATGTTTCCTACCAGATAAATTGATCTTTTTTAAATTTCGATTGATTGTTAGCATCCTACAAATTTCCGCGATACTTTCTCCTCCACCGCCAAGCCGATTATCCGCAAGGGACTATTCGTATACAAATAATGATATTCTCTCGGTTTCAAAAAGAAAACGGCATTTTCTTGACATACCAGTTCAGTAATGAAATCATTGGTTACCATCATATCAGAAATGTATTTCGAAGCTTGTTGCTGCAAATAGTTTCCATCTAGGAACAAGCGCTCAATGCAAATGTTTGACTAGAAAGTCAATAATACGTGTATTTATAAAACTAGCAGAAAGATTTTTACATACACTGAGAGCTTTCGCAATTGCTCGTACATCTTCCGTACTGAATTGATGATAACGTAATATCATCTCTCGATCTTGTATGTGTGCCAGAAAATATGAGCACGGGATGATTTTTGCTTGCAAACATGCATCACGATACTGAGTTCGACCGGTCAGATCACGACTGGATGAAATAACGCTTTCTATTCGAAACAGAGCGAAGGTTTCATCGGAATTCTTTAGGATGATATAACTCACCAGATTCAATGTCAGTATCATAACCATCTTGCGATGGTGAGTGTGGCTTGTCACTGGCCGTCGGTGATGAAACATCATTTGCGAAACTTGGATCATCATCAAAAACTTCGTCGTCATCGATTGTGATCGGTTGCTTTGACGGTGGTTCTTGTTCTGTTAACTTTAGCACTGGTGGGATCTGGACAACGTGTTCGAACGGTAGTTTCTTTTGAATTTCTTTATAGATTGTCTCATAGATTTTATCTTCGCGAATTTCTGTGAGAAACGTTGTTGGTAAGCGTGATATACTCGACAGATTTAGAATATCTTCAATATTCGTTTCTACGTTGCGAAAAAGAAACAAATGGAGTATAAAGATGACAAAGAATACTTCTATTTACCATCGACTTCGGTAATGATCTTCAATGATTGATGAGATTTAAGTTCATTCGAGTCAGTTTCCAGTGTTGATGATGAACAACTATTTGTTCTTGTGTCATACGATTGTATTCCAGTGGTTCGAGCGTCTCGTTTCAAAATCGATGGCGTTGTCTTCGATGTCTCTGCTGTTAAAGTATTTACTCGACCGAGCAATCGAACTTTGTCTGTATGTGCTCGCTAAGCATTACACAGCTAATATTAACACAAAGAGCAAATGAAAAATCCGAGTACCTGTTGACTTCGTGTTGGCATTGACTTCTTCTTCGCTTTTTTTTAATAACTTTACCTGCAAAATGGGTAGTAATGTATACTGTTTACACAACTTTGACGACTACCGTCAATAGGCACGATCGTGTTGTTATGAATGAAATGTATTCACACGCACATACGATTGAAAATTATTGCCATTTTTCTTCTTCTTCTTCTTCTTCTTCTTGGCGACATCTTATTTCTTTCTGTTCCGGATGCATGTTGAAGAATGTAGAGCGATGCGATATAATGTAAATAGCTTCGTTTTATGGAAAGAATCACTTCGGCAAGAACTTTCCACAAATTTAACTATTTACTCGATTGTTTTTCTAAATAGAAGATCTTAGTTACGTCTGTTTTCGAGCAAAGGGTTGTGCTGACTTGTAAACAGTATTTTGATCCTGTTAACTTTTCGTATATCCCAATCAAATGAAAACGTCAATGGTTCTCTTTATTTTTATCTCATACACACATATTGATCTGTATATATATATATATATTCTTGTAAAAGAAATGAGAAATCAAGCTCTATTACATACAAAACAAAACAAAATTCATTTGAGTCCAGCTGTTCTACCTAGAATGAGACTAGCCGATAATGGTGACATTCGTTCTACTACTTGTCGTATGGCACTAACATCTTGATGAAGACGATTGACAGCTAACTGTAGATCAGTGACCCGTTCCCCTAAATCTTGTGGGTATGGCTGAATGTGAGCCTCTGCCTGCTGTGTTGACAAAGTACGAAGACGTGCTTGTTGACGTGGTCCTGCTGTAGTTAGCGAGCGGTGAGTGGTCGTTGCTGCACTGCTTGTTGAACCAGGAATTTGTCGAGGTACAACTGAGGTAGTTCTATCCACTTGTGCTAAAATTGTTTCTTCGATTAATTCTCTTAAACGAGTAATTTCATCCATGACTGAAACTTGATTGATTGTCGTTGCCTGCGTCGTCATCGACGGCGGTTGTTGAGGTACAGCTAACTGCTCGCTTGTGACATGGATCGACGGTCGTCGAGATACAACCGGTGTTGTTGCATGTGAACCTCGTACGACAATATCCGGCTGGCCAATCGCATGCTTAGATGTGGATTGAAATTTATTCAGTGTGGTATCAATATCATTAAGTTTTTGTTGTAATTGTACACGAAATGTGTCGAATTGTACCGTTTGCTTGTCAATTGTTTGTCGAAATGCTACATACGCTTTGGATTGCTGTTCTTCGCGTGATTGTCCGTGAACGTCAAAGTTAATATCTTTCCAATGCAATTGCAATGGCGAACAGTATCGATGGATAACTTCTTGATTTTGCAGTCGTTTACGTTTCGATAAACGCCATTCGTAGTTAAGTATGACTTCCACGCGTTCGAGGAGAAATCGCGCTTCCACAGTTGAGAATGCTTCAGTTTGCAGAGCATTCGATATCAAACCAATGAATATGTTAATTGATAGAATAGCAGTAAACAATAAATACGTTCCGCAAACGAATGAAGCGAAATAACGGTCGATTGCAGTAAACGAGTCAATAGGAACTGAAATAAGCAAATCGATAGATTGGAAGTCTATTTAAATCAAAAGAAATCTTACTATCATCAACTAAGGCTATGCGAAAGATGGAAAATAATAATGAATAGAACGTTTCAAATCCATTTGGTTCGATTAAACGACAAGCCGATGTTGCATTTGAACATTTTTCATCATCATAACCAGCCAATGAACCATTGAACACATACTGACCACGACTTCTATACGAGTCTGGGCTTCCGTCGAAGGGCAACTGCAGTTCATTAACTGAGCAATGTAACAAAGCATGTTCACAGATTTCATGTGACCTTTCATAGTCACTATGAAGAACTTGTTGACCACCAAACACAGCATAGAAAACAAAGGCATATGGTGCGAGTAAAAACAGAAATACCAAAAGAAAACGTATTATATCGTCAAACATCATACGAACCTAATAGTAAACAAACAGAAAGAATTTTTCGTCATTGAATTGATTTTCTTGTTAACTACGTACCATGATTACCAATTCTCCTAATTTAATCTCCACTAATTTCGATTTCAAAGATTTCACGGATATGATTATCGTACGAAAAAAAACCATAAAACGAAACCATAAACATAGAACAGTAATCGATGCGGTATACATATGTACACGGGCACGTAATACTGTATGTCCACTGATGTCAATTCCATGCGTTACTGTCGTTAAAATACAAAGAATGTAAATAATCCAATCGAATAAGTTGTTTAATGAATAGTACATGTAATAGGACTTGATACGCGTACGTGCTCGATCTCGGAAACGTAGAGCGAAACGTGCTAAACGTGATCCACGTCGCGGTGCTGTTGTTGCAAGAAATGGACTATCAGGAGTGGCCCCAGGTACTGTTTTTCTTTTTACGCTAATAGACGGATTGTTCGATGAATCAGTGGTGCTAACAACAACATCAATCGGTGTTTGCTGACTAGGCTGTGGCTCAGTTAGCCGACCTTTGACTGTCGTTGGAATTGTTGTTGGTAACGGATGGTGTTGCGAATGATGAGAACGAACATTGGCCAACGTTGTTGAAGATTCATTGATAACAATATGTTCAACTTCTCCTGTATCATCGTTCAATTTTACTACACTGCCATTTTTCTTCGAGTCTAATTGCGAAGTCTGTCCGCCTGTGTTCGATTTGTATTTATTTTTCGAGATTAGATCTAGACGTGCATTTGTTCGTTCAGACTCCCATATAAGATAATCTTCATAACGTTGTCGCGCATAGGTAATGTCAATCATTTCTTGGATGATTTTCCATATTAAAAATAGAATACAAATCCCCCAAAGTATACAACGCCAGATGTCATGTGGAAACTGATAAACATAACGAACAGGGAACGGTGTGATTAATGATATGCATGTCCATGCTATGAGAAACACCACTTCAAGAGCAAGACCAATATAAAAATGTCGCGCTGCGAAATTATCCCATTTCCACTTGATTAAGCCTTTAATTAATGGATGAGTTATAAGATCGAGACGTTCATGGTAATAGATAGCTTCCAGTGGTGTTATACAACGCATTAATGTACCGTCTGGTCGAAATTTATGCGTGATTGATGGACGCGGCGCATAGGATGTTACAGTTAGTAGCGATGGTCCACTCGGGTTACTCATTTGTGAGACTGTTGTTGGTCGATTTGCTGTTGATGCAGCAGGATTCGATGAGACAAGAGGCGTTGTGACTGACTTATCTCGACTTTGAACTTTAGCTCGATTCTATAGATAGAAAGAAACAAATAATATCCAAATGAAATTCGAATTTGACAGGAAAAGAAGCAGACCTTTCGAAGATCTGAAGCTATAACTAGTTCATCGATAAGATGCGTTGAATCATCCGTATCGATCGTATCGAATTCTTCCCTAAAACGTATCGAGCAAACAAAGTCATTCATTTCTATCTCTCTCCACATTCATCTTACCATGGTTCAATATGATCCAAGTACAAATGAACAGCTTTTTGCACTTCATTAACAACAATCAATGAATCCATTATATCCAGCGCGATCGTGCTCGACTCATCACTGAACAACAGTGCAAGGAACACTTGCATGCTGTTATCCAGTGATTTATACAAGCAGACATTACACTTTTCACATGGTCGTAAGTTTTGTCCAGATGGGGTTTGAATAAAACCTGTTTGCTTACAATTGAAACAATGTCGTTTCGCTTGCGTAACACCTGTTGGCGATACACCGCAATGTCCGTCGCGTAACGAATGTGATAAATGTTCATATGATTCTTTCCATTTGGAGTTGATAATTTTAATAATCGCGTAATGTTTGAAATCATTTGCTAATTCTAATGGTGTTTTGTTGTCATTGTTTTTCGTCAACATCATATTTGCCCAGAACCAAAACTTCACTCGTGAGATATTTAAAAAACATGTCAACGCATTCGGTGTATCTTCCCGAGCTAAAAAATCACAAACGAATGAAATCTTCAGATGTTTTATCTGCAAACTCACCTGCAATATGAAGTAAATTATCTCCATTGGCTAAACTACATTCACATAGATATGCCAATAATTCGTTATCAGATATGAACGAAAGTAAAGTCTCAAGTGAGACTGAATTATTCAAGTTTAATCGCATATATGTATGAATGATCATATCGCCATGTAACGATGATCGAACACGTAAACAATTGCGATCTTTTTCGATTAGTAATCTGATCATTTCATAGTTATTCATTTGCATAGCCATACGCAAGTCCGTCGATTGAATGCGGATTTTGCTTTGATCGAGGAGGAGTTTGCACACATCATCATGATTATACAAAATAGCTAAACTAAGCGGCGATTGTCCATCAGCATTCAATTGATTGATGTCAACATTCGATGATTTGATCAGCGTACGAATCAACTCAATGTTACCTAAAAGACAAAATCCCTCTCAGAAACAAAGTGACAACATTTGTCTAGTGTTGATTTTACCTTTCTCGGCTGTCAAGTGTAGAACAGTGTTTTGTCGGAGATCTTTAGCGTTTTCGTCAGCACCGTGTCGAATTAAATATCTTGCCAGAACACCATTGATATTTTCAGCACATTCGTGTAAAGGTGTACGACCTTGTATATCCAATAAATTTAATTCTTCCGTATCCATTTTATTAATTAACAAAGCCGCAACATTGGCTTTTTCATTGGCACAAGCTAAATGTAACGGAGTTTTACCCATTTTATTCATTAATGTCAAATCTAAATGAGCGTATTTCATTAATAACTTGTACATGCGAATGTTGTCATCTCGTGCGACCAGATGCAGTGGAGTATTTCCATCCTTGTTGGTCAGACTGACATCGCAATTGTGTTGAAGAAGGTATTGGGCAAATGAGTAATTATCACAAAGAATTGCGTCATGTAAGGGTGTTTGTCCGTCACGGTTTTGGGCATTTAATGATGATGGATTCGATGTTAAGACACTGTCGAAGATGAATCTTTCGTCGAGATATTTACAGTAGTGCAATGTCGTGTTCAAGAATGGATCTATCATGTTGATATTTGTCACTTCGATATGTCGAAGGAACACCGCAAGTATTTCGAAATTGTTTTGTTCTAAGGCGTCGAGAAAAGGCGTTCGTCCAAGTTGATTCTGTCGATTGAAATCAGCAGATGTCTCAATCAATTTTTCCACATACTTTTCATAGTCAATTTCTTTCTTATTAACTAAATAGTGTAGAAATGTATTTCCATGTTCATCGCATGCATTTATATCTAATGAATGTTCAACTAACAATTCAATTGCATATATACTTGGAAAATCACATAGCAACGGCGAACGTGGCAATTGGGAAAAGTACCGTTTCCAATTGAAGCTTGTCGTTAACTCGAACAGAGCTTTCAAACATAAATCATATTGGTATTTGACACAAATACACACAGGTGTTTCCAATGGATTCAAGCGAGTACCTTTTTGAAAGTCAGCATCGTTTTCTAATAGAGCCTTCAACGCTTCGATGTTATCATCATAACAGCAAATATGTAAAGGTGTACATCCATCTTCATCGAAGACGTTGACACGTGCTTTGTAGCTTTTAATCAATAAGCGAATACTTAAACTATCATTTTTGTGCGCAGCAACATGAAGAAGATGGGTTTGACTCGGGTAATCTAACACAAAAGCGTACTTGAAAGGAAGAATGTTCATATCGATTTGACTCACCAAAATGTGTTTCAAATGTCGGAGAATTGACATCATCCATAACTTTGATGAGAAACAAAGCTAAATCGGTATTTCGTGTTGCTAATGCATAATGAGCTAAAAAATTGAAAATATTTTCCTCGATGTACTCGTGAAATAATCACAATATACAATCTCGTATGTTTATTATCAAATCAGACGTCAAGGCTATACGAGAGATATTTGGTAACAACATATATCAATATCTTATAATTAAACGACAAAATTGTTTTCCTTTTTGTAACGTATTCTTTCATCTATCACTGACATTTAATCTGCTAAGTAACTCCTCCCTCTAAATATTTTAACAACATTCTTCGACAAACCTGCTGTCCATCCGTAATCATTCTGTTTGTTTGGATCGCATCCGCCTTTTTTTGTCAAATATTCGACTATGTGAATACATTCCGCCGATTGGATTTCAGCGCGTGCTAGTAAATGTAGCACTGTATTTCCCTCGTCGGTGACTGAATTCAGTTGTGCTCCATTACGTTCGTACTCTTGAATGACATCTAATGTTGGTTGCGGCTCGGAGAGTATATAGGCTAACAACGCTTTATTTTGCGTCGCCGATGAAAATGATGGATCGGGAGCATTGGTTCGGCCGAAGAGCGTCTTCTTTGCATCGGTTAGTTTCGCAAATATTGACTGCGAAGGTTTGGGTGTCGTTGGAGCATTCGTTTCATCATTGGCAGTTGATGATTCCATGGATGATGAGAGCGATGACTCGTCAACTGGTTTAGTCGGATCTTGTGATGGGGCTTTATCAATATCGTCGGGTGAATGCCTAGAAAAAGAACGAGAATAGAAAGAAGTTTTGTAATTTGTAATGTGCTATTTTGGCCAGTCTGACTATGAGAAGGTCAAAAACGAAAGAATGTTTCTTCGTTAAAATGAAAGGGTAGCATGCCTCTAATTTTTCTCCGGATCATGCATAAAACACTATTTTCATAGGTGAATTCATGGTTTGATTTTTCGAGAAAAGTACATTATCGTTTGGTTTTTTAATTGACGTATATCAATACTTACATAGTTGTTAGATTTTTCTTTCTATATGTACTCTAGTGTCACTCGATAGAACAAGAAAATGAAGAGGATATCTTCGACTATTCTCTTATTATTCTAATGACCCAAAAGATACAAGATGGGGAATGCCAGAGTGATATTTCCCATTCGTCTATCTCTCTCTTCCTTCTCTGTGTCTCATTCTTCGTTGGTTATCGATCATTAACTAAATAATTGATCTAGTAAACGGAAGGGTCCTTCGGTTGTATGACGTAAATAAATATTTTTTTTCTTCAAATCAAAACTTGATTGACAAATATTCTAACATCTTTGAAAATGTGTTTACTTACGATTGAAATATTTTATCTAAGAAGCAAATATCAACCGAAGGGAAGCCGCGAGAAGGAGAGAGAAGAAAAAAGAAATTAATAATTTCACACTAAATAAATGAGCAGCTCAAATTTTTAACCGTAAAAAATCGCAAATACAAAAGAAAGAAGATTTTTTATCTTGATAATAGGACCTAAGGGCGTAGAACACAATCGATCAAACAAGAACCGATCGATTATGTCCGACAACACAATTGTACATAGTTTCATGTCCATGAGCACTTGAATACGCCCGAAAACAAGCGCATCGAACGACAAGATTCGTTTTCAGGTAGATTTAACTCAAATTTTCCTTCTGATTCTCGTTAATTAAAAGGTAATCAAATGCTTGTCGACAGATATCAGAAAAAACCATCAGCTGCGTTTCAGATGATATCTCCAATCATTATGATGAAAAGTACAAGTACGGGGGGAATAAAAACAGATGTCTAATGAACGTCGAAGATATCTCTTAATAAAATTTGTTTGATTCTCATATATAAAATACGAATAAGCATCAATATATCCAACGTAAATATGTTGAGTTATGGGATAAATCAGCTGCAGAACATGATGAATGAGATTCAATGACAGAAAGAAAATCGTTCCTCGTCACGCAATGATATTAAACAGGGAAGGGAAAGTACGATTGCTGTTTCACCAGTGAAGTTGACATCGTGGTATTCTAAAGGATGCGTAACAACTTTTCTTTCACAGATCGTCGAATGGAAATGTTAATCATTGAAAAAAAAAGCAAAAAAGTCAAAGTATCACGTATCCCGAGATCTAATTAGCATCTCTTCTCAGGAACTAAGTTCCGAAAGTACATCCAAATCTGTTAATAATAAACATCAACTCTACATACACTTAATTTACCTACAACTATCTCATCATTACTTACCAAGGTAAACTAAATGATACTGCAGGTTGTTTGCTTGATTGTGACATGTGAGTACACTCTTCTGATCGATATCTGTTGGTGGAGAATCGAATCTCTTTCTATTCGTACGAGCAATCGATAATAGGAGAGAAACGCTTAATTTGTGTCAATGAACAAGTGTTCGAAGAAATGAAATGAAGACACTTGATCTTGATGATCGATATGATTTCGTGCATATACTTTTATCTTCTCCGCCTATTGTAAAAGCATCAACTAGCCGTTTATTAGGCAAACGATCGTGTAAGAAGGGATTAACATTTATCAAATAGATCTGCTACAGTTTTTCTTCTTCTTCTTCTACATCGACTCTTACTAATTATATACAATGAAATACAATTAGTGCAAGTTGATATCAAATGTCATTGTGAAGAGAAAAACATTCACAAAAGAATACTCACGATGATTTATAATTATACATGCGAACAGGTAGATATTAACATACATTGTGCTTGTCTCGGACACTTTCGTTTTTGATAGACATGGATGAATCTTACACAAGTCGATGATGTAAATATCTGTCTGCAAGTTAATAACGGTTCATGTTATGCATGAGCGTGACAAAATACGTTCGAAAAAAATATTACGAAGATTGACGAAGGAGAAATCTGACAAGATATTACTCGTCGACTAGGAAATGTCTCAGTTATCAGACAAGATATTCACTCATCCGTAATGGATAAATATTTTCAAGATTATACAGCCTTTTGTTCATTAGACGAAAACAAATGTGTTTAACGAGGTGATTTCATTGAACCGAATGTTTTCCCTTCACATCAGACAATCAGATCGATAGTTATTAGAAAAGCTTCTCTCGAGTCTGTGCGCAAAGTTTGAAAACATCAGAATCAATTACGAAAACAAACCGTATATGTTATCATTGCTACTAAATGTTACCACGAGTCTGATAATTATAAACTAAGATGTTATCTGAGATAACACATAAGCTTCAGTTCAAGAAGTGCTCGTCTTGCAGACGTTGAGGAAGATTTGTTAATTGAAAGATTGTTATCTTATACAGAATAAATAGTTCAACGCTGAATAAAGGTTGCTGAAGAGAGGCCGTTAATTATATACAAAGTAATTGCCTTCTCGGTCATTGATTTTCCGGATGAGAATGTTCATCAGCATTCGATGCGACTTTCCTGCAGCGATCGACAATGTCCTGCGAAGATTACACCGTTATTCAGATACAATTGTTTAATTGCTATTAATTGAATTCATGGACTGAAGAATCTATATTATATATGAAACATCAGAATAGATGTCGTTCTTGTACACGCTCGGTTTTTCATAGTCACAATTGGCTTAAATATTTGGTCCAACAATTTGCTTCTTTCTCTTTTTTTCTATTGCAATGTGCAGCGATCTTCAGATTTAGATTTTCTAGTTGATTTTCATTAGATGTAACATGTCTTCTTTGCTGCGTCTTCGTTATCTAATTCTTAGTACAACTGTCGGTGGAAGTTATGCTATAAATCGAGTAAATCTCATTTGATTGCCGCAGAATTCTCTCTATTGCGATATTCGTTTAGAAATATCATGAAATCCAAGAGACATTTCCTGATCTGACATGGATGAAAATTTATAAATCTGAACAAAATAACAAATTTCCCATTCCTGTACGAGAAGTTTCTTCGTATGACGAACATTCCGTTTTATATCTTGTTTATCTAGACTAATTTACGAAATCATCTGAGATATTTACATGAAACATTTACAGCGTATCTATTCACAGCAATCCATCCAAGTAGAATCTTTGTTATCACAGTATCTGGTCATTGATCTTGTACATTCGTAGGATTACTAATCGCTGGCCCATCGTTCTTCGTGGATGATTTTAAGCCGAGATCATCAAGTAGGATCTCTGTTTTCATAGTCTGCGATTCATCTCTTTTCTGCTAGTTGATCTTTTTAATTTGGCTAAAACGTATGAAAACGCTCAAACGACCAATGAAGAACGAGAAAGATCGAATAAAGTCAGATACTTTGTTGAATAGAACGCAAATCATGTTCGTAGTTTAGGCTGCTCATTACCAAAATCACGAACGTCAAGACAAAGTTCAGCAAGAGATGATGACTATTCAAATAAAATATCAACGCGAAATCGATCGATTAGAAAAAGAATTGCAATCGTTAAAAAAACAACTTCTCTTAAAACAAGATCGACATGCAAGTGGTAAAAAACAACGAAAAATTAAGGTTATTCTTCTTCGATTCTCTCGCCTACGGTTATTCATTTCTTTTTCGTCTGCTTTTAGAGATCATTGATTGACATGTACAGCGAAGTATTGGACGAGTTAAACGAATACGATGCGAATTATGACATTCAAGATCAATTACCCAGGGTACATAAAAAAATTTCGCTTGCGAATTCGTAGATCATCGTTATGTATTTTTTCGTGATCTCATAGGTCGTCGTTATTGGAGATCAAAGTTCTGGTAAAACCAGTGTATTAGAAATGATCACTCAAGCCCGCATATTTCCTCGGTTCGTTATGACATATTTTGTTCGTTTGAAGATTTTATTTGGTTGTAGAGGTGCCGGTGAAATGATGACGCGCAGTCCTGTAAAAGTGACATTGAGTGAAGGTCCATATCATGTGGCTATCTTTAAAGATAGTCCGAAAGAATATGATTTAACAAAAGAAACAGATGTATGATATTCGTTCGACTACAAACTTAATAATTAAGCATTTCCATTCTTTAGCTGGCAGCATTACGGAGAGAAATTGAACTTCGCATGCGAGCATCCGTGAAAGAAGGTCAAACAATAAGTAACGAAGTTAGTTCGAAAGAAGATATTTGTTAAATTCCAATACACTTACTTCTGTTACATGCAGGTCATTTCATTGTCAGTTAAAGGTCCCGGTCTCCAACGTATGGTTCTTGTCGATTTGCCTGGAGTCATTAGTGTAAATGCTCGCGGAAATGAATGTTAACTCTCAGATTGTGATTTACATTTAGACAGAAACAATTGGCATGGCATCCGATACGAAGAACTCAATTACTCGCCTAGCGAACAGTTATATGTCCAATCCCAATGCGATTATTCTTTGTATTCAAGGTAAGAATTGTGATATGAAGTGTTGAGAATGTCTTTCTTTTTCCCTAGATGGAAGTGTCGATGCCGAGCGTAGTAATGTAACTGAACTTGTATCAAAAATGGATCCACATGGTAAACGGACGATTTTCGTCCTGACGAAGGTTGATTTAGCGGAAGCAAATCTTCATGATACTGATCGAGTGCGTGATTTCAAGAAGTTCTTATAGCGATTTTTCGTTCTGTTCCATACAGATACAAAAAATTCTGGATGGAAAACTATTTCCAATGAAAGCGTTGGGATACTTTGCTGTAGTTACTGGAAAAGGTTGAATCTGTCTCCATTTCTTTCGTTTGATATGCTATTATTTTTACAGGTAGCGCTGATGATCCTATCGAGTCAATTCAAAAGTATGAAGAAGAATTTTTTCGCAAATCGAAGTTATTTCGGTAGGAATATGTGATGCATTCTTTCGTTAGCATCTTTTGTTCGTTTAGCGATGGTGTGTTCAAAGCAACACAAACCACAACACGCAATCTAAGTTTTGCGGTCAGTGACTGTTTCTGGAAGATGGTCAAAGACAGTGTTGAACAGCAATCTGATACTTTCAAAGCCAAACGATTCAATTTAGAAACCGAATGGAAGAACAGTTTTCCGAAAGTCCGCGAACAAGATCGAGTTGGTTCTTGTACGATTCTATTTGACAAACCATCGTATGCTTCTTTCTCTTCAGGATGAATTATTCGAAAAAGCTCGCGGAGAGATCCTTGATGAAGTCATTAACCTTAGTCAAATACCTAGCCGTCAATGGTATGATCTCGATAATTTGAGTTAATTCGAAAAACTATTTTTCCCTTCTAGGGAAGAAAATTTATCCAAGCACCTCTGGTCAACAATGTCGCAATACATCTTTGACGACGTGTTTTCTTCTGCAGCTCAAACTGGCTCAGTTGGGTAAAGGATTTTGTTTGAAGATTGCATACAGATCATCGGGTTTGTTATTCAGCGCGTTCAAAACCACTGTCGATGTTAAATTGCAACAATGGGCAGCAAAAGAATTACCACGTCAATGTATTCAAATTAGCCATCTCGTTCTACTAGAAGAATTTCAATCATTAATTGAACGCGATCAAAAAAGCCGTTCATACGATCCGATTACCAATGATCTAAAAATGCATGTCGTCCAAGCATGTCGATCCCGACACCAGTGGGACGCGAAAGCACTTGATTCATTGGTGAGTCTAATTTTCATGTTTTCATTGAACGTACCATTCTATTTATCAAAAGAGGGTGATTCAAACTCAAGCATTACAAGATCAAAATGTGCCTGACAAGCAACAATGGGAATCGGCAGTTAAATTCATGGAGAACTGCGTACGAAAAGAATTAGAACGCGAAGAATCGGAGTTAATCGCAACTACGAGTCAACAGAGTTCATGGAAGAAATACGTTGGCTTACAACGATCAACGATCGAAGAAAGAAATCGACAACAGTGTGTTAAGGAATTGGACAGAGTTTTAGTCGGAAGAAAAGAATTAGATCAGTCAACTAAACATAATCAAACAGTAAGGATTCTTTTCTACGAATGAATTACACGACTATTCTTGCAGCTTCGCTCTACTCTCGATCAAGATGAATTAACCACGGTGAAGAAGAATCTTCAAACTCAGAAAATTGATGTGTCGAATGAATTTGTATGTGAATATATGTGATAGGTCCATGTTTTTTTTTGAATAGCTTTGCTGTTTAGATCACTGAAACATGGCAACGCGTGTATAAAATCTATTTTCTCAAACAAAATTTGAACACTTGTGTCGATTGTCGACGATTTTTCTACTACTATCAAAAGGGATTTTCTGATCAAGGCGTATGTAGTTTGTTTTTAACGATGGAAAATAGATTTTGTCCGATTTTAGCTTGATTGTCACGAAGTTGTCTTCTTCTGGCGTTTGAAAAGAATGATTGAGATCACCAGCAATGCGATTCGACAACAAATATCAAATATTGAAAGTTTGTCGTATTCGAGGGCATTGATGATGATACTGATGTCCATTGATTTCTACTTCAGCTCGGCGATTGGAACGAGAAGTAAAGGAAATTCTTGATGATTTCAGTGGCGATGAAGCTTTAAAAGCGAATCTACTCAAAGGAAAACGGGTTGACTTGGCGGAAGAATTGAGTAAGTTTCCGTTGTTGTTCGATATTGTCATCAAATCGGATGGTTTTAGAGCGTGTGCGACAAGTTCAAGAGAAATTAGAAGAATTTATTACAGCATTGAATACAGAAAAATAATGTCTTCATTCGATATTCGAACAATAATTTCTACATCAGCGATTCTTTGTATATTCTTCTAGGAAATCCTGCTTTCAGTATACGTATTCCTTCGATTTTTCTTTAGTTTTCATTTTGTATTCGAAGTTATTTTTATCATAAGAAAAGAATTCTTGATTCACACAAACCATACAGGTCATACCGAAGGAGAGTGTGCATGTAGATGCGGAACAAGTCACAAGATATTGAGATGTCGCTTTCAATAAACAAGAGAAAAACAATTTATTTCTGTCAGTATAAAACAAGGTTAATCGAAAACTAATTTTTTTGATTATCATCGTACTTGAAAAATATGTGATACGATCAAGTGCGTAGTTGCTTACTATGTTTTGAATGAAACAAGATGGTAATGATCCATATCGAGAACGTGTGGATTGATTAGATGATGTTGAACTAACAGACCAACAGTGGTCAATGCAAGTTTCTCTTCCACCGCTGGACCACGATTCTGCCAGTATTCACCGAACACACCATGTGAATCAGCTGGATTCAGCTCACTCACTCGATATCCAGACATCGCGATCCACACTGTCAAACGATGCATGTCTTGATCGGCGACCAGCACTGGAATGCGTCCTTTGTATTGACTTGTATTGAACTCATCAGCAAATGCTTGATAGACATCATCTCGTCGACCGTTTCTCACATCACTTTCGAAGATCGGTAGTGCAAAAACGACAGCACAGATGTGCTGAAAGACAGGTCCATCTTCTTCGAGAACTTGTCGGATAGCTCGGGCAGACAGTGCTCGTACCTTGCCATCGATGCCAATGTGTTTGCCAGCGAACACACCAAGTCCGATGCCGGTTTCGACCACCACCTGAACTTGTTCCTTGTCACATGCATACAGTCGAAGTCTGGCCATTCGCATGAGATCGGCGAGCAGTTGCCGTTCGTGTAGTTGTGCTCGAGGTGCTCTTGCTTTGACACGAAAGTCTCTGCCGTTGTAGACAAAGGGTAGGCTCGTTTTAGGATCGATCTCATAGATATCTGGCCAGTTGGTGACATAGGTAGTGATGTCATTGAGATCATGAACTCGGCCAGCAAAGTCGATGCCAGTGACCGAGACAAGTTTGATGCGTTGAGGCCAATCGTGCTGGAGCTCACGTTGAATGATGCGAGCATCGAATTCCATGAGAATGGGACACTGTGAAATACGAACAACGAACTTCATAGCAAATGCTTCTTCTCCCGATTTAGTCAAGCCTTGAAGTGCTCTACGGATGAAGATTTTGTTTATGCAGCGAGCATCTTCGTCAGCATAGACTCGGTAAGATTGTTGCCAATCCAAAATTTCCTGTGCAGTCATGGCGAATGCTACTCGTCCAGTACCAGGAAAGCGGATTAGTGTATTCGGATCCATGAGAAACGGAGGTCTGCCGAGTCGAAATGATTTGACACCATGAACGATATATTCACCAGGAATATTTCTAAATTGAAATGTTTGAGCAAGGAAAGATTCCATTTGAGTTGTTTCGTAATCACAATCGCCACTCATCGGTCCTATTTTATTCATAGGTGCAAGAGTACCGATGCTTTCAAATAATCTTTGAATATTTTTATCCGTGCCTGAATTCACATTGAAAGAAATACTTGGATAAGGGTCAGAATTAATATTTGAATTCGGTGCAACATCAATCGGTCGTCTTCGTGTTTGAGGTGTTGGGTTATATTGCGGCGGTGGTAGTGTATTATAGTCAGCTCGTTGAGTTGGTCTTTCCGAAAGAAAACCGATCTCTGGTGGCAGAGAATATCGTTCTAGACGTGGGGACAATGCTTGTTGTTCGCGTGTTGGAGCAAATCGTGCATTTCGTATTGTCGGACGGATCGTTTCTTGTGTAGGTGCAAAGTTCTTAGCAATTTTAATTAATTCGGATGGCGAGAAATCCTTTTTGATTACATTGAGTTCATTTTGCTGTTTCATATGCTCACCACAACTCTGCAATAGATTGTTCAAATTCTCGATGTCACGATCGGTATAGTTATTGGCTCTTTTTCTTGAACGAAGTTCAGTAGAAACCTTATTTAGAGAATTGGCTATTTGAGTATTAGAATCTTTAATAAATTGTTGAATTTCAGTTCGAGCCTTTTTCGCTGCTAGTTGAATTTTCCCAATCGATTCTTTCTCCCATTGAGCAACTTGATTTAATAGGTTCTTTTCAGTTTGCGCTTGACTGGCACGTTGCTTCAACTTCTCATGACGTTTTTCGATGTCGTTCATCTGACCAGAGACGTTCGTTCGCGTAGAATCTACAAGGTATGAACACAATCCGTCGTCTCATTTTCGATAAAACGCCGTACTTACCACGATTTGTAGTCATCGTCTCGTATCAGTAGACGAAAAATGAAACCGATTTTTGTATTCGTCGAAACTAATATACTGGAGAAAGAGAAAAAGAAAAAGCATCGACTAATTTTTTATCAGTTCTGATGCACGTGTGTTTTGCTTCTGTTTTGATGTTTTTGATGGAAACTGAGAAATACATCAACACAACAACAGTAGTGAAGCAAACATAAAACAGCATGTTTTGTTAGCAAAAACATTTTATTCTTTTCAAAATCGAGAACACGAGGAACATGCCTAAAAACATCACACCTGACGCAATTAATTGTTCATCAAAATCGACAGAAGAAGGTCCCCTATTACTGAGTTTCAACCAGATCACTGTAAAATAAACGACAAAAACGGCCTTTTCCCAATAAAGAAGAAAAAAGCAAAATATCATTTACACTTATTTGTACGGTTGCGGTTGCATTTGATATATCGTCGTTCACATTGAATTTCTCGTGTCAGATTCAGTGTCAGCTGCTTTGCTTCTCGTCGAAGTCTACCTATTTCACCCTTCTCATCCACACTTCCATTTCCATTCTTCACCAACCAAAGAATCGTCTTCTTATTCTCTACTAGTTTATTCTCCAATGCAACATACTTCTCAGTTCTATCTTCTTCCATCGTTGTGTTGATGTGTGCTAAAACAGAACGTCTCATCTCAATGTTCATTAGATTGAACAAATCACAACTGTGAATACCTTCTGATAACTTGAAAGCGTGATCAGCGAGTCGATGGAGTAGGGAAGATATTTCTTCGGACTGATCGTTGGCTAAGCGAACGAATAAGTGTCGAAGTTGTTGTCTTTCGGTAGGTGTGAACTGATGTTTAACGCGTTCGAACATAGAGAGAAGATGATTGAGATCACTGATGGAGTTCGAATTGATGTTGTTGATTATTCTGTTTTTTAAAGCATGAAACTTGTTGAGAGTATGATTTTTGTCGGCTAGAACGATATTGATAAGACTAAACGAGAAATAGATATAAGAAGATAACGAATTGGAATAAGAACTACTTTACTTTTGTCTCCATTTGATCTGCTGAAGGAAATTTTTCATTGGATGCCAAATATTGTTCGGTCGTTTTTTTATTTGTTCGAAGAAAATTTGTTGTCGGAAAATTATCGTGTTCAATTCCAGCGGTGTGACGATTTTCATTTCTTTATCATGAGCAGCAATCGTGTGAAAAAGAAACTCGAGAAAGGTTAATTCACCTCGCCATCGTGCATATTCATCGACAGCAGACAGCATCCGACGACTGCATCCCACGGCACATACCATTCCACGTACCCACGGAGGAATAAATGTACCTGGTGCTGAGTAATAATGATACCAACTACGAGGATTGCCCTCGTGATGATAAATAAGTTCTTCAGTAATCAAATCATAATATGGTGAGTAAAGTTCATGCAGAGAAAGAAATGCTTGGGTTGTAGGTATGAAGACGTCTTCTTCGACAAACCAAACAAAGGAGTAGTTGGTTGCAATTCGTGTGAAATGGTAGAGAGCTTTATCCCATGCTGAACAAATTTTCTTCGAGCCGAAGATATTCGCCTTTTGGAAGCCTTCTCTGCTGACCAAAGTTTCATTGAGTTGAATGAACCGAAAAGTTGTCGGTGATGATGGTATAGACACATTGTTATGATCAATTAGGATGAAAACATCGACTGATGAAGTAACTGTAGCAAGTTGAGAAGCAAACTCTAAGACATGGAATGCAGCTTGTCGAGTAAGAAAACATACTGCCGATGATGAATTGACGTTATTGACCATGGAAAGTAGTAAAGTAGATATTGAGAAAAATTTGTAGTAAAACGATCTATTCATAGGATGTGATGAATGAATGAAATGGACATATGGGATATTCGAGAGGATATTGTGTATTGCAGCTGGTGCCTATATGTGTGGGATTGATAATGAATATGTTAATTATATCATTGTACTTGTATATATTTTTGGCATGGATGTGTTTAACCATGATAGTTTTTAGTTAAAATGGCGAATGACACCCACATATGACTATTTTCGCTGCAAGAAGAAATTAAGAAGTGCGAATCTTATATTTCGCTTATACTGTATTGTCCAATAATTAACAACGTGTAGGTACATATCTGTATATAACACGTCATTTATTTCTTCTGCGCATTGTATAAGAAAATGAAAGAAGTACGTGATCGAGAGAAATTAGAACACAGGAATCTGCATATCATCTCTTAGCAAATAGTTTCTTTATATCCTATTGCAAGCAATTAAACTAGGCACAATTTACAATAATACGACAGGTATTACAAAATATTCTCATTTCTTCAAGACTGTCCATTTTGAAAATTCCAATTTTAATTAACCAACTGGAACTTGTATTCTGTTTTATATTGTCCAATCCATTAAACGAATATCTATGCGTCCGAAACGGCCAAAGAGACTTGCAAGTTTTTTAAAATCTCTTTTTGAAAGCTAATAGACAACTGGGTTCATAGGTTATAAAACAGATTTTGAGCGACATATACATTCTATCACGAAACTTTGAAAGCCTTGGTTGAATATTTTGAGCAATTCGTGTTCACATGCCCTCCGAGTACAATTTGATTTTTGTGTACTCACACTCTAATTCTCTGAATATAATTCTACTATATACCAACCAATAAGATGATAAATATGTTCTACTGTAATCAACCAGAAACAACACACGTTTAGCAGTCTTCATTTCAAGCGATACACATAATAAAAAACAAACAAAAGTAGAAAAAATACAGGCATGTTACTAAATATCCAAGTATGGCTCGTTTTTGACCATTTACTTACATCGTGTATATCGTCGTTCACATTGAATTTCTCGTGTCAGATTCAGTGTCAGCTGCTTTGCTTCTCGTCGAAGTCTACCTATTTCATTCTTCTCATCCACACTTCCATTTCCATTCTTCACCAACCAAAGAATCGTCTTCTTATTCTCTACTAGTTTATTCTCCAATGCAACATACTTCTCAGTTCTATCTTCTTCCATCGTTGTGTTGATGTGTGCTAAAACAGAACGTCTCATCTCAATGTTCATTAGATTGAACAAATCACAACTGTGAATACCTTCTGATAACTTGAAAGCATGATCAGCGAGTCGATGGAGTAGGGAAGATATTTCTTCGGACTGATCGTTGGCTAAGCGAACGAATAAGTGTCGAAGTTGTTGTCTTTCGGTAGGTGTGAACTGATGTTTGACAAGTTCAAACAGAGAGAGAAGATGATTGAGATCACTAGTTGAGTTGATACCGATATCGTCGATGACTTTATCCTTCAGAATATGAAACTTGCTGAGAGTTTGATTTTTGTCAATTAGTGTAATGTTGATGATGCTAAAAGAAAAATAGGTTTAAGGAGAAATGGAATGGGATTGAACTTACTTTTGTCTCCATTTTTTCTGATTAAAAAAGCTTTTCACTGGATGCCAAAGATTGTTTGGTCTATTTTTCACCTGTTCAAATGCAATTCGTTGTCGATAGGCGATCGTATTCAATTCCAGCGGTGTGACAATTGTCATCTCTTTATGTTGGATACCCATAGTATGAAAAAGAAATTCAACAAATGTCAGTTCGCCTCGCCATCGTGCATACTCATCAACAGCAGAAAGCATCCGACGACTCGAACCTACAATACACACGATTCCATGTGCCCATGGTATTGTAAATGTCCCTGGTGCTAAATACCAATGGTACCAGCTATAAGTGTCACCTTGTATATTATAAGCAAGTTCAGGAGCAACAAAGTCGTTATGTGGTGAGTAAAGTTCATGGAGAGAAAGAAATGCTTGGGTAGTTGGTATGAAGACGTCCTCTTCGGCAAACCAAACAAAAGAATAGTTGGTTGCAATCCGTGTGAAATAATAAAGAGCTTTATCCCATGCTGAACAAATTTTATTCGAGCCGAACATACCAGCTTTTTGAAAGCCTTCTTTAATGAGAAAAGTTTCGTTGAGTTGAATGTATCGAATAGATGATGATGACGACGATGGAAGTGAAACATTGTTGTGATCAACCAGGACATAAACATCGATCGATGGAATCGTGTCAGCAAGTTCAGATGCAGATTGTATGACATGAGTTGTAGGCTGTCGGCTGAGAAAACAAAAAGCTGGCGATGAATCTGCGATATGCGTCACAGCTGACAAAAAAGTACATATTGACCAAAATTGATAGTAAAATAATTTATGCATAGATGGATGAATGAATGGAAAAAAAACACGTGGTCCTACAGAAAATGTTTGCATGCAAAAGCGTCAACGAAAAATCAGTGACTGATAGTTACTTTTGATATAAAAAAGAATGATTGATGCAAACCTTGGTTTGCACGACGTATCAATGCTTGAGAAAAAAACCCAGTGTAATGAAATCAGTCCTCGTAGTTAAAAATCGACTTTTTGAAATCCAAACGGAGCGTTCAGTACTGTGAAAGTGTTGAGAAAAAGAAGAAGTATATCATACGTTGTTTCAAACGCAGTACAACAAGTAGATACGGTAGCTATCAGTTCGATCTTTTATCATTCGTCATTTTGCTGTTCGCTTCATATGCGACATTTTAATTACACGTACATAAATTGCCTTTGCACGATACGTGTGTTTCATGATATATATTAACTAGAATATGTATAATATTTAGTCAGCATACGACTATTTCTCGTTCTGTCAGTTTTCGCTTTCCTGTAGTATGCGTCATTGACGAGATGCAAATGAAAAAAGTGCATTTTGTCATCGATAGCTTTGAAAGTCGATAATATGACTGATATCCGTATCGACGTAAAAACAATCACGCTTAATGTATAACTTTTCAGGCGTTCTCGCGTTAAAGTCGGCATTGACATAATCCACGAACGTAAAATAAGATGACTAGTACGATGTAACAGAAAAGTAATCTTTCATTCACCGCAAAAATCACGCAGATGAGATTTGGAGTCAAGAAGATCAGTTCAATGTCACAAACAATCGTAGTTACCTAGCTATTGAAAACTATTTCCGATCTATCGCTGATTTTGACTGTCTATTATAGTTAGTAGATACACAAATCAATAGTAAAATAAAAGAAAATGATTTTTCTGAATAAGTAGTTATTCTTTCTTCTTCGTTTGTATTCAAAATGATTACTTAATAGCATTCAATAGTTGCTGCTGGTGAACCGATAATTTTAAGTTATGCATAAAATAAATTTTAAAAAGAACTTTTCAGTTTAATTTCGTCATCTAACGCATCTTATTTCCTTCTACACAAAACCTTCAACATTTAAAATAGATAATTAGAGAAAAACAACTTCAATGAAATAGTTTTGTCCCAAAAAGAATCAATAAGTTAACAATCACACGCAGGACTGATCCGTGAATGAAACAAGATGGTAATGATCCATATCGAGAACATGTGGATTGATTAGATGATGTTGAACTAACAGACCAACGGTGGTCAATGCAAGTTTCTCTTCCACTGCTGGACCACGATTCTGCCAATATTCACCGAACACACCATGTGAGTCAGCTGGATTCAGCTCACTCACTTGATATCCAGACATCGCGATCCTCACTGTCAAACGATGCATGTCTTGATCGGCGACTAGCACTGGAATGCGTCCTTTGTATTGACTTGTATTGAACTCATCAGCAAATGCTTGATAGACATCATCTCGTCGACCGTTTCTCACATCACTTTCGAAGATCGGTAGTGCAAACACGACAGCACAGATGTGCTGAAAGACAGGTCCATCTTCTTCGAGAACTTGTCGGATAGCTCGGGCAGATAGTGCTCGCACCTTGCCATCGATGCCAATGTGTTTGCCAGCGAACACGCCAAGTCCGATGCCGGTTTCGACCACCACCTGAACTTGTTCCTTGTCACATGCATACAGTCGAAGTCTGGCCATTCGCATGAGATCGGCGAGCAGTTGCCGTTCGTGTAGTTGTGCTCGAGGTGCTCTTGCTTTGACACGAAAGTCTCTGCCATTGTAGACAAAGGGTAGGCTCGTTTTAGGATCGATCTCATAGATATCTGGCCAGTTGGTGACATAGGTAGTGATGTCATTGAGATCATGAACTCGGCCAGCAAAGTCGATGCCAGTGACCGAGACAAGTTTGATGCGTTGAGGCCAATCGTGCTGGAGTTCACGTTGAATGATGCGAGCATCGAATTCCATGAGAATGGGACACTGTGAAATACGAACAACGAACTTCATAGCAAATGCTTCTTCTCCCGATTTAGTCAAGCCTTGAAGTGCTCTACGGATGAAGATTTTGTTTATGCAGCGAGCATCTTCGTCAGCATAGACTCGGTAGGATCGTTGCCAGGTCAAAATCTCTTGCACTTTCATCGCAAATGAATCTTTTGTTTTCGTTGGAAAATAAATCGTTGAGTCGGGATTCATCTCTTCCGGACGACTTTTTATATGGAATGATTTGACACCTTGAACAATATATTCATCAGGAATATTTCTAAACTGAAATGTTTGAGCTAGGAACGATTCCATCTGGGTGGTTTCGTGATTACAGTTGCCGCTCATCGGCCCATTTTTATCCATTGGGCGTAACTTTCTGAGTTCTTCGAATAGCCCTTCCATTTTGGAAAGTGCGCGCACATCGTCACAGAAAACATTGCTTGGATACTGATATTTATTGAGTAATTCAATTTCGTTTCGTTTGATGGGTGGTATCTGCTCATGCACATCGGAACGAATTTCTTGATGCTTTTGTATCGGATCAATTACAAGTTGAATTGATGACAAATCTACGAATTTGATTTCGATATCAGATACTTGTTTGAGTTCTTTTTCATTTTTATCTATTGAACTTCTCCATCTAACTAAATCGTTCTGTGTATAAGTCTTACTCTTTAATTTAGTATGAACCTCCTTAGTTAAATCGTCGATAGATTGATCGACGGCTTTCTGTGTAGCTGTTATCCGTTGTTCTATTTGAGCTTTGACTGCTTTCGCCTTGGATTTAATCTGCGCTTTAGAATGTTTTTTCCATTGGTGAATAGTAAGTAATAACTTTTCTTTATGGGTTTCGTCCTGTACATCTTTTTTCAAAGTGTTTGCATGTCGTTGTAACTCGAGAATGTCACCTAATAGAGATGATTTTGCTGCACGCTTTTGTTTCTCACCTGCAGGTGATCGAGATATTGCGTTGATAGTAGGTAGCGTCGATCTGGAACTAGAATTGCAGCTCGATGACGTTCTTCGATGATGCGCAGCCATAAGTCGGTAAGGATGTATTCTGAGTTGAAAAACTGAAACAAATGCAACTTATCACCTCTCAAGAATGAAACAGTATACAACAAAGTTAAGTTTGTTTTATTTTTCTACCTGTGACAAACTAAACATTACTTTTGAGAAGCAATTAAAAGATAACAAAATCCATATCACATGTCGCCTCTTATCGACATTATGATGCTTTAGCATGTCTTTCGACGAAAAAAAAAGCCAGAAGACTTCATAAATTTAGTAGTAGATAACAACCAAAAACTAAGCTGAAAAAAATAACGATTCACTTGACCGTTTTCAAGATTCTTCAAAAATAGGTATTCACCGACGCACATCTATTTTATCAGTGTATGTCATTAATATGTAACCATTTGCGTCAAAAGTTGTTTCATGTGGATTACCCATTTATGAGCATCTTAGTCTACATACAGAATCGGTTGAATCTGATTGAAGAATTCGATAATTTTCATTGTCGACAATGAATAGACAATCATTCACACTCGACATAATATCTATTAGGATAATCAGTGCTCCAACATCTACAGCTGTAGAGTAGCTTCGGGATAATTGTGCGCATCGAATACGAATAGGTTCGAATTTTTAGTTTTATCGAAAAAGAAATGATTCAACTACAAAAACCGATCTTGAAGTAGTCTTTTCTGTCACATATATTTCATACGTTATTTAGTTATCAATAAATAACAAGTCTCTAAAGTCACATATTGTGACGATGGTCATAAATTATTCACATCAAGATTGTCATGAAAATAGTATTTAGCTTTTTTTCGCCGATGACAGATGTTATGACAGATACTTCGATCTCAGCTATTGTTAAAGTAATATTCATTAGTCCCTCAATCCATAGCATCATGAAAACTCGTCTGAATCGAGGGAAGTTGGTAAAATTTCACTGGAGAGTTCTCTCTTCGGTAGTTTCTCATATATTTCAGTTTACTTCAGGAGAAAAATGCCATGCCGTTCGAATCGAACGTTTCTAAAAGATTTCTTTCTTTTTTGTTGAAATTGCTTACCGATCAATGTCATATGTTAACTCTTTGAGGAAGGAAGACATTCATATCCGTCCGGTTTCAAATCAACTTCCCAATATTGTAAACAGTATTTCTTTTTTTTTCTATATGTTCATCTTATTCTGATTCGCATTTCATTACTCATATAAAGTATTTGATTGAAACGATTTTCAAGAAAAAAGCATAAACAACGAATTAATTCATATCTAACATCAATCATTTTCTTGCACTTTTCTAAATGTTGTCTTGGTTAAGAAAATCTTCAAATATGCACATAAATTTCCATTCGAACTCAGCAAATCATATATTGTGCAAACACATCGATTGTCTCATTCGTTCTATTTGGCAAATCCAATCAAGTCAATTCATTGACATGGAAGATCTACAGATATTCCTCATAAGGATCATGACGCCAAGAAAGAACGACAACGCACGCACTGAATTAGTTTCACAAACCTAACACGATGTCAAACGGTCATTCTACACCGTTAAATTCACGCACGTTACATCACTAATATCTTCTATCCAAGATAACTCTTTCTTGTCTAAGACTTGCCTTCCTCTAATGTTGTCTCTTTCCGCATACTGATACCGTCGAATACACATTGCGTGACGATGTTCCTGCACATGCAATGTTGCTAGCAGAATTAGAAAAAGAAAGCATTTTTTTTCCGATAGATGACAATTCTGATTGACTTTTTCTCTCGGTATTTTCGAAGAAACATCATTTCTGATTTGATTTTATTACATTGACATTCCTTTACGAGCAAATCTCATACACGAGACGCTCAAATCCAGTATGAGAACATGCAATAGGTGGCTTTTCTCTCAGTCTTTTTTTTTGTTCTTCACATTAAGTAGAAGCGTGTCTACTTTTCCAACTAATTCCTATCATAATAGTTTATATCCTGCTTTATTCTGTCGCCTATTCTACTGAGTAACAACCACAAAAAAAAGAAGAAGGAGAAGAAGAAAGAATGAAGGAAAAAACGCTATATATTATTATATTTAATAAACGACAGATGAAGAGAAGAATTGAGTTCTTTTATCAGTGAATATATGTAAACACATTGTGTGTGTTTTTAATGAGAATAGTATGCTTGATGAACATGGTAAGTATGACATTGAAAAGAGAAAGTATGTATCGATGAAAATTATTATATGGTACTCGATTTTATTTCTACATGAATTGAACATTGTTCAAAAGTTTCACTGCACTTCTTAACTGAAGAACAAACAATTAACGTGTATATTCGTTTGAGTCAACGCTATTGCTTGACGAGACGAGAGTGAGGGATGCATTTCCAAGTAAAGTTCTTGTCAGTCTGATGTTCAGGACATGATCATATCTTGAGATATCTTCTTTTAGATGTTTCTAGAGGATAATTCGCTTAGTAATGACAAGCGAAGTTCGAATCTAACACTATATGACATTGATTATGCCCTCGGGGTTTTCAATATGGCTGTTGTTCTAGATGGAGAGAGAACGAAAGACTGAAGCAGCTTTCCTTTCATATGCTTTCAAACTTCATTTTCCCCGCTTTTTTTCTCTGTTCTCTTTATGTATTTGATGTTATTTTAATTAAAAGTGAACGAGTGAGATTGTCGGTGATTTTTTAACTGGCATATAACATAATACTGTGCCTTGTCAAAATGCCTTTTAAGCCTTCATCATTCTCTTGTAGGAGAATGAATAAGGTGTCGACAATTGCTATTGCATTGACGAACATCGTTAGTTGATTTTCTACTTCATCACCAGACTAGAAAAATTAGATTTTCCCCATATGAAAAATGAGGGAGAGAGAGAGAGAGAGAAAGCGGGAGAGAGAAGTTTTTTCTTGCGCATGCTCGAACATATATATATATATATCTCGAAGGAGAAAAGAAGAAGCAAGTAGAAGAAGATTAATTGAAAAATCTGCACAAAACTCCGGTAAACGTGTTGTAAGAGGCAAATTCCATTCGTTATCTTCTCACCTATATGAAGACAAGTTGTACAAACAAAATCATCAAGAGCACAAATTCATTTGCATATTGTCATTTGCAGATACATCTTCATGATTAATTCATTAACAACAACAATGAGAATATGTTGTTGCGAATATTGAATAAAGGTATTTTATCTTAAACATGTTTATTTACAATGAGCTGCCGCCTGTGGCTGATGCTCATATTGATCATTTTCCAAGACAATCTCCAAGCGATGACATTGAATCATTTGCCAGGTAAACAAAATTTTCTTTCGCTTTCGAACCGTGTCCTTCCCTTTTTTTTCGCCTTGAAGATTGCTTTTATGAAAAACGCGTTAATACTACTCTACAAGGCCACAATGATCTGAACGATCACTGGACATCGGACTTTGATTGTTTTGATCGTTGTCTGCGAATGGATCGACAAAGATGTCGATCATTCGAATACTGGCATCGCGAAGAAGTCGGCCTCTGCGTTCGAACAAATATCTCGCTAGCAGATTATCCAAGTAAAACAGGTCATAGCACATCGGTTGACTATTACGAAATCAATTGTCGACGAGAAATGAAAGGTTGAGTTGAAACGCATTGTAATCATCTATTTCATGATCGATTTATCGTTTAGCTGTGCGACCAAGTACGATTCACTGTCCGAGTGATCAATTGTTTTTAACTGTACGATTAAATGGAGTTCTCGCGGCAAACGTTCAACTGGGTGACGCAAATTGTAAAGCAAGTTGGTCAAATGAAACTCACGTACAATTTACAACCAATATTGATAATTGTTCATTGGTATTGATGAGGAAAACGAAAGCCGAAAGAAGTTCTGCTACAGATTTCAGCGAGATGAATAAAAAGGGTTTAGAATAATCGGATTGCTCATTAATTGAAACGAGGAAGAAGGTTTCTTTTCTTTGCAAAATAATGATTTCAATTCTGCTTAGATCATAACAAATAATTCAATTATTGGCAAACTTCGCTGGACTGCCGGTGTCAAAGATGGAAATTTCTCCAAGCAATATGAACGATTTTTCTCCTGTCCAAGTAAAATTTACCAAATACGAACTATGATATCGACATCCACAGTATCGAATCATAAACACACTCTGTCGGTACTTCCAAATCCTCAACCAACATCTGACGATGACCAGAAATCGACTTCACCTTACAAGTAATTCTTTTTCAAAGCAGAATTTCTTTCGTTTTATTCGGTGTGTATAGAATTAGTTTAAAATGGACTTTGCACAACCACTCCTACGACTGTCCGGAAACATGCTATGTATCGCTTTACTCTTTTCTCAATATAACGCTAGTCGATCTATCGTTGATCACATCCAAGTATACCATTGATTCGTGCGATTTACGCGCCATATCACCATATACACAATATCTGCAACCAAAACGGTTGATTTCTCAAGGGTAAGTCAACAAAAAAGTCAATCTCCCTGTTGTTGATCTCGATTTTGAATTTAGTTGTCCCGTTGATCCAACTGTGATTCATCTACCAATCCATTCGTCTCAGTTATCCGTATTTTATTTCACTTTTTATCTGTATCGCATACTCAAAGAACCAATTCCGTTTCAAATCCAATGTAAAATTCTACATAACGACGAACATCTGCAATCTCCTCCGAACATTGATTGTACATCGTTCGATATGAATCGTTCTCTCATGAATAAGAATGATAAACGAGATTACTTCTATACATTATTTCGTTCAGCATCAGTGTATGTTACACGACAATTACCAACCATTGAATCCGAAAAAGATGCTTTTCATCAGCAAAGTAACTTTTTTTCGTCTAATCTAACTCTAATAAATACCTTTGATTGCTTTTTTCGTTCTAGAGACTAGTATTTCAATTGCTACCGTCCATTATACAGAGTGCTCTGTTTTTGCCTTGTGTATTCTTATACTCTATGCCGTTTAGATGGAAGACATATTTTAGAAATAAAAAATTTATAAGATTTAATTGCTGCAGCTCGACTTCTTTTCCTTTCGTTGATTTGAATCATTTTGTCAAAATTTTACTTTGCGTTTATATACATTAATTATGTGCAGGCTATCGATATTTTCCATTGTTTCAAGGTTAAACAAAAACACCCGACGCGTACTGTTTGTTGTCATCTAGAGTTTATTTAATGGATGCTGTCGTGAAGAATCTTCACACAATGATGAAGAATGAAAACATATAAAGTGACTGTGAGTGTTTACATGATCAATGATACTCCACGAGATGAAATGAAGATCTCGAAATTGTTTTGCGTTTGTTTGAGACGATTCGAAGCTCGCATGATATAGTCGTCACCTTGCCAAAGGCGAATCGATCAGAATGTGATTGTCTTCGAGTACATTTTCCACGGACACATAGGACCTGTTCTGGTAGAAGAGAAGAAAAAACGCTATACCAAAGGGGAAATATTACGTCACGAAATGTTAGTAGAAAAGCAAAATGTATGCTATTAAGTTTATGACTGCACCTTGATTCATCGAGACTAAAACGTCGCTTAACCAAATATTTGATGATTATAGCACTGAAAATTGATGTTTCCTTAGATGAATATCGTATTTTCTTATCATCTAATCTCTTGTATCAACAATGATTGTTCTAGTGTCATGGTATCATTCATCGATTACGATAAAGAATACCAATAATCGTCAATCAAGTGGAGTATAAATACGCCCGTCGGCAACAGGCTTGATCATTAACCTCAACAATGAAATTTTTTCTACTTCTTGTACTTGCACTCATTGTCATGATCAATGGCAATCCATTGAATCGCGAGTAAGTTTCGCTATAACTTTTGTGGAGAAAGCCGTCACTAGCCGAATTGTCTTCCTAGATGCAAATGTAAAGCTGTTTCAAATACAATTAGCTTTCCGTTTCATTCATGGGACATCTCATCGTGTAAACTCTGTTCATGCAAAGACGCAGCCATGGTTAATTGTGAACAAGCATGTAAAAGTATGGTCGAATCGTACGCACGAACTGGTTGTGGCAAAGTCATTAAAGGTAGCAAAGTAAAATATTCTTGGGAAGCAAGTTCATGCTCAAAAGGTGTTAGCAAAGTTGAATACACATGTGCTTGAGATTACTGTCGTTGCTCTTTTGTCGCTTTTTTGAAATATGAATAAATACTGATGTTTGGTTTACTTGAACACAATCGATCTACTGACGCATTTCAATGCATGTACTATATATTTTTTATGATGACGTGATAAATTAGTTGTAAGCGGTGAACCGTGAAAAAACATTATTTCTAAGTCGACACTAGTTCACTGTTGTCTCGTGATGTATTTGTCTAAAAGGTGGAAATACTCTTGAGAGAAAATTCCAAATCAAATGATTCATGTCAATAAGGAGTAAATTCATTTTTTCTCTTCTTGGCTCGATATAATATCATTCTACAAACACGCGTGATTACAATGGTGTTATGAAATCTAGCAGAATTTCAAAGTACGGACGGCGGCTTTCTTGCGTCATGTGGAATGTTACATCTACCCGAAGAAAGTTGAAAGTTGAATGTTTAGAAACTGTGTGAAAGTATCGATGGCAAAAGTAAATAACTAAATTCGCTCGAGAAAGCTATTTTCAAAAGGTTTTTTCTTTTCTCGTCGTCTTTTTTGCTCCTTTTCTTCTTCCAAGGTGTGCTTTTTCTCTTTTTCGTTCTTCTCATTTCTCTCCTAGGAGTTACTCACTAACTTTATTTCAGTTTTCTTTACTCGAACTAACTTATGGCGTCAGCACGAAATCTTTGCCAACATTCCGATCCCGATGGTACACAATGCACATCCCATGATTACACACCCTGTCCGCACTGTCAACTGCAGTTATGCTTGAAGCATTTAAATTCTCATCAAGAACTACTTCGTACGGATTTGCATGATCTGTGCGATAAGATCAACTCAACGCGAATGAATTTCGATGATTTAAGATTCGACTCGACGAATCATCGCGAATTTTTGTTTAAACAGTTGAACGATTGGTATGACGAACAGTTGAGTTTAATTAATAAAACTTACGCGGAGAAAAAGCAGGAAATTCAGATTTTGTGTTTGAAATCTCAGATGGAGTTTGATTTATACAAATTGAAGAAAGAGAAGCAATTGAAGATGAATTTAATGAAACAATTGAAGAAAGTGCTCATGCTCAAACAAGTTCACGTGGATGATTTAAACGAAATGAGAAATAAACTCGAGTATATTCAACGAGGTATTGACGAACTCAAGCAATTAAAAGTTGATATTTATTTTAATTCGACAAATTTCGACATCTCGATAATCAAAAGACGTTATGTCGAGGCGGCAAAGGTAAGTGCTTGTTTTTCTCCTCTTAATCATATCAATTGACTTATTTCAGCCATTGTTTAACGACGATGATGATAATCTATGGAAAACAGATAGCGAAGATGAAGGAGAAACGGACGATTGCCACCAGTGCAATGACTCATGCGATTGTAAACAAAATTTCTCTTCACCTTCGCTTCTTTCAGTATCGCCGGCGATTATTGCGAAGAAACCACCGTTAAAACTTGTTATCAAACGCTTACGACATTCTACAATATCCAATGAAATCAAATATAAATTACACGCAATCAACACGTCATTGCCAATTCGAACTTAAACAGCACGTTCCGAATTCAATGACGGACTTTGGCTAAATCTCTCTGCGTCTTTTTTCATCTGTACATTTTGGAAATAAACAAAAATATAGAGATAAAAGTGAATGTATTTTTCTTTCCTTATCGATGTGCATCACTGTGTGTGTGTGTGTGTGCTAAGACCCCCATGTGGAGTCGAACAAAGTTGAAGAAAAAGAAAGTTAAAGAAAAAATGTATTGAAATACAACCAGGTGTTCTTTTTCTGTTCTGCAACGATTCAAATGACTTGTTATTATCATGTTTTTCGGTGAAACCCACGCAGTCAACGTCGTAAAATACCTTTTTTTCTTAATCAGTGTCTTTTAAAAGCGTCAATGAATTTTCATCAGCTGCTTATTAAATGCGATAATTTCTATACATCATTTGAAAATTGCAATGAAAAAGCTTCTCGGGACCATTGAAATAATCTCACTTGTCATATAAATTGATTAGTTTACTTTTGAAACATCGACTTATTTATTCGATTATTCTCGGATGCAAGTTTTTCTCCTGTTTCTTTACTAAACATTGTTAATTGACAACAAACGCTCTGTGCGTCATGTTTGAAGGTATACGGCTACTCGATTTCAGACATACATACACTCGCTCACGCTTTGAAGTCTTCCAACATCATTTTGTTCTTTGAAACAACTAACGATTACTTTCTCTCTCTTTTCTGTTCGACACATCAAAAGAACTTCGTATCTTTTCTTTTTTTCTTCAGCGACGATTTGTATGCGTGCGTGTGTACATAAGAACAGTTAACGATAAGTAAGAAGAGAGGTGTGGACCATTTAAAAGAAAACGGGAGAAATCATGGCAACGCATAACCTCTTCGAACGGCCAGGATTATTTGACAATCAAACTCGTTTGATTTTATCGGCTGATGCCAAACCTAAACGTTTGACTCGACCAACGAGTGCCCTAGGACGAAGTTATTCTCGCGAACGTTTTGATTCCAATAGTAGCGCCTCAGACATAGAAGAGATCGATGAGGACTTAGAAAATAGACCGTCCGAAGATAATACCGATGAAATTTACACGGAAAGAAAACCGTCCGGTCGACACGAAGAAGTAAATTATGATACAGACATTGAAGCCGATCCTGAACTGCCGCGTGATCATTCGTGTCGTGCTATTTATATCGACCAATGCCGTCGCCATGGTGTTGTGCCATCGACTCATTTCTTACGAAGTATTGAAAATGACAATATGACAATACGTTACTGTGGTTTAAAACCGATTAATATCAAAGTTATGGTCGCACCATTAAAAATCAATTCAACAATTACCAGACTCGATCTACGAGATAATTGTTTGGGCTCGCGAGGTGCAATCTATATAACAAATTTAATTAAAGAAAACGGATATATCGACGAACTGAATCTTGGAAACAATGACATTGGTATTCATGGTAAGTTGAGGAGAAAAAAAGATGCTCTATTTTAGTTCTACCTCCTCGTTTAGGCTGTAAAACACTGTGTAAAATTCTTTGTTCAAATCGTTCGATTCGTATGCTTTATCTCGATGGAAATCGTTTCAATGACGAGTGCGCACCATTCTTCGCGGAAGTTTTCGCTCAAAACGAATGCCTGAATTATTTAAATCTAAATCGAAATGCTTTTGAAAACGAGACCACCGGTCGTCTGTTTGGTCAATCATTGATCGAAAATCAATCGTTGCAAGAGCTCCATCTTGCATGGAATCATTTAAGTTCAAGAGCGTGTGGCCTTCTGCTCAAACAACTTGGAACCAATGCACGTTTAACAACGATTGATCTCTCCTGGAATGCAGCAGCATTGTTCACCGCGAAGGCAATGAATGATTTACTGAAAAAAAATACGATCTTGGAGAAAATCTATATTGAACATAATAAGATCGATACTGAATGTGCGACGTATATTGGGAAAGGTCTAGCAAAGAATGAAACCTTGAAATTCTTATCATTAAATGGAAATCCAATGGAGTCAAGCGGTTGCTATGCAGTGTTAAAGCCACTCTTAAAACATCCGACATGTACACTTCAATCGATATCGTTAATTGGTATTATTGTAAATCAAGATTTTCTTGATTTAGTAACTGAAGTTTCCGGTGTTCTACCGCAATTAGACATTAAAATTGGTAGAGAACAAGAGCAAGAGTTTGAATAGTTTTCAAATAAAGAGAATAAGCAGAAAGAAAAGAATGAACGAACGAACGAGCGAAGAATACTTCGAATCGACGAGAAAGAACAAGAAAGAAATCACAAGCGCCCATGTATAGAGGAATTCTTTTTCTTTCTTTCATTTTTGAAAAAGAAAAGTTTGTAAATGGCATCGACATCTGTCTCACAGCAACTCATAGCTGAACCTGATTCAGAATTCTTACAAACAAACGTTCAGGAAGCGATACCTTTACAAAACTATTTGCGTGAACGTTTATTGGATATCCGTACACGTAACTATTCCAATACAGGTATCGCTGATGCCAAAGCGATTGAAAAGATCTCTTCGGAATTTGAAATTCTGGTCTTTGGACCAGCACGTGTTGGAAAATCAACACTCATACGAGAACTGTCAGGTGACGAACAGATACGTACGAGTGCAGGTTTAAACGCATGCACACAAACAACAACAGCGTATGCAGATCAATTCGGTGTTCGATGGTGGGATACGCGTGGTAATAACTACTTCATTACGACCTCAACGAGGAAATCCTTGAACATCTTTTAGGTATCGAACAATGGACAGAAGCGGAAGCTCGATCTTTCCTAAAAGACAAATTCCTTGATCGTCATATTCTTCCTCGCGCAGCCATATTTTGCCGTACATCGGGCGCTTTAGCAAATACCTCCGTTTTAAAATTTTTATTTCATCAATTCGAATCCAATGGTATTCCATTATACTTCGTTGTTACCCGATGGCTGTTTCTACCACGACGTGAACAAATCTGTATCGTTGACGAAGCCATTGACTTACTGGGTGGTCAAGCGACCGGAATTTATCCATCAAAAGCCAAAGAAACCAATTTAACTTCTCAGCAAGTGGAAATCATCGCACCATCGTCAGGCGTCGGCTGTTTTGGTTCTCGCCGGTCACCACATTCTCTTCTAGCAAATGCATCCGTTCCTATTCCACCACCTGCGCTTCCTCGTTATCGGGCACTCGAATGCAAACCTGACGTTTCCTATATCGTTCCAGTGAATTCATGTCTCGATCAGTTGGGTGATACAGCGACCGGTACATCATTTCCGGTCATGAACCTTGCACTACTTCGGCAATTGATTATAGCGAAAACTTGCCGAGGCGACGATCGAGAGCAGAAACTGGTTGACTTATACAAAAATCAAATGTCTCTTTTATCTACGATTGGCTATCATGCATTCGAAGTCTTAGACGACCTTGGTTACGGCGCATCGTCGTTTGGATTGAATAAAAAAGAAGAAGAAACTTATCGTGCTCTGAAACAAGGTGGAAGAAATCAACACATGGCGACACCAGTCGTTAAAGCAGTGATCGATAAAGTAACAAGTACAATATCACTTCCCATGACTTTAGTTTCGTTAACACGACCTATGATGTTGGCAAACACTCAGCACTGAAAACGGCTGATAACGCTTTCAAGCATTGATATTCAAGCAAAACTCAATCTTTGTTGGGTCTGTGTGATAACCCCGCGTCAAATACTTGAAAAAATAGAATAATTGGACGACGCTACAACTGAATAGGAGTGTGCTCAGCAGATCATATTTTTTTCACTAATAAAGCTTACTATTATTCGCTTTTATCCTCACGCCGAACCCCTTCCTATATGCAATGTGTTACACCTATTTATGGATCGTATGATTAATTCAGATCAAAGAAATTATATTGTGGAAAAAGAAAAGATTCGTGACAGAAAGTCACTCCTCATTTCTATTTCGGAGTCACTTGATTGTTTCTTCTACGTTCTATTCGTCGTTGCAAATGAAGCATTTTCTTCAGTTTGATATAAAGTTCTGGTAATGATAGAAGCGATACGAATGGAAATAAAAGTACGATATAATAACTAGCGTATATCGCCAAAGTTCCAAACGCAGTACCAATGTTTGCTAAGAGGCCACACAAACCTAAGAATATGATGATTGCTAATGGCGCAGTAATGAGAAGATAGAGAGCAGAGATCCACAATAGTTGTACAGTCATTTTGCGATGTTTTCGCCATTGAATCTGTTGGCGTACACGATATCGTTGGCGAAGAACGCGCCAAAGCAGAGCAGCACTCGCGAAAACAATGATCAAACTCGGAATAATATTGTTGAAAAATGTTTCGAATGCACGAAACGGAAAATTATTGAATATGCATGCTGTTATGCAAACCATTGAACCGTTATTCTGAACATTGCGACACGGTGGAAAGAAATAAACAACTGAATAGAAGATAAGCCAGTAGATAAGAATGACAATCACGGGCAGATAATGAACATAGAAACGTTTCCTATCGGTTGACACCCATTTGTCATGGAATATGAGAATATGTCGTTCGATTGAAGCCCAGGCAAAGAGCATCAGCTGTAGAATATAGATTGCCCAGTCAAAAAAGCCCCATATTGAACAGAACACGAACGATCGTTGCCAAACGTTGTTATGGGCATAGTAATAGAGCATCCACGGATAATTTGACACTTCACAAAGCAAGACAGTAAATAATAGAAGAATGATCACGTGATTGTTCAACGATCGACGAAGAGTTCGATCAAATAGAAGATGATACAACACAAATAAGGAACAAAGTATCGATGGAACGAGAAAGATTAGATAGGACCAGAATTTAAAATTTCTTGATATGAAACTTGACGATGCAGTACTTGATAAGTTCACGCTTTCACTCGTGTTTGCGTTCGACATATCTTTAGGTGATATAAACTGAAAAATGGATGAGAGAAACAGGATTCTAATTAATAAAAAGATACATCTTCTCGGTGTTTCTCATACTGAAATGAACGTCTACCAGGAGTGTTTTAAGTATGTCACAATTCTCGTCATCATCGGAACAGGAATAACAAATTTCAATTAAGCAAATCTCAATTCTCTAGAGAGAAAAATAAAACTAAAAAAAAATGCGATTATCACTTAGATCTCCGTTGTGTAAGAGATTGTTAATGAAGTAAATGCGCCATTGACTGCTGCGTCGCGCAACTGCTTATCCTCGTATGAGAACCAAACAGTCCCAGTCTCCGCTGACGCATGAAATCATCTCAATACAACGTCACACTCTTGCATGACTGCGCCATGGCCGGATTTTTCTGGCAGGCATAATTACCACCCGTAATCACCATTTTTTGGACTGAAAACAGACAGCAGCACCTGACCTGGCATTCATTTCCAATTATAAAATGGACTTTTATTGAGATTGTACTTTAAAATAAGAATGACGAATAATAAAATGGTTTTTTCTACAGTTTATTCAGTAGAAACTAATTCACACAGATTTATGAAGTAATTAAGATAAACCTTCGAGCAAACAAAGAGACAAGAAATATGCAAAACCCTATTCGAAACTGTCTTCTTTTGTTCGACGTTTTATTAACGCATTAGTTTTTATTCTTGTCTCTATTCATAAATTACAAGCTCGTAGTGCTAATTTGACTGAGGAATTAAGTGTGTACATCACAGAAGATAATAAGCTCTCGTGGACATATCGTGTACTTCTAACCCGCGAGGTGTGTCTACGAAGAGCACAAGAAAAGTGACACTTGATGAAACCAAAAGCAAAGAAAAACTAGGGTTTTAAATATTTAAACGTGTAGAATAATTACAAAACATGCGAGGCCTTTTTTATTTCGGCCCAGTCGTGCGTTTTCGATTGGAGTTTTGCGATCGTTTGTTGGCTCCAGTCGACGAGAACGTCGTTTGAGAACTCGGAGGTGGTAAAAATATTGAGCGAATACTTGGATCAGTAATACCAATTCGATATGGATTGCGCATCGATTGTGACTGAGAATTGCCACCTGTTATTTGAATTTCTGATGATGTCCACGCGACTTTTTTCGCTGAGTTGGTTGTCCGTGGTGGTGGTGGCGGTGTTTCTTCATCACCACTTAAAGCGATAATCTCATCATCGCTATCATCGATGACTTGACTACTACTATTGTTTTGTGCTTGTGAGGATGTTGGAACAGTCGATGTCTATAAAAGAAATGTAGAAGTTTGAATGGAGTGGATGAATCCTCTCACGCGGTTTCACACGTATACGCGGTCGTTTATCATCATGGATATGTTGCTCGAGCGATGTATATGTTGGCGAACGACGTAGTGCTTCAAGTATCTCGTCTTGAAGATTCTCTTCATCACCATTCGTCGATTGATTACTGATCGTCAATGCATCACAGATGTCATGTATAAGACCAAGTTCACGATCTATTTTGCGTTTGTAATCATCTAGATCATCGTGAATTTGATCGATTGTTTCACGCGTGTTTGGATTGTTGGTTTGTAAAACTTTGCAAGATTGTTTCATGACATTCGTTTTCAGATCACGGCCCCATTTGATCATCAAGTCAAGTTTGGCACGGACAGTTTTTTGTTCACTTGTATAACCACGGAAACAACCAGGACTTCGACCAGATGTGCTCGTACTTGCACTTGCCATAATAAAATTCAGAGTTGATTTTCAAACAAAAAAAAAATTAACTAAAATCAAAGTTCAACAAGCAAACAGAGAGTGATTGAATTAGAATGAACCAGTTGATTGAACGTAGTGAAAGAAAGAACTAAATTGAACAGCCAATCACAAAAAAAGGCAATTCTAATCCGACGGCACATTAATAACTTGAACGAGAAATATCATCGCATTTCTTCTTCGAATCAAAATAACAAAGCTGCCTTGGCTTTAAAAATACCTTTTTTTCTCCTCAATTGCAAACAGATAGCGACATCTATCTGGGAAGCTCCCCTCTCAACTTTTACACTACCGTAACGGTTGAACAGTATTTCGTTGTACTTCGGAAATCAATTGTGGATTTTTTTCAAGTATATTTATGTAAAAAAACGGTTTTTCACGATCTTATGTGTTCAGAGAATGAAATATCATCGCGCGACAAACAAAGAAAGTTCAGATAACAAAAAAACAAACAACACTATGATGAGAAGATCCTGTTATCCTAATATCATTTGCAATGCAAGGCAAGATATTAGCAGACGAATAATAACAGCAAGGAAAAAAGAAAAAACATGACAGATCTTCATCCGAGGACTCATTTTCAGTGTTGATTCCAACTCCGTTTTTTTACATAGAAGAACGAAACGCGAAATACACACACACATATGTTAATAGAGAATAGTTTAGCACCAAGTAGGATTTGTTCTGGTTTCTTTTTCGAAATGTTTTTTGTTTTGATCGGTGAAGAATGGATAAATGCAATATCTCGTACGCATGAATAAATGAGGAGATAATAAGATAGAGAAAGAAAGAAGAAACATTGCACAAGTTGAGCAAGCAGAAAAAAAAAGGAAGAAAGGAGTTTATCAGCATGCATCAAAACAAAATCTTCACTGTGTGCAAAGAGGAAATAGGAAGCACGTTCATATATACATCAGGGTGACAAGCAATGATAGCCTTTATCATAACAGAAGAAAAACATGACACACGATCGATGTATGTAAGTACTAGTACTGTTCGATAAATGAAATTGCTATTGTATCAGTAAGATCAATACGGTGTATAGCGGACATTATTTCGAATACCCTATGAAGAATTCATTGTAGAGATTTTTATGTTAGAAGTGCAACTTACAGTGATAGGACCGATGGTACCCGTCGGTGTCGCTGTGATGTAGGCAGTTTCGGGATAAGCATGTCTATAAAGAAAGAAAATGTATGAGATATTTCATCACATCGGCAAAACAGATAAAAAATTCTCGCTATTTTCCTAAGACTGCGGTTGTCAGAACAATGCATAAAGGAGTAAATTAGTATGAAAATGAAAAATGTCATACCCGAATTGAGCTGTTGGAGATGTCATATTCGTTGTTGATGCTCCATTGATGATATACCCAGCAGTTGTATTAACGCCATTCGTCATTGGTAAAACACTAATGATGACACAAAAAAGATTTATTTCTAAAATTTTTCGTCGTTTTAAAAGCTCTCACCCAATCGTATAGGCTCCAGGTTGTTGACCAGCTGTTGCTAATCCATGTGATGTTGTTGCTGTTATGTAACGAACACCATTCTGTGATTGTGGATTCGTAGTAGTTGTAGCAGCGATTGGGTAAGCTGTTAAACCACCCAATGCAGTTAGCTGATCAGGATAAATACTGGAAAAGAAACACAAAATCAGTAATTCATCTCGAATAGCAACTTGGAAATCATTCTCTATCAATCTAACATATTGGATTATCTTTTAGTGTATAATCTCGCATAGTTGGCTTCAGAACGATGACTCCGCTACAAGAAAGGATGTCAATTGTTATCTCACTTGGTGGTACATTGTTCGATAATCCATTTCCTTCCTGTACTCGCTGCGCAGTGAATTATCTCAAGTACTTAGTCTTGTCTTACAATTCATACTTGACGACCAAGTGAAGTTCTATTATTGTACTGTTCAATCTAACTTACGTATATCCACCGGGTAAAGCTAGACCAGTAGTGAAAGCTGCTGCTGCACGCAGTCCTGCAGCTTGAGCAGTTGGAATCAATGTTGGCCGTTGTCGCGCATTTAACATGACGCCTAAACGAAAGCAGAGAAGTATTTTGATTTCGTAAAACATCTTTGCTGAAATAGACTCTTACCGAATTGGTTGGTTAAGACTGGCTTTGGTTTCGGTTGAGATCGAGCTGTTGCCATATTGACCTAATCAAGTACAATGTTATTAATAATCTTTTCGTATCAATTCGAAATAAGGAGAGAAAAGAGAGAAAAAATAGTTGAGCCAAACATTCCACCGACAAAAAGCAAAGAGATATCAACGAGATCTCTCGCAATCAAAACGTTTCGAGCCATTCAGATGTGTCATATATATATAAATACATATGAAAACGATAGACGGTGTGCATTATCAACTAAAAAAACGTCTTCTTCAAGAGGTTTCGTTTAGAAGATCATAGGTGAAAAGGAACTTTTTTCCTCTTGCGTCTAAGTGCATGACATGCGAATGTTCTTGAGTTATTAATAAATGATCGTTCACTTGGTTTGGATGTGTTTTTTTAGTTTTTAATAACTGAACAACCATGCATCATGCGCTGAGAATATGATATATTAAATCTAATCATCGTTCGAACGTAGGTACGAGGAAAAATCGCGAACAACATTGAGAAAAAGATAAACATACATTGAACTAAGTCTGCTGACTACTGACTAGAATCAATGGTTAAAACTTGCATTGCGATCATGGAATTTTATCATGCTCCCTTGTCTAGATCATTGTTGATTGATAGATTCGTACTAGTTGATGTATTAGAAAGAAAAACAATCGATCAATGTAGAAAAGACGAACAAGCAGCCACAAACAGGCATGCAAACGAAAAAAGTTATTGAAAAGAAGAAAAAAAAATGTATGAGAAAAATAAAATAGTTGGTTGCTTTCATTATCATGTCTACCTCCTATGTCAACAGATCTTGATTCACAAGTAGTAGTAAGAGAACTAGAAGAAGACAGATGAGCTTGAGATTTTTCTGTTTTGCTATGTAGAATTATTTTGTATAAAATGATGAGAATTCTTTGGGGAGTCTGCGTTCAAGTACATACCTCGATTTTGCGCCCTTCAATGATAGCTCCGTGAAATTTTTCACGAGCCGCATCCGCGTCTTCACTGCAAGCAAATGTAACAAAGCCGAAGCCCTAAAAATTCAAGAGAAGGATATTTTTCAACCAGTCGTAATTTATCGTGATCGATTCAGTTAATGATATGAGAGTTCTCCGTTGTTTGACAGTCCTCTCTCAATTGCATGAAAAATTTGTTTATCGATGTATTAAACTGTGAATTTCTAAGTGAATGCTTTTTGTTTAATCAGACTAATTCATTTAAAACGTGTTTGCCAGTCAAACATGCGAAAAAAAAGGAAAATCTAATCAATGCGAGATGTTTCCATTGATAAAGAATGATCTGACAGGATTTTAATCAATAGCTTTTAAAAGCCTAATCACTCGGAAGGAAATTTTCTACTCACTTTAGATCCTCGTTCGTTGAATATGATTTCAGTATCGATAATTTCACCAAATTGCTAGAATTAACAAAAATAGGTTCATTCGCTTAGTTAGTCTATACAAATCATTACTTCAAACATGGCTTTGAGATCATCGTCTCGGAACCGAAATGGAATATTGGATACATGCAGACGTTTTTGGGCGGTATTCGAGCCATTTGTTGATGATGACGTTGATCCGTTTGGTGTTATGGTGCTTGTTGATTGAGGCGAATGGGATGAAGAAGAATTTGATTGTGCCTAAAAATAGTCGATGGAAACGATGTTTGACTTTTCGAGTATTTTCATCAGTGTACTTGATCATTAGGCGATAGAGATTGTATCAGATTATTAGTAGTACTGTTCGTTGTTGTTGATTCACTAATTGACGAGGGGGATGATGGAACACTGGTAATTTGGGGCAGCTGAGATGTGGAATCGACAACTAAATGAGTCATTGGATTCGTTGTTGATAAATTCGTAGATGCATATGACGACGGTTGACTAGAAAATGCAGTAAGCATTCCTGAATCTATTGTCGAATGTGCACTATTCGAGACTGACGCTGTTGGTCCAGTATTATTAACGGTTGATGAATTTGACGAGGATGATGATGATGATGTTGTCGTCGTCGTCGCTAATAACGTTGGCACTAACGACTAAAAAGAAAATGATGTTTTCAGTAGATAGAACCTATTTATTATCGTATTTCGACTTCAGCAATGACTCTATCAATCCAATTTCTATGCATTTCTAATCTTTGATTTAATGTGCTTCCGGAAACTTGATCTTTGTGTCTCAGGATGCATTTGCATGTCGAAGGGATCTGTGAAGCGAAAAGAAATTGTTCTACTCTATCTGTTCCATCCTAACTCAAGATTAAACTCAGTCGACTTTACATTGGCTCTGGCAAAACTTACATTTAACGTTAAATATTTATCCGATGGAAGAAATGAGTATATCATCGTCAATGAATAGCAGCTCCCAGGAAAGACGAAGAACTCGCGAGATCAATAATGAAAGATGAATATTCCTAGATATATATACATCTCATTGCTTGCAAAAGGATATGAAGAAAGAAAGGAGGAAGAAAATAAGAGACAGACGATCTATATTGGGAAAATGGGACGAAAGAGAGAGAGAGAGAAAGATAGTAAATGCATCAATAAAATAGAACACATACATAAACAGAAAGCAAAATTCGGTCACTATCCTCGTTCATTGATTATAAGAGAACGAATACAAACAACTGTTAAAGAAAAAGAAGAAAGAAAAACGAGAATTACTCACATTACTCTTCGGCAATCTAATCTATAGGAAAAAAAAGATGAGCAATGTATAATCAAACATCTATTAGAGTGAAGGCGAGAAATAGATGTCTATGGATGTGTGTATGTAGAAAACTTCGTTGGAGAGCTTTTCTTTTCCTCGGATCTACTCGTAATCGATGAATATTTGATATTATCAGTGTGTTCTTTTTCCCAAACACGGGTATATAGTTGAGGAGTATCCTCGAGTCCGATGGCAATTAACATTGTGAGGTATAAAATGTTTTTTTTCATTAGACGAAAAAATGGTATCTTTTGTTTGACTTGTTTTCTTAATGAGTTGTAGTTTCAACAGAAGACAAGACACAACAGTGTTGCTTGCTAGAAGATCACTTCCGTTCAATCTCAAGGCAAATATAACAGACAGACGGGTAAACTAAGCGAGTGACCGACTAATTGTGACTCTTCTCTATGTAAAACAATGATATATTTGGGCAGATGCTTACTTCGTTTTGTCTCAACTGTTCTATTCAATCAATCAATCGTACACATCGAAATATGTCTATTGTGCGTTGACCGAACTCTTTTTTTTCTCTTCTCGTTCTCGTCTTATCTTTTTCTCTTCTTCATCACCAAAAGTTTTCATCTAATTAGGATATCGAAAGAAACACGAGTGGGTGAATTTGTAAAGAGCAAAGATGATTCAAATCAGCATTTAGATGAACATGTGGCCGGAAGTCGTGTAAATATTCCTACCGAATTCAGTGATGCTGATGACGCATCGAGCTGTTGTTGAAAGTGATGAAATGCGATGAGATCGTTTCTGGTAAGCAGTGCTGTCGTCGGACCTGTTGTATTTGGATTGTTGTTTGTTCGATTGACAATACCGGATGATGAAACCGTTGCTAACATAGTTGGACTCTAAATAATCAAACATATGAATCATAAAAAGAGATGTCCTTAATCGAGTTGTTCATAATTATATATGAATAGATAAATAGAGCAAGATGAGTTAGTTGCCAGCATAAGAATAAGATAAAACAACAACGGAAATGATCTAGCTGAAAAATAGACTTTTTGAGTGTCTCGATTACAAGATGAAAAGTCTTTTTCTCTGTCCCCTTGAGTCTTACAAATGTGCACTTACAATTAACAGCATGTCGGTTGAGTTATGTTGCGTGCTTTTGAGCTAGATGCACACATACACGACGAAAATATGATTATTTTATGATTGTTTCACTGAAGTAGACTACTATTCTTTCTTCTTCTTCTCCTCGTGTTTTTTTCTGCTTGTTCGCGACACGTTGTCGAAGAGTTGTAGTACTTTAGATGAACGTAATCGAGAAAGACGACGAAGAAGAAGAAGAAGATTAGTTGAACGAAAGACAAGTGAAAAGAATCTTCTGTCCTATTGTTGCTTCAATGTGTGCATATGCATATACCTTCTCTAGTCGATTTTCGTCCTCTTCTCTCCTTGTCTTTTTTAAATAATGTATAGGTTTGGTTCGATTGAGTGATCACGCTAGTAGGTCTCTCCTTTTGTTTAGTACTAATAACGTTATATCTTTTTTTTCCCTTCTTCTTCTTCTCTCGTTATTACTCTTTGCTTTGTTACTGGGTTGGATTCATGTGATGAGCGTGTTATGAGAACGGGCGTCGACGACAATAAGAGCAATGATCAACAGAACGAGTGCGACGAAATAATCGAAGATATGAAATATGATTTTCTTTCTCTTCCTACATTTTTTTTTGTTCTCTCTTTCACATTTTCTCTTCGCTTTGTGTCTTTATCTATTGTTTTGACGATTTGTGAGTACAGAGTGAAGAAGCTTCGTCCATTACATCCTGCAATGAGGACTCTCTTTCCCACGTTTTTTTTTGTGTTTCTTGTTAACCAAGCCAGTTTGTATGTGTGTGTGTGTTGGTACGATCGATCGCGAACATCTGTTTTTCACTAGAAATCTAATCATGACATAAACATGGATTACCAATACAAACAGGTCAATCAACACGTTCAGATGAGAATTCCTCAGCGTGATGTGACAATTACCATTCAAACAAGGTTATCAGTTTTCCGCCATTGAAATCAATACGCGTACTCGAAAGTGTTTCGATTTCAACTTTAGTTCGATCGACCGACAGACATTGATTCAAATTACAAAGATAGGTGAATGAATAATACACATGCATATTAGCACTTCTCTCACAGATAAAATTAGAAAGTAACTACATGCGAGACATATCAATGGATGGAAAAGAAAGAGAATCGACATGCTTCGAAACATGCATGAAAAACAATAATAACTAGTTTGATATCGAATTCGGATATGCTGAAATCCATGCGAAATACTGGCGAGAAAAGAACAGAACTACATTGAATTAGTGCGAGACAAGAAGGTCAATACAGAATTGACGTGCAAGACGATAAATACACAACACAACTATCTTACCACTATTATCGGACATTATCTTTTCTGAAAAACAAAGCTTTTCTTAGTTAACATCTTCATACACACGCACACGTATTCACATCGATAAGCAAAGATATGAAGAAGCGACACTAATTTCAAACGTTTTACCTTCGTTGAGAAAAAATCAAATCTCTATCTCCTGGAAGAATCAATGATTGACAAACTAATTGAAAAGCAGACAATTTACTTACAAAGAATTGATCGGTTAATAGTCGATGGTTATTGAATGGTTGAATCCAAGGCGTGGGAAAGTATTGATTGACAACTGGATGAGGATGAGGATAGACACCTGTTGTTGCCGCAGGAGATGATGAGGAGGATGATGATGATGATGACGGAGATTCAGTTGATGAAAGAAACGTAGCTGCTGCAATTGTATTATTATGTAGAAGCATGGTTTCTCTCTCTCTTTCGATTTTTTGTATAAGAAAAATAGATCTAAAGAGAAATCAATATGAATTAGAGAGGCTTCGTCAAATAGATTCGAATAGAAGGTTTCATTTGTATAAATTAAACAAAAAGAAACTGTATGCATCCGTTCGTTTTATGTCGAAGTATGAATGATATGATAATATATTCCTCTGGCCTTTTTTTTCGAAAAGTTAAACAAAGAACGAAAATGATAGGATTATCACTATCACTAACACAGATAGATTTATCGTATTGGTGGATTATTTAAGGCAAATTAAACCAAGTCGGAAATATGACGAAGTTTTTCGAAAATAACCGAATGGTTTCCAACAAATTTCCTCATTATTACTGCGTAGAATCTCAAAGTAACAATTAAACGTTGTAGTTTTGTTCAACGTCGAGCGACATCTAATGAAGTCGTTCGGAAACGACTATATATCCGACTGAATGCAACATAACTACAAGAAACTGCTGAGAATTTATTTGTCGAACGAATGACTTCATATAAATGTTTTCTTTCATCGATTAGCAATTAACAACAAAAAAGACATGATGAGAACATATCATTCATTGTCTCTGTTAACCCATGAATTCTCTTGGATCACCTTTGGTAATTAATCTGGATCGTTTGGCGATGACATCGTATTGGTCATCATCGATCTGGTTCACTTTGTTTTTGAGGAATGCTAATAAACGTTGTTCGGCATTGTAGGATGGGTTGTATTTTTGGTTGACGCGGTACGTTTCGACGTCTTCCCCGCTCTCGTCGTGTTCGCTGTCGACTGGTCGGATACTTTTCGAACTAAATCAACATAATGCGGACTAGGTTCTCTCGACAAACCAAGCTTACCTGACTAGAAAAACTGTCAATGCTAAAAATACAACGATGGAATAGAATTGCATGTTGTCAGGCAGATATAAACGAGAAAATGAATAGTAAAAGCGAGTGTTGCTGGTATCTATATACTCCTGAAGGGTACTGATATCTTAAATGAGAAAAATTATTGGTTTTGTTCCTTTTTATCTTAATATGAAGATGCATCTTGAACGACATTACATGGGCGTAATACATGGGTCGGATGAGATGTCGTTTTATTTCTCTTGGCTAAAAAGAATTTTTTAAGATTTTAATGGATACTAATGTTTTGCTTTTTGCTTTCACTCGAGTGTGTAAATGGATACTTTGAAACTGATACAAAAAAAGATAAATTCATGATATGTTTCTGAGAAGAAGACTTCAAGATCATTTATATTTTCCATTTCATTCCCGGACGGTGTATGGAAGGGTGGATGAAACAGGTTGTTCTTGTAATATTGATCATTGAGACCATATGCAACGGTCACAACACAGTGTCTGGTGCGCTCGTACGACAAAATTTTAGTCGCCACCGGTTTCATTGGCTTTGACAGATCACTTATCGTATTGAAAAGACGTCCTGAACATTTCTAATCTGTGCTAAACACTGTTCACTATCAAGCAATTAGCTTCTATTCTCTGGATGTAAGATGCTTAATTGAACTCGATAGGAAGAAGTTCTCTTGAATCCAAGGATAAAAAAATCGCCAAATCAATCATATGAATTGAAGAGTCTGTCTGATTAAATTATCGAAGTTTTATTTGTATTAAAAAATGAATAAAAAAGAAAAGAAAAGGCAAATGATCATTCTAGAATATGTTCACTGTTCTCCATATTAAACATGATGTGTAAGAATCGGAGGTGAAGATGGTGGAAGGAAAACTTGATAAATATTATGATTATTTTTCTGAGTTGACTTTTGATTCGGTGTAGTTTGGGTTGGAGTGATATATTGTAATGTACTGTAATTCGCAGATTCTAAGTATTCTTTATCGTAAGGAGATTTGTCGATGAAACTATCTCGTTTAGCTGAAACGTGTTCGATAGTTTGACTTGTTCTATGATAACCTGAACGAATGGCCTGACGAAATGAATTGGTGCGATAAATCGGAGAGAAGATTTCATCGTGACTGTTATTAGGTAGTTGGTAGATTTGATTGGATAGAGACGTTCTTCGTTGTTGTTGTTGTTGTTGTTTTTGAAGGGTCGGAGACATGTAAATTGCAGACGATGGAGTGACAGACAATGATGAGAGAGACTTTTCTGCCACAGCACGTCGATGTTTATGCCGTTGACGTACCCAACAGAACGCACCTATCAGAACTAGAATCGAGGTGCCAAGAAGACCAGCGATGATACCAAGCACAATACGAAGAGGTAAATCCGAAGAACTACAAAGAAAATGTTTCTAAGAATTACTCTAGTGAGCATAAGACATTCTAACCTATTTGCATTAGTTGTTTTTGTGGTTGTTATAATAGCATCGTCCGTACATTGATTATTCAAACAACTTTGTCCGAATGGACATCGTCGAATAGTATCAGTATTTGAACAATTGGTTGAATCAACCGGTAGTTCACAAACATATGAATTATTTCGTTGAATTTTTAATGTATCACTTGGGCAAATACATAAATAATTGCTCGTTGAGTTACACCATGTGATACAACGTGTGGGAAATATCGTACAAGCGCTTGTGTTCAATGTATCAGCACAATAGAACGAATTCGAATAGGAAACGAGGGAATTCGCTGAAAGACAAGTACATGTCGATAATGTTGAAGAACAAGTTGTTAACGATGACGAGCCACAAGTATCAGTTAATGGATTACAAAGAGTGCCTATAGAATCAAATAGATTGTTTTCAAGGTTTTTTTCTCAATAGAAAAGAAACTTTTGAAACGGATGTTCGCATCAAAATAAAACACAAAAATTTTTTTGTTCATCTACAACGGTAATGTAGTAGAAAAGATTGATTTCCGAGACTCAATTACTATCATCATCAAGCGAAGATATGAGAAGTTTTTGCTAATCATTGAAACAACTCTGACTGAGTATAAATTTCTTTCAATTTTAAAATATTACAACAAAAGACAAGTCGTTATTTCCGTTCGACGTCAAGGACATGTCCGACAAGTTTTTCTTTTTCATTTATCAATGCCATTATCTGAGTAGACTCTTTTGTTCTATCTGAACTATACTCTATCTGAACGACAAAACAAAATACATTTAATTTCACATCGAAATGCAATGTTTGTTTGCCTATTGAGTTTTTTTATTTGTTCTCTAATCCCATCAAACCATTAACTGTATTTCTGTTTTTGTCAACGTGAACGAAACAAAATGTGCACCAGACAACTCACATCGATGTGTCAATCGCGTCTATATGAAACTTACCAACAGGTTTTTCATAATCAATTTCAATATTGAAGATCGTTTGAGGATCCGTCATGTATTGACCATTATTAATCGAACAATTACTCAATTGATATTGTCCTTGTCGGAGATAAAGGCCCATTTGATTGAGTGATATTGAACTTGATGAATAGTTGAATGGTGTTAGGGGAACAACGATCGGCTCGGAGTAGCGTGAAGTTAGTGTGGAGCCGGCAACAGTTTGTAATTGACAAGAACTGACAATGGATCCACAATCGAGTATTATCGGAAATGGAACAAGATACGTTGATGTGGAAAATGGATAAATAAGACCGACTTCAAATGTTGAGATCGATGCTGTCGACGATAGAAACGAATAACTAGCTATGAGTTTAACAGATGATGAATTGACAAATTGAAATTGATTCGCAACAGCAGCGCTTGCTAAGTACGTTCTATTTACAAATGAACAGCCGTAGAGAAAAGTCGGTGTTGATGTCGTTGTTAATTGAGAATTTATTGTTTGGATGTAAAGGAAAAGAAGAAACACCATAAACATCGCATAGACCATACACCATTGCGGCTTGTCACCAAGTCAGAACGACAAAATCAGATGTCTGAAATGGATGTAGCTCAGTTAAACAAAGAGAGAAAGAGAGGAGAGATGAAGGAAGAAGCATATTTATGTCACTGGGTATGCATCATCGAGAAAGAGAGAAAGAAAGAAAGGAGAAAGAAAAGTGGCACAAATGAGACATCGAGGTTTCGGCACAATCAAATCGATAACGAAATCATTTTCTTCTAATTAAGTAAATGAATATTTATCCCACCTTTCGAACTATCAGCAGCTACATAATACCGATCGAAATGAACCAGGCGAACGGCAAAAAAGCTCATATATATATATATGATTCAAAATGTTCGTCATTGACTATGTTGGATGCTTCGCATGCCAACACTTCGAAATCATATATATTAAAAAAAGCAATCAATTATCAAGTATCTCCTTTCTAGTAACTACATTAAAAAATAACACTCACTCGCGAAACTTTCGACAGCACAAGTTCACTGTATGTACACATAGTTGATCTAATTATATAAGCGATTTTGTTCTGTACGACACTATGTATGAATCGAAACTATGTCTCACATCGATGTGTGAACGGATACTCTCGTTATCGATCTATTCTGTTTTAAGGTAAGACCGATTAGAAGCATTGGGCAACCAAAACACATCACATATGTATGATCTCTTCTCTAATCTTGACAAGATTACGTTAGCTCTTCTCTCATTAGTAAATACTTTTCCTCGTCGATCAATCGTTCGCTTTTTTTTTACATTTCTCTTTGTATACCTGACTGAACTTCGATGGTGATTATACCAATATCGCTTATGAAGGGAGAGAGAGAGAGCCGCCACGAGTGTTAGTGGTGCGATTAATTTCGTATGTCAATATTTGCCGATGAACATTTATATTTCTATATATAAGTGGTTAATTCGAATAACACATGTACACACACATGAACGCTTACAGCTATTTATCAATATTCGACGTTGTCTTAGAAAAAAAAAGGCCGTTGATACTCGTTTTTTCTTCTTCTGTCTTTTCGTTTCCTGCGTAACCGAGCCACATGCTATGATTAATGTGACACATACTTTATAATTATTCCTTAATGGCTTTGAGAATATCTATGTTCACTATTCGCATACGTCTTACCTTGATAACACATGTTTCCACGAGGCGATGTCAAAGAAACGAAGAAATCTATTGTCTGACTATTGATTTAAGGAATATTTAACTCATATAGATTAGACGGGAAAAAAGCGTTCACCCCCCATGTCAATAAAAACCGGCGAGAAAAACTTACCAACAAAGATTCAAGTGTCTCTGACACGTTTTTCTTCATGTCCAATCTGAAGAAGAAAGAATCAAGCGTACACATACGTATATACATTTCTTCGAGACTAGATATGCAATTGTTTATGCTCGAGAGACAAGTTTGAAAGTGTGGTGGAGTATTGTTTGATGTTAAAATATTCACACACATCGAGCAACGAAAGTGGACACTTGTCGTTTGGTTATATATACAAATATGAGTAAAAGAACTAATGAAATCAAAGAACAATATATATATATATATATATATATTTCATATCTGTTTTGCCGAAAGCAAATGTCCACTATGCATATATCTCTGATTGATGTTTCGGTTTGATCTAGAACGAACTGATTTCATTGACACTGTATTAAATGCTAGTAATTGAAGTGAAAAAAATTTTCTTATTCGATCAAATTACTAAGACGTACGTCAATTCATTTCTAACAAAAACAAACTCGTGTTCAATGGAGACATGTTATCTTTGATAGTTATTCTATATAGTAGACTAACAAATAAATGCGAAGAAGAAATTTTAATCATATGCCCGATGAAACCTCATTATAGCTAGTATAATAATCATTGTCATGAGTGTTAGTATCAGATTCCACTCGTGAAAAGAGAAACATAAATATAATCATTCGATTCTAATGCCTATTATTACGCATTTGATTGTTATTTGTCGACAGTTGACTAGGACACTTTCTCTTCTCTCGTCCGTTGTTTTTAAGTATATGTGCCTTAGCGGCATCAACAGTCGTCATAACTTCTATTTGGATTCTGTTACACAGTGAGCGATGACGCGAACCATTGTCTATTTACATTGACATTCAATCTTCTGTTTCTGCTTTCTTTTTCTTTCTCATTATGATGAGAAATGAGATGAACATGTGCACATAACCACGAGCCGCTTTCATCGTCTTCTTTGTGGTTCATCTTACATACGAAAATGAAAGGTAGCCTATAAACTTCCAAGACTTCCAAGGCTGCTATATACACACGTGTATGCATATAAATAGCTTCTCGATAATCGAATCAATCGCCGTCAGGAGTAACAGTAGACAGTATAAATAATCGCTATATACAATATCGATCAAGTTATGCAAGTTGAACATATGCAGTACAGAGAAAGAATAAACACAATGGGATAGAAAGTGAAAATCGAAATGGGAGGATACTTCGAGAGATTCTCTTCTAATGATGAGCAATTAATCTTCTTCGATTCAGTTTTGATTTCTATCAAAACATCAATGTGTTTGTATTCAATCAATAGGATATATCCGGTATCGGTAATTGATGTCCAACAGGAAATCTTGACGTCTATTGGTAAATGCTCATTCATCAATTGGATTTCGGTTCAATCAATCTGATCAACGAAATACGTTGGTTAAAAAGATCCGCACGTTGTATTTGATCCTCTTGTTTCATCGAAATGATATATGAGATGATTCGATTTTGCCCGTCGAACATCGATACTAATTAGGAGTAAATGAAATCTTTTGGTCAAGGAAGAAACTCGATCGTTTTCTCATTAATTTTTGTTTCAACATAGAAATCATTGTCAAACACAAGGGCCTTGATGGAAGTATTTACATGATATTGAGAAAGAAAGTTGTTATTTTGTCTAAACGTGCTGTTTAACCTTGTTAAAAGCGTTTTTCGCGTCAGTTCAATCCTGAGTGATTAATTTTCTTATAGAAAATGTTTAATGAAGAGAAAAGCAGTGTTTTATTTTTATTTGACTTACAGAACAAGTCAATATTTGAGCTGAATGAAATCAAGATGGCTGCTGCATCTTTTTTGAGAACTGTGTTTTTTACTTGTCAAACACAAAAGATGTGTAGGAACTATTTTGAGACGAGCAGCAAACCTGTTATCCTAAAAGTTTGTTTCTGAATGAAATCATGCGTAATTTACGGTGATATTTTCTGATGTAGAAAGAAAAAGTTCATTAATTCCGGATGCTCAAACCAGTAAGAACTTTCTTATCAACTGAATTTGAAAAACACTAACATAAGAAATCACATTTGTTGCCAAAAGTCACCTCCACGAGTGTTTCATGCCACTTGTTATTCTTTTCCTAATGGATGGAACAAATCAAACTGATTATGGTGACTATACAGATTCATTTGACTCAGATATAGCGTTGTCGTATCCAGTTCGATTTTGGTTACTTCTCGTATCAGACATCCCGGCTATTCTGATGGTCCTATTCGTTCTGCATTATCTCCTAAATAATTCATCACAACGGAAATTACTGCACAACCATACATTTATTCTACTTTTGTTTCTAACAATGTTTACATTGTTGACTGACATACCACTTTATCTAAATTATGTACGAATCGGATCTGTTTGGCCAGCAAGTCCTGCAACTTGTTACGTATGGTGGATGTGTAACAATGCCTTTGCTGCTACAACATACCATCTGATGAGTTTAGCATCGATCGAACGACATATTATAATATTTCATAGCCACTGGTTAGCAACAAAGTACAAACGACTATTTCTTCACTATTTACCTCACATAGCTGTGTTAATCTATTGTTTCTGTTTTTATTTTCTGGCGATCTTCTTTCCATCATGTGAGAATCATTTCATTTATACAATCTTGTATTGTGCATATCCATGTTACTATTTTGTTTCGGATTTTCGCAATTTTTGGGATTTAGTCTTTAATGGCGTTACACCACCTTTGATTATTAGTTTATTCAATATTCTCCTTCTTGCCCGCGTTCTCTATCAAAAACATGTCCGTCTTCACCAACCAGTTGTGTGGAGAAAACATCGCCGGCTGACGATTCAGGTTGTCTCCGTTTCGTTGCTATACCTATCGAACATTTTTCCAGCTATGGTAATAGGATTACTTAGAATATGCGGATATTCAACAGAAATCGGTGATAAGATTTTGACGTATACAACTTTCTTTGCGTATTTTACTAGCATTTTGTTGCCATTTGTTTGTTTGGGATCTTTACCGGAATTACGATTGAAACTGAAGCAAATTCTTCAATGCTCATGGCTGTGCACGCGTCAAACTCGTGTAGAACCGTTCCATGATCCCACATTTGCAACGAAAGGCCATCCAGTTGTAGTGAGAACATCGTGATTATAAATAAAATCATTATTCTTTTTTGCTGGGATTTAACATCTTATCCGATCAAAGATGTTCCGATTGTGCGCGTCTTGTCGTCGCATAAGGCTTCTTGTTTCTAAAGAAAGACATATAATAGAATATTTAATCTTATAGGCTGATTTTTTTCTAGGAGAAATATGTCTGATATAAAAAATTCTTTATTCGTGGTAATAGCGGCATCTGCTCGAAGTGACGATATATGTCGGGTTAATCTTTAGAAGTTTGTACTAACTTACGATAATTGATGATTTCGTGAAGGAGACTTCTCGTTTCTGGGAGTAAACATAATAGAGTTTGTAGAGCACTAATCATTGTATCTTTCACACCTATTTCTCCTAAAACTTTTCGAGCGGATCAATAATTAAATATCTGCTACTTATGTAAATGATATGCCGCGAGAAATCTTATCATGAGGATTACATATTAAATGAATATGTGGATATGTTGCGAATGATTATGCACGCTTTCCCTAGATTCATGTTGACAGCATAGGGAAGGAAAAGTACATTTCTAGTTGTCTTTTTTTTTAATCAAAGTATTATTCAGACTCACAATTATGGACACAACTGACAGCGCGAATAACACGACGTTTGGTAACTCGGAAATATCTCTTCCACGTCCCGTTCGTTTTTGGCTTCTTCTCTTTTCGGATGCTCCATCGATTACCTGTTCACTTCTTCTTCTGCATTATCTTATTCATGATCGTACAGCCCGAACAGCATTGAATAATCACGTAATCATTCTTTTACTTAGTCTTGGTTTAACAACGCAATTAATCGAAATACCGTTCTATTTGTCGTTCATTGGTAACAATGGCGTTGTTAAACCATCAGTACCAGCCACATGTTTAACATGGTGGTTCGTAAGTTTTGGAATGTATAACGGAGGAACGATACTAATGGCATGGGCTGCTGTCGAACGACATATTCTCGTATTTAACTATAAACTAATTTCAACATCCCGAGGACGATTTTTTGCACATTATTTACCTATTGGTATACTCTTACTGTACGTACTTGTGTTCTATATTTATGTTTTATTCTTTTTCCCTTGTGAAATGAACTATGAATATAGTGTACCGATATGTGGCGCGTATCCGTGTTATCAACAAGATCCGTTCGTTGGCATGTGGGAGTTCATAGTAAATAATATCGTACCGAGCTTATTAGTGGCGGTTTTTAGTATGGTGTTACTTATTCGTGTTGTTCGACAGAAACGTCGTCTTAATCAACGTGTTCAATGGAGTAAACAACGAAAAATGACGATTCAATTAGTATCATTATCTGCGTTGAATATTGTTTTCAATGTACCCTTAAATCTCATGTCTCTGGCACGTCTCTGTGGTCTACCGGACGATTATGGTGTCGATGTACAACAGTATTTCTATTTTTCGTGTTATTTCTTGATTTTTCTTTTTCCATTTGTTTGCTTGACTTCATATTCTGAATTTTGCATGAAAGTTAAACAAAAAATCTTTTACTGTAAAGTTAAACCCATTTCAGCCTCAGTGCGTAGTGCTTGGGTGACAAATGCGAAAGATCACTAGTCGTGTTCATGTTATGCGTTTCAAATCTTTTGTTTTTCCAAATAAATAATTTTGAAGATGGTGAAGACAACGATGTTCATTATGCGTTCTTTCGAGTATAAACGCAACTGACATGCATGCTTCAGTGAATAATGATGATACAGGCAGTCTCGGATGATACATCATCAATGTCTCGCAATGAGTACAAAAATGAGTAAAGTCTTTCTTCTTTTAGCGAAATATTGCTGTGAGAAGAACAAGGATTTGATGGAACTACAGTCTATGAAAATCAGTATTATCTGCACGCGGACTTGTATACTTTTTGCCATTATTTTGGTTCTTATTTCTCTGGTTTCAGCGATAGTTTATGGGACATTACGGCGACGGGAAAAGAATTTAACATCGACAATATCATCAAATGCTTTTGCAGTTGAAAGAGAAATCATCGGTTTTCATTCCGTTTTATCGAACGATGACCGTTATATTCAATGAAATTTCTCACGAATGAATAATAATGATCATAAAGATGATTTAGTTCATGCTGCACGTATCCGACAATTATTAATGAAAAACAATGCCAATACGTTTAACTTACTTGTTGATGATTTGGTCTCATCATCAGCACTAGCTACAGCATTATAGTTAATAGAACAGCTTTAAATAGAAAGCCTCATCTCACTCTCAAGAAAAACCGAAGATACTGTAAATAATGCCTGTGCATGTTAGTAGCGGACATTGAGAGTGACTCTGACAATTGTAGTTGCTTTAGTTAACGTATTTATTTCCACATGACTCGATAAATACTGACTGATCACATACACCTTCACCCACCCCGCACCCTCAAGTTTAACATCTGCTTGGATTTAAAGCTGATTTTCGTTTGATTGAAGTCTTGTACATATAGTGCGGTATCATTACCTATAACAGAAAAAAATACATTTCATCTATTCTTTTTTTTGTCAATAATTAAGTCAAAATAAAGTATTATTTAATCAAATATATAAACTATGCTTGTGTATGAAAATAAGGGATGGATTCATATTAAAAATTAGTCAACATTTTTCATTCAAAAGATTATTCACTATCCATTCTGCTACGATATATTCAACACTATATGAGACTATGAGCAACCCTCACAGGAAGAAAATATCACATAAAATATGCTTGTTGTGTAGGATCTAAAATAGTTCATCAAACGGATAATATTGTCGAAATAATCCATCGTGAGGACTGAATAAACAGTCTTTACGTTGACTTATGTCATACTTATGCGTATTCTTACTAGCGTGATACCTGAGAAAGGTTTGACAGCAGCGCAGTCGATGTTACCAATTGTTATAGAACGGCTCGGATTAATTTTCACATGTTACCATATGACGACGTGCTTACGTTGATTGAGCAATTAAAATTTGAACAATTTCATTTGGTTTGTAAACATCAATACTAACAATAGGTCGCAAATAGAATCTTTCACATTCCATTGAATAAATGTAGAATGGAAGTTGTCGTTTCAGTAAAAACTTATGAAGAAAAAGTTTGTTTTTACACATCCGAACAAGACAATCGCTAATCGAAATTCTTCCATAATGAGACTAATAGGTACGAATGAGAACCTAAGAGGAATGTTGCACTTTCGACGTTATTCAATAGATTCCCTCGATGAACTTGAACCTTTTTCAGTCAAAGAATAGACAAATAGGTATATGAATGTCGTAGAAAGGATCGTGTGACATCCTTGAAGAAAGTCTTTGCTTCTTATTTCTTTGGCAGGTGAACGAGTAAAGTACTGAAGTATGATATTCGAAAGTACTTGTCATAAACCATTAACTCCATATGAAACCACTTCCAAGCCACTTATAGATGAGCAGTTACTTGCATAACCAAGTAAGCAAGTTATTTTGAATATAACTGAAAGCAGTGATTGGCATAGACGACGATATTCACTTGGAATTATTCATTTGCGTGCTCTTTCGCTTCGTATGTTTTCCTTTCCCGAAAAATCGCTTTACTAGTCATTATTATGCATATTTGCACTTATTCTCAGACTAATTATTTTTGACTGTCTAAGTATTTTCATAAGACAAGTATTTAGTATGGTAATAACCCTAATAGCAAATGCAGCACGATGTTAATTGAGATATAATAAGAAATGTTCAGATTTACTGCGCGATTAATGCAAAAAAGGACATGCCGATTTCATTTTTCTTTTACGGATACATACTTAAAATAGATATGAGCTCATTCGTTTCGTTTAGGATATCAATAAGCAGCTATGTTGAGCTCTGTGAACATTTAGCATGAAGTTCTATGTCTCCTTTTCTTCGATACAAGTACCGGGACATACATGAATTCCTCTATATAGTTTTGAACCAACACAGCCGTCAAGTGAAGTATCACTTCCAAAGATAGACGAAAAATATTTCTGATTAGACCTAGTTAATATCCAAACTAATATTTCTCGCTTTTGTTTTTACTAGTAAGCCTCTGCGAGCGATACAAATAGTCATTGTATGAATTGAAACTGACTATCAACGATCAAACTCACGTAAAAACCGATGTGTATTCAAAAACATAGATATTATAGTTAAAATAGAAGTACAAATATAAATGTTTATAGCATATCGAATCATTTCTCTGTATCAACAGTGAGAATGACATCATTTATATACGACGAACTTTTCATAGGAATATCGCTATACGATACGAATTCAATTATATATGCAATTCAGTTTCTAATTTCCTTGTTTTACTTATTTTTAATAGGTTCCGTGTCAAAGCGAAGTACAATAAATAATTCCTGTGTTTTTCTATGACATACAAAAAGAATACTCTTTCTCTAATCATATGCGCATGATTTATCTATGACTATGAGGTATTATCTAATTCTTTCAAGAAACGTAACGATGTTCCTGACAAACTAACAAATAGATCTGCATATTGTGATTCTTGTCAGAGACGAACGGAAGGAAAGAAAGGCACGAACTTCTTCGTTTTCTGAACTTTTAGTGCTTTCTATCAAGATGGAACAGTCCAATTGTAGAATCTTCTAAGGATGATATCATCAAATCAAGCAAATCCCACAAGAAATCGCAGTCGCATGTTAGAAGGTTGTGGGGAAAACAAAGTTTGTACAAAAGTCTTGAATAAACGTAATATGTTTCGATGCAAGATCTCAGAGGTCACGATTTCAATTTGATCTTTGCAAAATTGCGTAGCACCTGACAACAGATTTTCTAACCTAAGTGAGAAGCAAACCCCTGAGATTGAGATGTTTTTGATAACTTCAAAGAATCGAACAGGTGATAGATCTCTGGAAAATCTCATTGCAAGTCAGATGATTAGTTGTAACAATTCCGAATACTTTTCACATCGAAAAGTCTACGAGTTTCCCTTCCCTCCGATTGTGAACGTACCGAGATTGTCCTAGAAATGAAGACAAAGCACTCCAGGACTCTTCCGAAACTAGCAGATAGGTGTAATTTTCTCTCAGACTATTTCTTCTCTCTTTTCCTCGCTCTTCTAATTATTCAAAAGCATGGCATCCTGATGGTCACGAGTGCTCTTTTTTTCTCTTCGAGCGGCGAACAGCACGTTTGTCTTCGTGACAAGAATTTCTAACTGAAGAACTTGACTGGATTTCGGTTTCGCGAATACATTTGTTTTCATCTTATTTTCAGATAGCATGATGAATAACCGAACCTTAAATGATAACGATGACGTTGAACGAATGAGTTCTCTGATGCACTATCTGAATATCCATGTAAACCTATTTTATTTAATCTTCGGAAACATTGGCAATCTATTAAAAATCGCTTTTTTCCTTCAAAAACCCTTGCGTTCTCTTCCATGTACGGTTTATATACTCTCCGCAACATTTAGTGACTTCATAACTCTAAATAACCTGCCCGTACTTCAATTACTCAGTCATTTATACCCGAATAAATATTGGATTAAAGTGACTGTGGATTGGTCAAGTCACCGAAATGATTCGACGTTTGATTCATATTCGATTACCAGATATGATATACTAATGTGTAAGATTCGTAGTTATTTACACATGTTAAGTACTGATCTATCCTCCCAAATGCTTGTTTTCGCTTCGGTAAATCGTTTCTTCTTTAGCTACTTACGAAAGAAACGTCAACTCAAGAACCGTTTGTCTATCAATCGAATATTTTCTCATTTTCCCTATGTTCACAAACTATGTTTCGTCTCGGTAATCATTTGTGCTTTGTTATCCACTCATCATTTTCTTAACTTTACCGTTCTTTCAACACACGATGGTTGTTCTCCGCGTTATAAAACCGTTTGGATCACTTGGATCCTCTCGATTCACTGTTTTCTCCTACCATTATCCATGATCATTTTCGGTTTGTTAACGCTAAGCAATCTCCGTCATATATCGCTGTTCTGTCACTGTCTCAGTCGGTATCGTATACGCTTAAAACGTGCTCATTTCATTCAAATGTGCACTTATTGTCGTCGATGTCGGAATACTCTGCAGTATAAAATCGATAAACAACTGACAGGAATGATCATTAGTGAAATTATTGTTTCGGTCTTTACGGCTGTACCTTACGCGACTTATACATTATATTACTTTGTGAATGAAAATGAAGTGAAAAGCAAGAATGATATTAATCGAATGGAATGGGTTTCGTTATTAATTCGAATGAGTATGTACTTTGAAGCAACGTGTGGATTTTACATTTATCTGATTACATTAACGACACTGAGAAAGCGTTTCCAGCGAGCTTTGATCAAGAAATTTTCGATTATACTCTCTTGTTTCTTATGTAAATAAAACCATCGGATGTATTAGCACAATCAGTCAGATACGAGTTTTTCGAGGCTCCGAACACCGTCGATAAGATTAACTGATCGATCTGTGTTGGCCTCTAGTATTAAATTTGCATATATTCAAGATTAAATGATAATAGCAAAAGCACAGTGAAAATGAATGTCCAATACGTCGTTAGCTAAACAAGTACGATGATGTTTATTTGCCGCCAGCTGCTTGTTTGCGTAGTAATTGAAAGATTTCCTGTTTGATCCATTCTTTGTTATGTGGTTTGTATTCGCCTGTCGGTTTCTGAAAGACTAAACAGCTTAAATCTGATATTTGATCAATGAATTCGTATAATTCAGAGATATCATAGGTAATCGATGGCGATGTTGGATTACGTTTCTTCAAATGTTCTTCAAACACTTTGCAAACGCCTAGATCAAATCAAATATATAACTTAACTTTCGAAATGCATTCATATTTACTCTCGAGACATTCATCGACGGATTCGTAATCTGAATAAGTTCGAGAATCCAGTTTATTCGTCGATTGAAGAAGAAGAATTGTGTGTGACATATCTGAAAAATAGAGAACAGAACATATTGTACTGATTTCAAGCTGTGAATTTTAAACATCGTGTGTCTTTATGAATATCAAGACATTTTAATGAACAATAAAGACTTCCACATATTTGACACGTGTATTGAGATGTTAATCCACATACAGCACAGAGTTTCAATGGTGGATATTTCGATGGTTTAGCAACAATAGTGAAATAGTTTTTTGCTTCAGACGATTTTTCACCGTTTGGACCCAGTTCTTCGTCTAATATTGTTTGTAGATTTTTGCGAAAACGTGTTTTGAAAACATCGTATTTGAACTGAACTTTACGACGTTTGTTCGATGAGTTGGGTGTCTGTGTTGGTTCATCCGATTCAAGTATCAAGCCTTTTGATTGACGACTGTACCCAAACGCTGATGTATTCTGAAGAGTTTTCGCCAACTGTTCTTGAGTCAACGTGGAATCGAACGAGGACGATGGGTCACTGGGATCTTCATGAAAGTTATCTTGTTCGAGTGATTCGAGGAACTTTTGTGTGCGTCGTGCACGTGTTGAAGCATCGAGAACACGAGATGAAGAAGTCGACGTCGAAAGGTTCTCTTTTGCTTGACGTGTTAAACGTTGTTGAGGTTGTTCCATAATTGACTGTAATAAACAACAAAACACCTGTCTGTCTGACTGTCTTTCACTTCATTTCACTTTTCTTCCTTCTTTTTGTTCACAATAATCGTAACGAACCAATAACTAGTCAAGGTTTGTTATAGAGGGCGGGCGGTATTTAGAGAAGGAATCGCACACTGTTTCGTCCAGATAAACTTGCAAACGAACAATTCCTACTAGAATTCTATATTACCGATGGAAAAATATCGTCAACTACTCTCGGACAATCATTATGTCTTAAATAACCTTCATTTACTTCGCTTTCTTATCCTTGATAAGAATTGACGTAGAACTTGTTCCTTTTTTGTTGTCAATACAGCTCACAAGTCATCAGGGTAGTAAACGAACATCAAGTTCTGATTTAATCTGACATTCTACGAGAGTGAAAGCATTAGATAGGAAGAAACCCAATCGAACGCAATCTTGGTGTAATCTTACTGGAGGACAATCTTATCCAATCATGGTAGATGCAATTATTTGTCAAAAATCAATCAATTAAGCGGAAAAGAACGAAATCCGATTAGTCCGTCCAAAGCCAACGGTGACGAACAAATTACAAATCTTGTTTTTCATTCTGTTTGCCATCTATTCAATTCGCCGCAATTAATTATCGTCTGTTTTTTAGATTCTAATCATGTGACATATTCTCATTGTCAATTATTATTGTCAATTAATATGAATCCGAATAGCAACTGATATATGGGTTTATTCTTATGAAATAATCAAGCTAAAAAGACGCTCGAAGCCTCCAAAGTGCGTATGGGAATACTCGTGAGATAAGTTAAATTAGTTAGCAATAAATATAAATATTTTCCTTGGCAGGAAGTCGAACTGATAAGAGTGTGACTGTCAACAATAGAATCATATGGATAATGACGCAAGTTTTCTATTGGAGAAAGGAAAAACAAGATTGTTCTGCATAGTTAATTAAAATAAAGAGTGGGAGACCAGTTTTAGTTTGAGTGCCTTCCAGATGGAAAGTTACAGACAAAAAGATCGGCAACCCAAAGAGATTTTTTTCCCAGGAAATTACTCTAATTGATATTTTTTTTTCCTAATGAGAGCTTTTAGTTTACATGATGAGATACACGAGCTTTTGAAAAAGATTGAAGAAGGTTAAGACGAATAAATCTGCTTGTCCGTACGAGTATCTCCATGACATCATATAAAATCTATTGCAGAAAGCTGCTTACAACGGGTTTTGTTCGTCTTATTCCGATTCGTTAATTCCCTCGTATTGACTAAAGATCAAAACAGCGTTTCGTTGAAGTTTTTCTCGATTAAATTCTTTTAACTTGGAGATTCGAACAATAGGGCATACATTACTTTCTTGCTCGTTGACTTCTTCTCGAGTTTATTGAAGTACTACGTTCATCTAAACGCGAGTGTTTCTTTTTCTTGAATATCGACGCTTTTGCAGAGTGTTCTTGCTTTGATCTATAAATATAGTCGTGATCAGAGAATGTCTTTTTCTGTCATTTCCATCCCTCAGTTCTTCTTCTTTTTCTATTGACTGTCAACAGACGCATCTAAATACAACATATTTTTTCCTTTCCTCTATCTTCTTAGTTGCCTACATTGCTGAAGAGAAGAAAAAGAAAAGAATTGTCTTCAATCCGATCTTCATTGATTTGTTTCTTCTTCTTCTATAGTTCGCAATCGTTTGACATTGAAAGACAATGACATCGGTCAAAGTCGCTGTTCGTGTCCGACCCTTCAATACCCGAGAAAGAAATCGCCAATCCAAATGTATCATTCGAATGGATCCCAACGAACAAACGACCTTCATACGAAATCCTCTCGACGACACGATCAAACATTATAAGTACGATTACTCATATTGGTCATGTGATGAAAATCTGACAAATGTAAATTTTGTTACGCAAGAACAAGTTTATCAGGATCTCGGCATTGAAATGTTAGAGCATTCGTTTGAAGGATATAATGTGTGTATATTTGCATATGGACAAACAGGTGCTGGAAAATCTTATACTATGATGGGAAGAAATGAACCAGGCGAACAAGGCATCATTCCACGACTTTGTGGCGAATTGTTTCAACGGATCGTTTCATCCACGCCCGTGTCTTCTTCATCTCGTATTCAACCACAGTATACTGTCGAAGTTTCATATATGGAAATTTACTGTGAACGCGTTCGTGATCTATTGTCACCGAAAAAATCACAAACGATAAGTGTGGGAGGTGCACATAATTTACGCGTACGTGAGCATCCAATCATGGGCCCCTATGTCGAAGATCTATCACGTCTACTTGTGACATCCTATGATGACATATCACGATTAATCGACGAAGGAAATAAAGCTCGAACGGTAGCAGCGACAAATATGAACGAAACCTCGAGTAGATCACATGCTGTCTTTACGATTCTATTTTCTCAATCGACATACGATCCAGTGACGGATTTAACCGCAGAGAAGCAGTCAAAAATCTCTCTCGTCGATTTAGCTGGAAGCGAACGAGCCGATTCGACTGGTGCCACAGGGGATCGATTGAAAGAAGGTGCCAATATCAATAAATCGTTAACAACATTGGGAAAAGTGATTGCAGCATTGGCAGAAATGGTTCGTTAAAGTCAAACGAAGGAAAACAGTTGATAGAAATATTCATTCGTTTTTACTTTTTATTTAGAGCTCGAAGACTCGAAAGATTCGTTCTGACAAGAAAGCTGAATTTATACCATATCGAGATTCTGTATTAACATGGCTGCTCAAAGAAAATCTCGGTACGAACTTCCTCTATCATATGGAGTGATGTGAACTTTTTTCTTTAGGTGGAAATTCGAAAACAGCTATGATCGCTGCCATATCCCCTGCTGACATTAACTATGACGAAACTCTGTCCACACTTCGTTATGCTGATCGTGCAAAAGCGATTGTTTGCAAAGCAGTTATCAATGAAGATGCTAATGCACGTTTAATCCGTGATTTGAAAGAAGAAATTATGAAACTACGAGAACTATTGAAACACGAAGGTGGAATAAATATATCGACTGATGGCGCTATTACATCACCTACACATACATCAAAGCATGCACGATTGAAATCAACTCCGTCACAGAGTAGTGAAGACGCATTGGAACGTTTAAAAGAGAACCAGAAATTAATGGATTCGTTGTGTATGTCCTATGAAGAGAAATTACAGAAGACAGAGAAAATCATGGCAGAGCGGTAAGATAAATAACGTCGGATTTGTTTTGTCCGGATAAACACAGTTAACTTGGTTTTTAGAGAAGCTGCTTTTCATGAACTTGGCGTTTATTCCAAGACAGATGGCAACGCAGTCGGCATATTCTCTCCAAAAAATGTGAGTAGACAAACAAGGGATACAATCTGAAGAGCTCATTGAGAGTCTTGTCTATTCTAGTCTCCACATCTTGTAAATCTTAACGAAGATCCATTAATGTCAGAATGTTTGATGTATTTTATTAAAGATGGAACTACTCGGTAAGAGGAATCTACTTTCTCAGCAAGCTTCTTTGTTATTAAATTATTAATCGATTTTGAAGCGTTGGCCGTCCAGATGCACCTATTCATCAAGATATTGTTTTGTCTGGTTCCCATATTGAACCGGAACATTGTATTATTAGCAATTCACAGCATATTGTTCATCTAAAGCCATGTAGCGCAACAGCAATGTGCTATGTCAATGGTAAACAAGTCGACGCGAATACAACGGTGGAACTAACATCGAGCTCACGTGTTATCTTCGGTAAATCTCATGTCTTTCGTTTTCTCAATCCAGAACAAGCACGACGAAAGAACGCGAAAAATGAAACAACAGGCGGTATGTTTTCTTATAATATAAAACAGTAAAATAACGATTTTCACGGTTTCGTTTTTTTTCCAAATTTTAGAACCGACTGATTGGAATAGTGCGATTCAAGAATTACTCGAAAAGCAAGGCGTAGATATAAAACATGAAATGGAGAAGAAGTGAGACGCGATGGAAATGAAATCGAAAAAAGAAACACAGTTTTGTTTGTAGACTTGTAACAATGGAAGAAGCATTTCGACGCGAAAAAGAAGAGTCCGATCGTCTTCTACGTAAACAAAAACTCGAATATGAATCAAAAATTGTCGAATTACAAAAACAAGTGATGGAAACGTCGATGAGTCAGTCGATGTTATCATCAATTCTATCATCATCTGGTCTAGTTGAATCGACCTTATTTCACCAGCAAACGCTGCACGAAGATTTGATAGAAACCGAGAATGATACACTCAGCTGTCAGTTCGATTTCTTATCGCATTAAGATGAAGATCATCTGTTTCCTTTTTACAGATTGCTCATGGACTGAACAAGAATATCAATTAGCTTGGTGGGCTTGGAAAAAATGGCGATTTCATCGCATGACATCACTTCGAGTATGTTTTCAAATGATTGACATTCCTTCGTTTGCTAGTTCGAATGTATCGCTCTTCGGCCAAAACATAAAACACAACAATAGTTTTCGCTCATTCCCCTTGAATAGGATTATTCCAATCGTATTCAGCCTATTGGATTGATCAAGGTATCATTATTGCCTGTTTGTTCATGTTTTGTTACAGTCGGTTTTTTTTCTCTGTATGTTGTTTTTGTTACCTAGACCGGTCTATAGAAGAAATTCAATCGTTGTCTTTTGCTTTAGTTTCGTTTGTCGTCGATAGTTAAACATTTGCATGAAAAGTGACTTATTCTCTTCCTGAAATTCTTTAGCCACGGTCATTCTCACAGCGTTCATGTCAATATAAGTATATTTTCATCTGTTTCGATCCTGGAGCAAAGTTGACTGAGGCATCTGACAGATTTTTCTTGATGATTTGTTAACATATGCTATCAAGATTGCAATTATCGATGTAAGTTAAATGAGACTTTAACCATTTCCGTCAGAAAATAGCATACAGAACGAAGAAACATGACATGCATAGAAAATCCAAACCTATGAAAGTAAATTCGTAACTTAGAATCTGAATAGTTCCAGATAAGATCTCATTACGATCCCGTATTTTGATATTCAGTATTCTGAAACAAATTATTGTCTATTTATAGGATATCTTATGGGGTAATAGTGTATATCTCAAGGAAGCAAATGCTATCAGTGTTGAATTACGCAAACGTGTTCAATTTCAATTTATTCTCTTAACTGATACCGCCTATTCACCTTTACCAACTGATATCTGTCCATCATCCACGTTATCAGAAAATACCATTGTTGCTATCGAAGTACAAGACCTGAAGAATGGTGCTATACATTATTGGTCCCTGGACAAATTTCGGTAAGTCTCTTTTTCTGACGTCGACAGAGTTAGATATGCGAACTTGTAAGCTAAAGACTTGTTCACCAATAAATTCATCCCCCCAACATATAGATCTCGTCTGGAAATAATGCGACATATTTACAATTGCGAGCAAATTTCAATCCCACGTGCAGTTAGTTATAATAATGTGAGCGATTCACCTTCGCAACATATTGTATTAACGAGTGATTCTCAACAGTCAAGTTTCGATGATACGATTCCAAGTCCAACAGTGAAGGGAAAATTTGACTTTTCGACTAAAGCCAGGTTTGTGCATGTCGTACTTCACATCGTTGTTGTCGTTTACCCTTATATCCCGTGATTCATCTTTCTCGGAAACATTCTTTCTTGACGAAATACTTTGTTATAGACAACGGTTGGAATTAATGCGTGAAATGTATTCCAACGCAGCAGATATTTCGCCAACTTCACCTGAACGAAGTATGGAATCTTCGGTTATTGACGATAATTCATCACCAAGCATTCACGCTGATCCATTCTACGATCGATTTCCTTGGTTTCGGTCCATTGGACGGTAAACCATCTATTGCAGATTTGCTCGACGATGAAAACGTCTTCTCCTTTCAGAACCTTCGTTTATCTGACAAATTTGCTACACGGTTTAACTTTGGTGCAAAATGTCGCCGTTGTTTCTGAACATGGCGACATTAAAGGCTATCTAAAAATCTCTGTTGAACAACTGCAAACCTCATCATCGCAAGATGCAGCGCATGAACAGATTAAATTAATGAAAACCTATCGCAATGCGAATGGATTGACGAAAGTGGCTTTCGACGATAAAACATACTTTCGGGTTTGACGTCGATCTGAGTCAAACGAAAATGAAACACATTGGTTTTGTTTTCTTCTAGGATATGATAAGTCCATCATCCGTTGATTTGATCAGATCTTGTGATTCATTAGATCCTAATCTTCGCTATGTCGAAGGTCAATCTCAATGTGGTGCTAATGATCAAGTTCAACAGAAATCTCCCATTGATTCCTTATCGCCGCCAAATCGTCGTAGTAAGTAGGAATGGTACTTTGAAAACTAAACCATGAACTTCGTTTAGAAGAAACCATGACTACAAGCGATCTACCATCGAATGAATCCTTACAGCATCTTGGCGACGAATATCAGTTTCGCGTGACTATCTTAGAAGCTTCACAGATCCCAGCGGAATACGAAGATATTTTTTGTCAATTTAATTTTCTTCATCAACACCATGAAGCTTATTCAACTGAACCGATTAAAAATCAAGGCAAATTAGGATCACCGCTCGGCTTCTATCACATACAAAATGTATGAAAAAGACTATCGAATGGAACAGTTTGGAGTCTTCTATGACCGATTTCCTTTTTCAGTTTAGCGTAATTGTCACTCAGTCGTTCATTGATTATCTTCGTTCGAAACCTATTGTCTTCGAAGTCATGGGTCATTACCAACAACGCCAAAATTCTGCACTCTATCCGTAAAATTCATTCTTTTAGCTCTGTTCTCTTTTTTTCATACAATCTCGCATTCCTCAGGACTATACAAACTACTTCGCCAACACGTCATACTACAAGAATGCCATTTTCGAAACCCATTCCAGTCCAAGGATTAGATCCATTAATACCTGCAAGGTTAGTTTGTATTCAGAATAGCAAAAACACGTTCTGGCCGATTTTACGTTTAGTTCAACCAATCAAATCTACGGTAGTTACGATCTTCTTGTCTGGTATGAAATTTTTGAACTATCACCAAGTGGAGAGTAAGTTTTGTGTAGCACTATTTTCATTAAAGTGCTCTTTCGCTGTAGATATGTGGCTGTCACAGTTGATCACTCCGACGACACGCCTTGTTCTGGACGATTCATTCTCCATCAAGGCATTCAACGTCGTATTGGAATAACGCTTTGCCATGAGCCAACTTCTGATGTGAACTGGAAAAGCATTAACGAAGTGATCGTCGGTAAGTAGTCAGCTTCCCCCATGCCACAACTTGCCCATCAAATTTTTTTTGGAAATATTCATCAGGACAAATTCGTAGTCAGTCTGATTACACTCATGATGAAATTGATGGTGAAGTACTTTCTTTAAACATCGTATCGAGTCAATATATTCAAAGGCAACATGACAAGCGTACATTTTATCATTTCGAAGTTGCTTGGGATTCCTCGTTGCACAATTCTCTGCTACTCAATCGATGTACATCAGGTGGAAATTCTGTTTATCTAACGATTTCGTCATCGATCGAACTCGAACACTGTTGTCAACCGCTGATTATCACCAAAGATCTCTGCCTTGTTCTTTATCCACGCAGCGGAGACTCAGCATCCCGTTTACGTTCGTCAATCAAAAATTTTTTCCTTTCAACCAATTCGTTGACACGACAAGCCACGCATGTGGAACATCCGAATAGCATTTCAGCTGTGTACGAGTTGAAACTTAAACATACGTCAATGCTAAGCCCGATAGCGCAAGACCTATCGAGCGAAAGTCCAGGTGTACAACGGCGCTGTCGAAAGATTATTGACACATCAAAGCTTTACGTACGTGGAGAAGAAATGCTGCATGGTTGGCGACCAAGAAGTGATTCCTTGATCATCGAGCATCAAGAGAACTTGGAAAAGTTGTATAAGATCGAATGTGTAAGTGTACAAATGGAAAAGTAACTAATCAATCGGCATCTTGATTCGTATAGGTTGAATATACCAAACATATACTCCAAGTTCAAAATCAGTTAAAGAAACCATCTGAGAAAGTGCCAACGGATGTTTCCAATGCTTCATTGGAAGCTCGCCAAGAAAAACTACTTCGTCGTTGTCTGTCAATGATGAAGTCTCCACGGCAACCTGAAGTGAGAAACAACATTTTGAACTCAAAACTTTTTCAAAGTGACTTATTCGTTCGATAGGAAATCTCTATAAATAATCATCGGTCTCCAAACAGTTTACATTCGAATACTTCATCAACGAAATCTACAGCTGATGGTGTTACACGAACACCAAACATGACCAATTCACATCACCAATCATCTCCGAATAGTTCAGATCTCATCAAGTGAGTCGACGAATTGAAAACAAATTCTAAATTCTCTTGTTTTCTTTTGTAGATCGTTTCGTTCGGATCCGTCTTCTTCTATATCGTCAGGATCGCGTCCAGCTGATAATAAGAATCTCAATCTTTCAAAATCTCGATCCATCGAAAGTCTCACCGATACTTCAATGCAATTTCGACCATTGATCGAAGAAGTTCACATATCGCCGATCGTATCACGTCGTGGCTATTTGAACTTCATTGATGACAACGAAACGAATTGGTTAAAACGATTTGTGGTATGTCGACGAAATCTTTGCTGGCTATTTCAATTTGTCTTCTTCGTTCAGATCATTCGACGTCCATTTGTTTTCATCTATAATCACGAAAAAGATTCTGTCGAACGTGCGTTGATTAATCTAACTACCGCACGCATTGAATTAAACGACGAAGATGTCAACAAAGTAATCCATTGTCGATATTTCTGGTTGTCTAAATTGATATTTTTCGTATTCTATTAGAACATTCGTCACACCATATCCGTTGTTTCAAAATACCGCATTTTTCTCATAAAACCGTTATTAGAGAAAGATCTTCATGATTGGCTGTACGCTCTCAATCCGTTACTTGCTGGTCAAATCAAGTAACGCTAATTTCGATTCCTTCTGTTCGATTTTCCATTCTTCTCACTCTAGATCGCGTTCATGCAATCGATCGAAAGAGGCACCTGGCAGTTAATTTCGAAAGAAATCCCTTCGTCAGATCGATTCATACAAAGTGGTGTTTTTCTCATCTACAACAGTGTGAAAGGAAAGGACCCATGAGAATCTAGTCGTTGTTTCCTCATGTCTTTCAACAAATACTTATTATCTGTAATTTCATTTCTATTTATATGTTTATCTATCTACTGATCTAGCGATATAGTTATGTTTGAGAAACAGTAATGAATTAGTGTGTTATTGAATTTGAACAGAAGTTTAGGTAAATAAACTCGTCTGCATAATTGAGAATTGAAACATTTATTGAAAGAACGTCTATGTTACAAAAGATTAAAATTCATTCCGAATCGTCATCGATGGCGTATTCTTCGCGAAACCAATTCCAAGTTTTCTCTAGACCCTCCCGGACAGTTGTCTTCGGAGTGAAACCAAGTAATTCACGTGCTTTGGAATTATCACAATAAGTTATCGATGGTTCCGTTTTATGTGATTCCATGGCTCGTTTCGATATACGTTTACCTGATAGATGTTCGATGTACTCGATGAATGTCGACAGTTTCAATGGATTTCCGCATCCGATATTGATTATTTCATAACCAAGTGGTATCTTTAGTGCATTTACAAACCCATCGACAACGTCGTCGATGTACGTCCAATCACGTTTGATCTCTCCGTCATCGAAAACATCAACTATACATGAAGAATCGATTGCGGCACGCATCAGTTTAAATGGCATCATATCAGGTCGTCCACGTGGTCCATATACATTGAATAAACGTAGAATAGTTACATTTAATCCATGAATATTGTTGTAAACGTGTGCTAATATCTCTGCGGCGCGTTTTGTTGCAGCGTAAGGTGACAGGGGTTGTGCACAGGAGTCACTTTCCACGAATGGAAGGTTATCCGTTTGACCGTAAACACTTGACGTTGAAGCAAAGACGAATTGAGTAATTTTATGTGCCACAGCAAGATCAAGGAGATTCTGTGTACCAGCGTAATTGATTTCCATATATTTACCCGTCTGAGTAGTCGAGGAACGAACACCAGCAAGTGCCTGGAAATCATCACTCGTAGATCTACTTAGTTTAATTAATTTCAGACTTACAGCGAGATGAGCAATGTGAGTAATTTGATATTTATTGAAAATCATTTGTAGAAGTTCAACATCATTGATACTACCACGAATAACGATCAAACTTCGATCGAGTACATGTGAAGGGAAACGAGTTTGAATCAATTCAACATTCCGTTGTTTAATCAATGGAGAATAATAGTCATTGAAATTATCCAATAGGATAACTTGTCCGAGATTAAGTTCGAGTAAACGCTGAACTAGATGGCTGCCGACAAATCCCGCACCTACAAACGCCATTCTCATGTTCTGATTTTCCATTCATTTCCAAAACAATTCTTACCTCCAGTTACTAAGTATACGTTCGATGTCACCATGTTAACTTGTCTTTCTTTTTCAAAAGAGAAGTATCAATATATATATATATAGGCAGAGAGAGAGAGAGAGAGAGAGAGAAAGGGAGAAAGAGTTTTCTAACGCATTATTTTACAGGTGAAAATATCATTTAACCACGCATTCTCTGTATGATTTGATATAGATAATAAACGCACCAGCAATGACGAAGCAAATGAAACGATGAATAATATACGTACATTTATACGATCCTCTCTTGTTCTCTCTTGACGAATATATATGTGCGAAAAAGAAAGAAAGAAAGAATCTTCCAGTGTACTTTGCAGTGTAATGGTTGTTTTCAGGTTATATAATGTTCTTCAGAGTACATAACTGACGTCATATCAATGTAACAAGTGTTATCGTTTCCAGTAGAACGATATACTGTCATCGGTAAATATTCATGACGTGCTCTTTTGCTCTCCAAGGTCATAAATGAAATAAAAGCGCAAAAGTTTCTTTATTTCGTTTGAAATGATATCTTTGCAAACATACCAACTTCGTTTGAAAGCATTTTTTGAGAAAAAATCGAAGTCGGAGTCGAATAACTTAAAAATTTATTTCAAAGGCGAACATGGCTTTACTCAACCCATAAATATACCTTTGAATCGATTGATTGATGATATCTACAAATGTGATATCGAGTCAATCGATGTCGGGAATGTAACTTTCATGTAGATACTTATAAATAATTGTTTTCTGCGTGTAACTAGTTGTCATATGTCCATATAAAACTCGATGGAACGGATGTTCGTTTGAAATTGAACTATGTGGAAGTCGAATGCGACGAAAACAAAATCTTTCAGTAATTGACTTGCAGAGTTCACTAAATCGATCGATTTGTTTATATTTTCAGTTTTCCGATCGATCGTTGGCTTCATTCGGATGGACCGGCTCAACTCGATGTTTTGGTCAACCAAGGCCCCATTGAACTGGGTAATTTCGCATTGAAGTCAAACGTTTTCTATGTAATCTGTTCACTTAAGATCCAATCTATACAGTTATCGTACATACGGGTAGTATAAGCAGCTCTACCAAAGCATCTATTCGTTTTGCACTAATTGGCACCACGTCATCAAGTCTTCCGTTCGTTTTGAACACAACCACAGCTTCAAGTCAACCTACTTCATCAAAAACCAACTTCTTTCAACCAGGTTCCAAAGATACGTTCTTCATCTCGCCGATGAAGTCAATAGATATCGGACAAGTATAATCGTCCTACATTTCTGTCAAAAATCTTATTTTTAGCTGTGTGATGTACAATTCTGGTGTGATACTATGGATCAATTGCCATACTACTGTGAAAGCGTGGAAGTTACCAATAATTTCACTAATGATAAATATTTGTACTGAAAAATACAACCAAGTACTACAGATGATTGATGAGTTTTTCTATTAGTTTTCTCATCAATCAATGGTTTGGGCCGGATTTAGAACAGCAAGTATGTGTGCCGGTTACTAATCGCAGTCAAGGTACAATTGGATACGTCAGACAGGAATGATTTCAACTAATCGTTCCTCTCTCTCTCTCTGTAGAATCAAAAGTGTTTACAATTTCAGTAAAAACAACGAATATATCAGATACAAATGGGGAGAATATTTTGTTGATTCAAGTAAATAGGAAACTGCTTGTCGTATGCGAAAGAGCACGTCTTATTTATAGATGAGATTTGCTAATGATAAAATCTACGAAGAGACCTTGAACTCATCAGAAACCTATCAGATTCCATTCCAAGCCAATCATATAGACTTTTTTGTCGTAAGTCTTAATGACGTTGGCAACAGTCAAGTAAGTATTCAAACAATTGATCTTTCGTAAATACTCTATCCTAGATTGTCGATGCTAAGATTTATATGATAAACAAATTAAAAGAGGTACAATGGACTTGCTCTCAGATCGAAATTCGCGATGTTTTCTATCAACGAACTTACTAGTAATTGACGTTTTCTTAGTCAAAACAACTTTTGTGACTTTCTACGTAGTTATAAACCTCGGAAAACACTGAAAAGCCACTCGCATAAAAATTCATCGGACTATGTGCCATTAGAGAAAATCACGAGTTTATCGTAACAGTACTTCATACAAATTTCATTAAACACGATTCGAAATATTTCGATTTTTGGCTGCGACAAATCTTTAGAAAATTAATTTAGTAAAATATTACTATTTGAGCTTTGCTCGGTGTTCCCGAGTACATTGAATACGAGCAAGGTTGCTTCAACGCTAAGTAGTCCTGACTTTCACAACTGCTGTCTTCGCTGTCAAATGTAGCTTCATAATAAACTCTAAAAAAGGAGATTCCTATCTTCGTTTCAATGGAAAGTCGTGTTTAAAATGACAAGAGAATCCTCGATAATTTGCTAGAGAAATTTTTTGATGAAGAAAACGAGAAAAAATAATTAACTCGTGTGTTTTAATATCTCGCGGACTAAAATGATATATTTAGAGTAAGTTAAAAATGTAAGTTTGATGAAATATGAAAAGAATGTCATTTAATTGTCATGTAAGCCAGGAAACATTTGGGAGAATGTTCGATGACAGTAGGCATTTATCAAAAGTACTCTTAAGATATTTGAGAAATTTTAGAATTTAATTAGATAGTAAGTATGTTTTTTATGGAAGACTATTGAGAAGTTTGATTTAGAAATACTCCATTCATGCTCATTTTGCTTTTTATCTGATTAAGTTATTATGTTCTTTTTCTTCTCGTATAACTACGGAGAAAAACAAGTCGTCCGTTAATCTTTCCGGGAAAAAATCGCTATGTTGTCTAATTACACAAAACAGACAACGTCAACTATGCGTAAAACAAAAAAAAGCATCGATAGATTCAGACGACTGGCGTGATGGCCCTATCTCATAATTATTCTGCAAAAAGTTCTGTACTTTATTAGGTCTAATTTCAATGAGTCTATTTCTGCATTGCCTGACGCTGACAAACTGAAGCAGCACTTACTGTTTTTTCTTCTAACTTCTCTTCTGTCAAGAACAACTTTTACAATGCTGCGCGTCAGTCGTTCTATTATAAGATCAGTCTTTGTTTATTCTGCTTAAGTGCATCATTGTATCAACTTTTTTTTTCCTAGAAATTATATTCTCGTGCGTCTTTTCTATGGGTTGTTCAACATCTCACAGTACTATGTGCACTGTATCGTCGAAACACGTTTCGCTACATGGAATACCATCAACACCGACTAAGACTGGTACTCGCGAAGTGACACGTTGTTTAGAGAATCGAATCGTCGTCTGGTTACGTGAGCCGCTATCGGATATGTTTGAGAATAAAATTGAATCTTTGCGTAAGCGTGTCTATGGATTACAAGTTTATACCAATGTTCAGACTTGTTTAACTTTTCTCGAGAAGATCGATGAGGAAAAAATCTTTCTTATTATATCCAATCGAAGTCAATCGCTTGAAGACTTCCATCGTTTCTCTCAAATTGAGAAGATTTATTTAGTAAACTCGTCTACGAATATATTGAATGACAAGAAGTACCTAATGGCAAAATACGTGCTGATTAAGAATGTCGATACTCTTTACAAAGAACTTCAAGACGATATTGATCTCTGTGAAATGGATTTGCTTCGTATAACAGTGTCGTTTCCATCACCATCGCAAGAAACCGTGTTGGCGGTGAATTTAACTAAATACGAAGCGTCGTTTTTATTCGAGCAGATGGTCAAAGAGATTATCTACCGTCTCAAATTCGAAAGTGGCTCGAAGGATGTTTTCATCGATTTCTGTAAAACACATTATAAAAATGCTGATAATGAATTACTTGTCATCGAAGATTTTGCGCAAAATTACCGTCCAAATCAAGCTCTTCGATGGTTGACCAATTCCTGTTTCATTTCGAAGATTATTAATCGAGTTCTTCGTACATTTGAAATCGACGTGGTTTATAAACTTGGATTTTTCATCAAACAAATATTCATTCAATTGACTCGCTTGCACGAAGAGAATATTTCAGCTATGAAACAAATCGCTGTTGTTTATCGCGGAAAAACCATGCCGAACGATGAATTCGACATTCTCATACGGAAGAATTTGAACGGTTTCCTTGCGTTCACAAGTTTTCTCATCGCGTCAGCGGATAAGAATACGTCGATTGATTTCGTCAATCGTCGTCTCGAATTGCATCGCGATTTAACCGGTGTTATCTTTCAAATTGACATCAACGATGCTATATTCGATGCGAAAACGCCATTTTCATTACTCAAAGATGCAGACATGAACAAAAATGAAGTTTGTTTTCATCTTGGGACGGTTTTTCGCATTGAATCAGTCGAGCCAATGGCGCCACCGAATCTATCAGGAGTATGGCTAGTGAACCTGGAACTAGTCCACGATGATAATCAACAATTAGCTCCGATTCTAGCAACAGCTTGTAGCGATGAAGTACATGCAAACCCACTGTCGTTTCTGGGTAAATTACTGATCGATATGGGTGAACATCACCGAGCTGAACAAGGTTTATGTGAAATTCTACAAGATGCTTCCGTGCGTAGCCAACCGCGCCGACTTACACGAACGCATATGGGTCTCGGCGATTTGTATACGTTTACAAAAGACTATGTAAAAGCCTTGAATCATTACGAACAAGCGCTTCAAACGAGTTTAATTTATTTCCCATTGGATCATCCGGATGTTGCAGTTTTCTACAAAAGTATAGCTGATAACTATGTCTATCAGAAGAACTATAACCGTGCGATAGAAAACTACGAAAAAATAATCGAATTACTAAGAAATGACACACAGAAGAATCACTCTGAGTACGTGAGCGATATCTACAATCGCATTAATGAAGTGAAACAAGCCATTGTAGACGAAAAATGAGTGTTTATTTTGCTATATACTTTTTGAAATAAAACATTTGTGTAAAGATTTAATCGAGTGAATGGAAAATATTAACATTTGAACATCAACAAAAAAACCAACTGATAGTTATTCTCTGTCTTTGTTTTAAAAAAATAGATACACTCAAAGATAGCTTATCATCATTTACATGTGCCTTAGAAATGACAAGTACAGGTAAATCATCAAGTCGAACTGTAGATGGTTTTGTTTCCCATGTCAATGGAGTGTTTGAACACGGATTATTAACCACTTTTGTTCGAAAGAACGAAATATATGTTGAGGACAGAGAGTACGATATTATTATTGTTGGTGCTGGATTCGCTGGTCTAATCGCTGCGCGTGAACTTAGTCGCCGTGGCCGAAGTATTTTAATGGTTGAAGCAAGAGATCGTATAGGTGGTCGTACTTTTACCGCACAAGTTGATAACGAACGATATGAAATTGGTGGTACATGGATACATTGGAGTCAGCCGCATGTTTGGAGCGAGATGACACGCTATGGATTTTCGTTGAGTGAATCTGAAGGTGCGACAACCAATCAGATTAGTCTTTTATTCGATAATGGAACAAGATTGAAAACTGTGTCAACGGCAGACTTCTATCCTCAGCTATTCGATCTTTTGAATAAATTTAGTAATATCGATGGTCAAAACGGACGAACAGTACTCCCTCAACCACATGCACCGTTGGCTGATCTTGGTGCCATTCGAGCATACGATCATTTATCAATGCAAGATCGTTTAAATCAACTATCAGATCTAGTGGAGATCGATAGTGAGATGTACGAAGTTCTCGATGCCTACCTTTCAATGAATACACAAGGTGATTTGGCAAAGAGTGGATTTCTCGATCATCTAACATTTTGGAGTCTGGGAGATTATGACACAAATCGTACATGGGATAAAACAAGTCGATATAAGATGCGTGAAGGAACAAGTGCATTAGCTCAAGCTATGCTAGATGATTGTGATCAAGTCAGTTTATTATTATCAACGCCTATTGTATCCATTCACCGGACAAATGAAAATAAAGTTCGAATCAAAACTGCAAACGGCAAGATTTTCACTAGTCGTACTGCGATTGTTACCGTTCCTCTAAACGTTCTGCACACTATTGACTTTCAACCTGTTTTAACAGAAGAAAAACAACGTGCGATAGCAGAAAAGCAATGCAGTGGAGGCACAAAATTCTGGGCTAAATTGATGAATCCTATCGGTAATTGGTGTGGTTTTGCTCCTTATCCTAACCCGATAACCGTTGCTTATACAGACGATCCTGAAGGTTATATTGTTGTCGGTTTTGGTCCTGATGATGCGTTGGACATACGAGATATCCAAAAAGTTGAACATGAATTGCAAAAGTTCATCGATGGTTGTAAAGTTCAATCTGTTTTTGGTCATGATTGGCGTCACGATCCATTCATTCAAAGCACATGGTCATGGTACAAGCCAGGCCAAATATCTGCTAACCTTCAAGTACTTCAGAGTCCTGAACCACCTTTATTTTTTGCTAGTGGTGATATATCGAATAGCTGGCGAGGGTGTATTGATGGTGCTCTGCAAAGTGGTCTAACTTGCGTTCGACAAGTTCAAGAATATCTGAATAATCGATAGTTGGCCATAAAGATATAAAAAAACGTTTAAATCCCTTTTACTGTACGCTTTATGCAAGAGAGAATTATTCGAGTGTCGTAAATAAGGGAATAGTTTTATCGGCGTCTTGTTAATCTTTATTGGCGATCGCGTCAAAAAACATGTTATATGATCAGAATTGTAAGCAAAGTTTTCATACAACGTTTTTCCATCAAAATTTCAACGATAAGAAAAGGTTGAGATAGTTATAACAAAGGCAACATAAAAGCGTAAAGACATGTTTCTTATTTTCAAGGAGAAAGTAAAAATATTCATATCAAAGAGCGAATCATGTGCCAACGATATCGTTAATTACTTTAATATATAAGACAAGCCATACAATGAAACCAATCCAAGCGAGAACTCCTCCGATGGTAATCAGAATATTGAATACCAATGCTAGTTTACTCATTGTTTGTGCTGAATGAAAATCATTGGATCGTTTGTGGCTTCGACAGAGAATCGAAAATACCAACGGTAAAACCCCAGCTAAACCCCATCCGATGAAAATATTGATAATCGACCACGGTAACCAATCACGAATATTTTGTGTTGCAGCTGGTGAAACATATTGAACTTGGGGTGGATAATACAATGGTGGTTGTGATGATGATGGTGGTGGTGGTGGTTGCATTGTAGCATTTGCAGGATACGGAGCTGAATAATTCATTTCTTTCATCTATTTATCGAATAGAGAAATTTTTTATACTATGTATGCCTTCATAATCTTCATATACACGCTTATATATATATATATAGTTTATCTCAACACTGATTCATTTTTATCGACGTCAATCAATATTTGCTTGAAAGTTATATATTCACTGGAAGGGGATGCAGATTGGTGCCCTCCCACATATTTTTGTTTTGTTCTGTTTCTAGCAACCATGAGACAATATCGACTTATACTGTGATATTCACGTCGTTGATCTCCGTCGCTGCTAAAGCAACAGAATGAGTCAAAACAGGATTATATAGCAAAATACCTGTGTGAACAAATACTTAAATTTCAAGCGCCGTGTTGTTTTGGCGCGATGATCGTTTCTAATCTTCAGTTACTTAGCTCTTGCGAAGCGTGATCCATTGTTTTCGTTAATATGAAAGAGATTAGCGGAAATAACTCAAAAAGCGTCCTTTTTTATTTATTCTGAAATACATCTTGATATAAAGATTAAGATTGCGTCTATCGATAAATATTACTAGAGTCGTTTGATCTATTTGCAAAATTCTGAAAAGAAAAAAACCATCTGCCCAAATGCACTTTTGCAGTATCATAAAAATAAAAAACAACTATTGCACAAAATTGTTGATACTAAAACTAAAAATAAACGATAAATAAATTGTAAAGAAAAGTAAAAAAAAATTCTTTTCATTTCTTTTTTATTGGTAAATTCTTGTTTTTTGTCATACATGGTTAGGAGTGCTTACAGATCGTCATCATCATCATCAGGTAAAGCAAATAACTCCGAATCCTCGGGCATTTGTAGAGGCATGACAACATCAGGTGGCTAAAAGGAGGAAAATCTAATATTGAAAAATCAACATTTGCCAAGAACAAGCAAGACCTACCTCGACTGCTGGAGCGCAAACAAATTGCAGATTGTCATCGCCTGCCAGTTTTCTTGCCAACCAAAGAAATGGCTTTTCAAAATTGTAGTTCGATCGTGCACTGATATCATAATACTGCATGTTAGTCTTGCGATGGAATGTAATTGATCTTGCTTTTAATTTTCGATCTTTGAGATCGGCCTTGTTTCCACATAGAACCATTGGAATGTGTTCGCAAACACGAATTAAGTCGCGATGCCAGTTCGGAACGTTTCGATAGGTTATACGCGAGGTGAGGTCGAACATAATGATCGCACATTGACCGTTGATGTAATATCCATCACGTAATCCTATTGGATAACAATAAAGAAGAAGTTAAATGGAAAAATTTAGGTTCGATAAAGAGATTTACCACCGAATTTTTCTTGACCTGCTGTATCCCATACGTTGAAAACGATTCGACCTAAATTTGTTGAAAAATCGAGAGGATGAACCGTAGCGCCAATCGTTGCTTCATATCGTTTTTCGAATTCACCGGTTAAATGTCGCTTAACGAATGTTGTTTTGCCTAGAGATAATTAGATTTCAACAAATATCAATGCATTTCATATTGAACATACCAACACCACCATCACCAACTAGAATCAGTTTGAATTCAGCAGCATTTTGTTGTTGATTAGTTGCCATTGTTGCGCTTTGGAGTGAGAATAACTGTGAAAATGTCCAATTTCAATCTCTGTACAAAAATATATATTTCGAAATTACACAATGTTGCCTTATCGTGACTATTTCGTAGGTATTTCACGAAATTACGCAATTTTCATAGTGACATCTGCAGAAAGGTAAGAAAACAGGATCACTCATATGGATAGTTGTTCTTAAAAATTTAATTTGCTCAGCTCTTATCGACTGAATAATTCATTGTAGTCGTCGAGTAAAATCTCACTTTAATACATAATTTTCTTGATAATTACCGATTTGAAAATGTCAGGCTCTATAATTGAAAGAAGAATAACTAATGTCTCGCTCAAAAAGAAGAAATGCTCTACAATTATCAAACCTTCTATTCATTCCATATTATTATATCTTGTCTCGTGGAAACCATCGGCATTGAGTTTTTTTAACGATTATCACTTGTTATTTTTCTTACTTCCTACAAACTAATTAACGTTTCGTTGAACAAATGGTATAGAATTTTGGTTTTGTCAGCAATTCTCTTTTATAAATATAAGTTTTAAGTTTCTGATTTTGACAGTACTTTGCGTGTGGTCATGTTAGTCTTTTGCTGTCATATTAGGCTTACAGAAATGTCACTGCTGAATCTTGACAAAAGACAGGTGTATACATCTCGAACAATCTGACAGTTCACACAGCCATGCACTCCATTTTCTATAGTGCTCATGAGAGCAAGTAAGATATTGACATGTCTCAAACAGTCTTCTACGTAGCTTTGAAAAATACACTCTTGAGGGTGGTTGAAATGCTTTAAAAAAATATTTTTTCCACAATAGTGGTGAGCAAAACTTAGTTAATCATCTTATCATCAGAAAAATGTGCTGGAAGTGGTGCCTCATTTACTCTTAGTTTCATTTATTTCAGAGTCAAATGTCTGTTTCAACACCCTTACCCTTTACCGTTGTATATTCTAACATCCAACAGCAATTGATTCTATACGTTTATCCAATATGGTTAATCTTTGGCATTGGTGGTGGAATTCTCAATCTAATCGTCTTCTCTCGACCGAAATTACGTGGATCATCCTGTTGTATCTGTTCGTATTTCGTTTTCATGAATCTAAAGTGACTCTTCTTATGTGTTTTTTTTCTTCTTCCAGACTTTTTTGCTGCTTCTACAGATCATATATTAACATTGATTATCGGCATTGGACCCACTATTTACGCTCTTAATCATTCCGATCCGCAGATTGATTCGATTGTATTCTGCAAAATACGAGGTTACCTGTTTCAAATCACATTAATGCTTTCACGTTGGTTTGTAGCGTTTGCTTGCATCGATCGTTACGCATTATCTTCCGATAGTGTTAACCTACGACATTTTGCAAGTAAACGAATTGCGTATCGATGTGTCATTGCCATTCTTCTTGTGTGGTCAATCGTGTGTAGTCATAGATTAATATTTTACGAGATTCAAGGCCATCTATGTGGTATTATAACAAATTCCGGTGCAGCTATTTATCATACTTTATATGTTATTATCGGAGGTGGAATACTTCCAGCTATAATTATGATCATATGTGCTTTTCTTATTCGACGAAATCTAGATCGTAAACATAAGAAACGTTTGCAGATCTCAGCGGTTGAACATCAGCAAAATTCACTTGACCATCAAGTGCTAATCTTATTATCGATACAGATCATTTGCTATATTATTTTTACAACACCGCAAATGTGTAACTTAATTTACAATGCTATTTTGAATACAATACCAAATCTGTCTAGGGAAACATTAGCTTTGCAGAGATTTCTTAGTTTCATGGCTGAATTGATGTTATACATGTTTCCTGTGACGTCATTCTATTTGTACACTCTGACATCACGAACATTTCGGAATGAACTATTTACTTCCTTTCGCCTACTTCCGATATTCCGTTCGATCTGCACAAAGATTCGCATCGCACCGTCAGCATCGAACGCTATCAATGGACATGACATTCCACAACCTCTCCCAACACTGGTGGTTAACCAATAAGGCATCGTGCAGGAATTTTCAAGAATGATGAGTCATACATGTCGCATTTATGGTTGGAAATATATATATATACCTGTTCTTGCGAAAGTTTTTCATTTGTTTCGATAATCAATGTAAATAGTCTATTGGTCTTGCGTAAGTTCTCATCTATATAAACTCGTATAGCTTCACAGTAAAATTAGTTAATTGTCTAACTCAAGCAACCAACCATGCGCTACGCTGCTGCTTATCTACTTGCAGTTCTTGGTGGCAACGCATCACCTCAGCTGGAAGACATAAGGAAAATTTTGGACAGTGTCGGAATTCTGTGCAATGAAGATACTGCTAAATTAGTTATTGGTGCATGTGAAGGAAAAGATACTGATAAGATTATTGAAAATACTATGAAAGAATACGGTATGACATCAGGTCAATCAACAGGATCAGAACGAATTGAAGAACCGGCAAGTGCTTCGGTTGTTCTAATGACTCAATTTTCAACTGGAAACGAGTCGGATGAAACTGATGATGATGATCCAAATGGCGACTCTGACTTCGTAAGTTTCTTCTCTATTTTCTAATCTATTTGCATTTGTATGTATATATTTCTCGTAGATGAACCTGTTTGGTGATTAAAACAGTACCAACTAGTGTGTGATGTTTTTCTTCTTTTTGTAAAACAATAAAACATATCAGCAGGTTTCAACAAGAAAAAGAAACTCCCTAAGCACGCCGTCATCATACCAACACCTGTGTTGAGTGCACCCATTGTTTTTACTTCACTTGACTATTTATCAGCTCTGTCTTTGCACTTTTCATCACAGCAATACACGTTATACACATATATACAAAATGAACTAGTCCGTAGATGAATATCGTATATATTTTCTTAGTAGATTCAGAAAAAATGAAACGAATGAAGTGTAATACAGTGGATAGATAGTCTATCCGGAGAAAAGAAAAATGGCTGTTTCTCTTATATAACTAGTGTCGTTTTGTAAACACAGGATACATAAAATGACGATTACAATATCATCGAGAAAGTCAAGTTCAAATAAGAAAATCAATCGAAATACTCATGGATTACGTGTTATCGGTGCTGGTCTACCACGTACAGGAACGACGTCATTGAAAGCTGCATTGGAAATTCTTGGATTTGGTCCATGTCATCACATGGTCGAATTAATAGACAAACCTGATCGAAGTTTGCAATTTATTCGAGCATATCAAGGTGAACATGTCGATTTTTATGAATTAATGGAAGGTTATGGTTCAACAGTCGATACACCAACAACTGATTTTTATAAAGAACTACATCGCGCATATCCTCAAGCAAAAATTATCCTTACAGTACGGGATAGTAATGAAAAATGGTTCGAAAGTTTTCAAAATACAATCGGTTCACTAATGTCGAATCGATTTCATGTTTTCTTAACGTATCCTCTACGAAGTTTACGATTACTCATGAAAATTGGCGACGAAATAGGAAAGAAATGGAGACGAGATTATGGTTGCATTAGTCCGTCGCTTCACGAACAACACAATCGACGTGTAATAGATGAAAATTCACCAGATGAAATTCTAGTCTACAATGTTAAAGACGGCTGGGAACCATTGTGTAAATTTCTACAAGTGAACATTCCTGAAAACGTTCCTTTCCCAAATATTAATGACACAAAGCAGTTCAAGCGTAAAGTGAATTCTGGACGACTTGTGGGACTTTGTTGTTGGCTCGCTTTAGGTGCAATAGTATGTTCTGTACCATATTTTATTCTAAAGAAAATGTTCAGGAAATAATCGATAGTTATTTTTTTGTTAAATGCGAACTAATGTAATATTTGCTCAGTGAAAATATATGAAAAACAGTTCTAAAATTGTACACTTCCTCGATTTAGACCACTATGTCAGTATGAATTCTACCATTTAAGTGCTGTACCATCATGACAAACTGCAATAGAATTTTATTACTCAAATTTTTGAGTATAAATCGACGAATTAGGCTGGTTAAACGCATATGTAATGCAATCATCGTCCTAAGCCTGCTTGTCTAGATTGAACCGAAATTTGCGACGGAACAGTGAACTGACCCGACGATCGATTGGACGAAAAATATTGCTCGAAAGTGGAACTTGATTATCTACAGCAACTTAGAACTATGGGCCATCTACAAACATTTTCCTAATGTCTTTCACTTCAACCTTCCTCTAGCTACGAATAAGTTATATGCGACACGGCAACTCCAACAAGTTCTTGCTGGCCACCTCAGGTGGAAAACTGTTCGAAGCACTGTTTTCTAGCAAATATCAAGATTTATCATATGACTGTTGCCTCGCATATAAATGTGTTATTCATCCATGGATGAAATGGAATTCCAAATGTAACGCATTTTGTATATATGATCAATGTCTTGAAATTGTCGAGCAGATGTGTGCACGTCTAGTCCTCACATCTAACATTCCATGCTTATTCAACGAGACATATGTAGCCTATGAGAAAAATGATTCCAAAATTTTCAGAAGTGACGAATTTCAAAAAGCCATATATATGCTACAATGGTTCTCGTTTCGATGAGTATTTCCAAAGAGGAGTCAAAATCTTTTTTTGGAATGTAACACGCATTCGTAGTCGCATCGAATAATGTAATTAATACAAGAAGCCGTGTCCGTTGTCAAACAACGGAAATTCAACTGATATTATTCAACGTATCGTACGAATAATCCTTGGTAAAGATTCGTTTCTCGATTGAGCTCTTTCTGCCACGGATACTGAACATCGATGGACGAAAAGGAACCGATGAGACAGAATGTGAGCAGATTTTATTATATTTAGCAAATATTTGGATTATGTCTGTCTCCTGAAGCTTTATGTGACGGTACTATCGACTGCGATGATGAGCGAGTATGTACAGTAGCAAATCAGTATAGAATTAATGATTGTCTAAAAGTGTCGTTATTCTGGAAAGTATCACAAACTCAAAAAGTTTTATACAAAAGTGTACAAAAAAAGCAATTATCATATCCTATACATTTTAGTCTTTGGGAAACTGAACCATCATACAAAATTATTTTTAATGAATCTGACCGCATTGGTGATATTCTTCCACATGTTCCATTAAATAATCCAGACAACCAGTTGGCCACTGCATACGTCTGTTCTCTCCTCGTTACTACAGCGATCTACGTTAATATCAAAATTAACGCATTAATCTCACCTTTCAATTTCGATCATTATCAGATTCAATACAAACATCTTTCGTCACATTTATTCTATTTCTTGATGACAGCCATCAGCGAAGAAGTCATTCCTAAGAACAATGTTACTTATTTATACATAAGAGATTGTGAAATGCACTTTAACAATTACTTAACATATTCTATTCGATCGAGAAACATCGCAGGAAATTACGTGTCAATATTTATGAAAGACTCTCATTTCGTTATCGCGGCAGTTTTCCATTTCCAATTGTTTCTCGAATATTACCGATTCATCTTCGATCATTTACTAGCGATATTCCACGGAATAATTGGATCAATGAACCTTGCAACAGCCATCGGTGCATTCACAGAAAATGTGTAAAATACATCAACAATCGAAATCATCCTGGCTTTTGTCAATGTTATTCCAGATGGTCCGGACTCGAATGTAGTATCCTTTTCAATTGCTGTTGTTCACCCGACTCATTGCGCATTGGTATAGCTGCGAATCGTTAGTCGGTGTGCATTTGTCCAACAAACAGATCTGACCCTCGGTGTTACCTTCGCGACACAGTTTGTCAAACAAATGATTCTTCGATCTGTGAGAATGGCGGTCTTTGCACTCATACAGATGAATTCTAAACTACCAGATGCCAGAATTATCCTCTCAGCAGAAAAAAATGTTTTACTACAACCAATACTATTCCGCCATCACTTACTGGCCAAAATCATTCAATCTGATCTTCGTCAAATTAAGTGTTATCACACGCCTTGTACAAATTCTCATTGGAATCTAACGTGTTTTTACGATGATGTTCATCTTTGTTTCTGTCATTTACATCAAATTAAACGATTATCAAATTGTTTTAAATACAGTCACAACATGGCATTTGATTGTTCGGGTCCGAACGAATGCGAGAACGATGGTCAATGTTTTCAAAACTCACTATCTTGTCGACGAGAATGTTACTATGGATTTGCTACCAATGCCTTCGCTTTGTCACTCGACCATATTTTAAATTATCAACTACGTCCATGTGTTCGTTTCATTCACCAAACAACTATTGTTAAAATAAGGGGAATGTTATATCTTAGTATCATAATAATCGGCATGACCAATTGTGCTTTAGTCATTGATTATATTTAAAACTGGAATTGTTCTTGGACTCGGCTGTGGTTGTTATTTCTTTGGATCATTAATAATTGCGCTACTTATTGCACTCGTATTCAGAATGAAATTTGGATACTTATTTTGACTCAGATGTCAATTATACTGAATGGAACATTTCTCAAACTTCAATGTACTCCACTTGAGTTTCCTCTACGACTTTGTATAAATATGGATCAATTGTTAAACGCGTGTCTAGCTTGTGCGCGGGTGGTTACTGTGATCAAAGGTGCGAGTTTTAACAAAAATAAAAGCCAACAAACGACCAAACGAGGTATTGTTATTTTGATGATATTCAACATCCTAACAACGATTTATGATACGATTTACCGAGATTTAAGCAATGAAGAACAAGAGAGTAATGATCAAACTGATTATGAGATAAGAATCTAGGATGTTGTTACTTATTCACTCGTTGTTGAATTATACAATTCTGTTGTTTATATGTTTCATTTTCTTGCTCCGTTTATTCTCAATTTTGTTTCAGCTCTTATTCTAATGTTGAAGAAGACAGACCTACAAGCACATGTATCAACTCACGGATCTCGAAGAGAACTTTTTCATGGAAATTACCGATAACATCATCATTTATTTACCGCCTCCATTATTCTAGTTATTTTTGCTATACTACGTTCAATCTTCGCATTGGTACCAAAATATATGCAGTCAACAAACGGCGCACGACTATTTCTTATCGGTTATTTTGTCTCAATTATCCCACCGATGCTTACATTCGTTATTTTTATCCTATCATCGAAGTTCTACAGAAAAAAACAATTTTACAGATCGATTTCACAATGTCGAACAATGCTGTATAGACATTTTCGGCATGTATCATAGTTATTTGCTTTTAACAATACATTGGAAGGATCTTTGATAGAGTATCAATGTATAAAGTACCATTTCCTAATGAAGGAACAAGCGAACCACTGGTTTCACTGCATTCATTCCATGCATAGATGATCATTGTTTGTGCTTCAGCTGTTTGATTGTAGGTACATGTAAAATTGATTCCACTTCGGATCAATTGTTGTAGTTCTTCAACTGACGGTTGTAGATAATGTTCGGGTCCTTCGTCAGTCCACGGTACAGGGTTTTCAGCACGTGGACGTGGATCCCAACCAGTAGGTGCTAAAGGTACCATCTTTGCTCCCACTTGACGAGCTGATTCCCACCATCTAGACAGAAAGAACTTTCTATGTTGCTGTGAAATCACTTTTATTTACGTTTGAGCTGAATGAAGTAACTCAACATACGGAGTACCCTAAAAAATCACTCGTAATAAGAAAACATAGAAGTTTTACTTGAAAGAAACTTGATTTACTTGCTGAGTTCCACCTGGTAGTGCATATGTGGAAATAGCATCGAATCCTAACATTGTTGCATGTGATTGAACTGTTTGAACGTTGAAATCCATTAAAACCATGTATGGATTCTGTATTCCTATTAAATAAACACGAAAATAGGATTCTAGCCAGATAAAAGATACTGACCTCGGCTGATAGCCATTTGTCTGAATCGTTGAAAAACTTGTTTGCTTCCAGTCCATCCACCTCCGCAACTATTCGCTTCCGCATCATCGAATTGAAATAAATACAAAAGTGGACGGCCGTCTAGCACAGTTTGAAAGTGTGGATGTTTCATATGTTCCAAATAGTTTTCTTGAAAAGCGATATCACATGGAGAAGATCCTAACAACACTAATGTAAAATTGATTAACGATTGATATGTACTAGAAAGATATAAATTCAATCCATAGGCCGGATTTCTCGGACAATATTGATTTGATGTTTGTTTATAATATTGTGAACAATACGTATTGTTCGTTGTACAATTTGGTCCAAATGTGCAATAAGTATCAAATGCCCAATAATCGAGTCCAGCATGTTTAGCGTAGAGGATTTCATTGTCCATCACAGTTTGCATATCACCATTGAAGGAAATGTTGGTAGGAGAAAGAACAGATGCATAGAAAGGTATACGATAGTGAAACTTCTCGGGACTTAAAGCACGGTGTAAATAGTATGATATCGCATCGTATTGCCCATTGAATAGATTCCACGCATCCCAACGAATGACTCCAACTGTTGGCCGAAGTCTTTCACTGGCCACAGCAGATATCGTTGAAGATAAGTACAAAGTTGCACAGAAGTAGACACCGAATGATAACATTAGTTTTTAATATTTCGTTTTAATTTCGGATAAACACACACACACACCTATATTTATCATCCTCATTCTCACCAGGTGACAATCTGATAACAAACCGATATCTCTTCTTTGCACTCTATGAGATACCACGAAGTGAATTCGTCTAGATCAATTAAACCAATGAAATACTTTGACGAAGGTTTATATAAATCGCTATTATTGTATCTAGTCCACATTCAACAAGAGCCATTACAATCCATACTTTCGATTGCGATCCGTAACTATTGAAATTGTCAACTTTATGCTTGTACCATTACTCCTCCACGAGGTACATTTCAATCAGCTATAATTCACGTGCATTCGTATTACACAGAAAGAATCTGATGAAAATTTCGACTTCGTCAGGTAATATATATATATAAGGCCAATCGAATTTAGATCTTTTACTTTTTGTGAAATTCTTAAAAAGAATTTAATTAGTTCATCGACCAACTAAAAACTATGTAAAAACTGAAATAATCAAACAGGTAAAAACAATTCAATTTCTTACTCGATGAAAGAAAAAAAAAGAAATCAGAAAAGTGATTTTATACATCAGATTAAAAACTAATCTCAAAATCGTGAGACTTATATAATAGAAAAATATTCCAAACGATCGTATCAAATTATTTCATCTGATACACCATCAACTTTACGACACTAAATATGAATATTATCCTACTGATATTCACTACGTCTATCCTCGTTTCTGCTCAAAATAACACTATTGAACGAACAGAAACAGTCGATACTCTGGACATCGCTCGAGTATGGGCAGGACATCCCGTTGGCTTCAGTTTACTAACCCATCCACCCTATCAATTCGTGGCCTATTATGATGACAAACGGCAATTAACTGTTGCGCAACGTTTATTAACTGTTCGAACATGGACACATCATATTTTGCCAGTGGTTACCGGTTGGGATAGTCATAATTATATCGCATTAGCTATTGATGACGATGGATATTTACATCTGAGTGGAGATATGCATGTAACACCATTGAAATATTATCGAACAATACAGCCATTCAATGTAGCAACATTTCATCGATTCGATCGAATGACTGGCACAAACGAAAGTCGTGCAACGTATCCAAGATTTTTACGTGGAGCACAAAATCAACTGATTTTTACCTATCGTGATGGTAGCAGTGGAGCTGGAAATGAAATTTATAATATTTATGATTTAAAAATGAAATTGTGGAAACGTTTACTCGATCAACCGTTAACTGATGGTGAAGGACAACGTAACGCCTATTTTGATGGTCCTGTTGAAGGGCCTGATGGATATTTTCATCTCGCATGGGTGTGGCGTGAAACGCCCGATGCAGCAACAAATCACGACTTAAGCTATGCACGTAGCAAAGATTTGATCAATTGGAGCACCGGTGCTGCCAATAAATCCCTCAAATTACCAATTAAATTAAAAGATTGTGATATTGTTGATCCCGTGCCTGAGAAAGGCGGTATCATCAATGGAAATGTGAAACTTGGTTTTGATACACAAGGACGAGTATTAATTAGTTATCATAAGCACAGCGCACAAAACTATACTCAACCATGGACAGCACGTTTAGAAAATGGTCAATGGAAAAAATATCAAATCACGGATTGGCCATGGCATTGGAATTTCGGTGGTTATGGTACACTTCAATTTAGTATTCATCTCGGTGGAGTAACAAAGCAAACTGATGCACGTTTAATTCAAGGTTATAGTCACGCAAAATTTGGTTCAGGTACGTGGTTAATCGATCCACAAAGTCTGCAAGCTATTGGTAAAGTTCAACGGCAAACTTTATCACCTGAAATGAGTCGAATCGAAGGTACATTTCCTGGATTGGGAGTAAAAACAAGTGCAGATCTGGGTACAAGTGATAAAACTGATATTCGTTATGTAATACGTTGGGAAACGTTGGCAAGTAATTTCGACAAACCTCGACCTGAACCATTGCCATTACCCTCAACTTTACGTTTATATGCATTGAAAACGATCATTGAAAATGCACCGAGTGGTCGTTAGTCATGCGATATGATTATATTCAAATCTAACTATTATTCTCTCTCAATTCATGAATAATACGAAAAATCTTTGAAAATAAACCTCATGAAAATCTTTATCTCTCACGACTGATTCATTCTCTTTCGAGAACACTTTCACAGGAATGACGCAAGTACGTCGCTTACGTACTTTAATTTACATTCTGTCTCATATTTCAAATGATGAAGGCCTGCATTATCGATGTCAGATCGAATCCATATGTACCTAAAACTATCATTTCAACCAGCGAAAACATCGAAACTGAGTATTATTCGTATGATCACTTGACCAACTTACTCGACTGTAAACTGTTAACGATCAATCCTTATCGTTCATATTTTCAACAAGTCTATTCAACAACTATCAACGAGCATGAGTTAACCGATGATATGTTAGATGTTATCAAGTCTTACACGAACAGTCGATCAAATGAGTGTTATATAAAAACAAATATTAGATTACTCAGTGCAAATTATGATGATATCGATTGGATATATGTAAACAAACTTCGCTCATTAATTCGAGGTTTAAATCAATCGAATTTTAAGTGCGTCTATTATCGTGGTTTAACTTTGAGTGATCGAGAAATTCAATATTATTTGGATAAACGGAACGAACACTACTATACGAACTCGTTTTTATCATTTACAATTGATCGATTGTTGGTATACACAGGTAATGCGATTATTTTATTGAAAACTGACAATGCAAGTGAAAAAGCGAAGAAAAATCTGGCAAATATATGGAAATGGAGTGCGATAACTGAAGAAAAAGAAGCTCTATTAGCGGTTGGAACGAAACTGAAGATCTTAGATGTACACTATTTTGGTTACAAATGGCAAATCGAAGTTGAATTACTTGAAGATGATTAAGGTGAAAGATATTCAAATATCTTTCATTGGAACAGATTTTTCTTCTGAAATATTATCGTTTGAGATATTCTCGTTCTTTGCTTCATCGATATTTCGTTTTTCCGGTCCGAATAAAATGATAATAAATAAATAAATGTACACAGCTGATAAGAAGATTGCCATCACTTTCGCGTAGTCATATTGCTCGTGATTTGTCGAATGACCAGATAATGATTTCTTTGGAAATGATTGGCCAGCTTTTGCTTCGATTGTTGATGATGCCGAAGATATTAAATTGCCCAATTGATATGCCGTACCAACTACAAATGAACGGAAATTGACTGGCGAAAGTTCCATTAAATGTATCGGGACAACACCCCAAACACCTTGTACACACATTTGTTGAAAAAATGCGCCAGCCATTATGTTCCGATCATTTGGAAGGACATACGCTGGTATTAGTAAAGCTCCGATGAAAAGTACGACAAGTATTGATAAACGTCGACCGAAAAAACTGGAAAAATAACCAACAGTCATTCCGCCGAGTAGAGCACCACAGTTAGCAACAATGGTTGTAATCGTAACGAGAGTGTGCGAAAAATCGAGGGTCGACGCTAGAAACGTCGGATAAAGATCTTGACTTCCATGCGATAAAAAATTAAATCCTGTCATCATGAGAACCATATAAATCAACATTGGCCAGTGCTGTACGAGAGTCAAACGGATAGTTTGTAAGAACGCTTGTATCGATGAACACATCGTCTTTGTTTCATCTGAAATATTGCTCTGATCGATGTGGCAGTGATTAGAAAATAGTTGTTTACCTGTACTAGTGTTCATTTCTCTTGTTCGTTTAACGTTTAAAAATGCTTCCGTTTCTGGTAAAAAGACACGCCAAAGTGCGATGAGCAATGGTGGACAACCACCGAACCAAAAAAGTGCGCGCCATCCATATCGTTGATGATTAGTAATCGCTAGATTAAAAGCTGCTGCCAGAAGAAACCCACATGCATATCCTTGTTGTAATAATCCTGATAGAAGACCACGAGCAGCAATAGGTGCATCTTCGAGTGCAGTTGCTGCACAATTACCATAAATTCCGCCCATAGCAATACCGAAAACTGCACGAAGGCCGATGAATTGCTCATAAGTGGCGCAAAAACCTGTACCGATTTCAACGAGAGCATACAGCACTATGTTAACGATGAATGGCCATTTTCGACCGAATCGATCGCCGGCTATGCCAAAGATAACTGCTCCAATGGAACGAAGCATCAATGTTATGGTAATTCCCCAAGTGATATCTGATGTTGACTTGTGATAAGTTGCACCGATATCAATCACATTGAGTGTAACAGAAAAGAAGTCAAATGCATCAAACGTCCAAGCGAGAAATCCAACAAAAAACAACGCTACTTGTCGACGATTGAGCATACGTAACAATACAATTGGATTCTCCGGCACGATCAAAGGTGGTTTCAACGTGGTAAAACGAGTTTTTAAATACTGTAGGATTTGCATTGTTATCATCTTGAACACGTCAATGCACACGCTCGATATAAAATAATGTATTCAACGTACACTCCACGATCTACTACATAGTAATTTTCAATTCAGAGTAAAAAGAAATAGAATATAGACGAATCACTTCATGCGTGTTACTGTTGTCATGATGAATCACCCCCGAGGATATATCATTATCATCATCATCATCATTCTTCTTCTTCTTAATGTCTTTTTTCATACGTCAGTTCAGACTAAACAACAGCAATTTCATATGTGAGTATCTTCCGAATGCGTATACCTTGAAAAGTACGATTTTGTGCTTTCTGTGGTAGCACTTCGACTTTATTGAGGATCATTTTGTTTTTGTTTGAATAAAATTCAACACTATCGATGTCGATAGTTATACGAAGTCAGTCCAAATTCGAATATATCTATATAGTTCATAGGTCATCTGATATATGATAGAGAACGTATATCCCGCTAGATGTCACATCTTTAGAGACGACAATCTCAGGATCACGTTAATCTGCTATATCATAGAATTCTGAGAAAACTGAACTAATTTTCACTCTCTTAATCAAACTATGTCAAGGCATGTGTTGTCAAAATTCCAAATAGAATACAGATTTCTTCAGTGTTCGTTCATTGATAAAGAAAAAATACATTCGCTTTTACAAGATCTTTAAAATTGCCATATGCAACATGACAGAAGCATTTAAGAAGCAAATCAATGATCTTAGACTAGTGCATTTGGTTCATTGATAACAACTGTTGGCATCAACGATAGAGCAGTCGACAAAGAAATGCCATTTCTTTTCGAAATCTTGTTGAAATCATCGTATATCAGAAAAATGTAATCTAAAAATAACAAAAGTGTCCTTCAACTTGCATGTCTCTGTTTATATCTATTTATCGTCATGTATCAATAACCAATGACGGAAATGAATGCACAAACAATTATTCGTTCACGGATTTTAACTGTCGTCTGAGTAAAATATGCATATGTTCCATTACATGCCTATAGTATCATGAACAGAATGTACACAATATTTTGTATGAGAGATTATTTAATTGATGGAATATCTTTGCGATGAAACGGTGCAACTTTCACTGTACTTCTATTTATTTCCGCAACATCCATATCTGTGATGCGCCGATGATGTATTTGTTGAATATTAGGTAAAACGAGTAAACTGAATAGGACCGTAATTAGCAACAGACCGAGAATAGTGACTAAAGTGTATGCGGCGTAGAATACTGTCAATGCTGTATCACTTTCTCCTACATATCTCCGAGAACCCTCAATTCGATACCAAACAAGCATAAAAATGCTGCAACTCGATCAAAGACCTACACCGTCGATAATCATCCCTTGAGCAGTTTTTGGCGAACTTTGCCGACAAATTCATACATAAGTGGATGTGACCATCTATCGATCAATGCAAATCATGCAGAGAAAATGTCGAGATATCAGTAGACCACTCGCTAAGAAATAAGATCGAATCTTTCATAAAACAATCGATAATCGTGTTAGATCATGTCAACCTCATGAAGTTACGACTCTTATTAAACAATCAAAATAGAGAGAGAGATTAGATGACCAACAGAAGAAGCCGCTATGAAATACCATGAACATGCTTTGGGCCGTAGATTCTTTTGAATTGAGACTAGAATATCAGCGGTGTTGTCGAAACAGTTGTACTGATAATTGAACTCATCGTACACAATTCAAAAGTTGGTGAAGGCAACTAAAACGAACGTAGGCTATTATATTTTCGTATGAGGGTGCGAGAACATTGATCTCATCTGAAAAATTTCTATTAGTCCCTTCAGGTATCGCTAACTTTGTTAACTACACTCGTAACTCAATGATTATGAGGATTTATCTCTAAGGTCGTTTTCGATAAGAAAACGAACAATAGGAAAGTTTATATATGTATTTATTCGAATGACGAATTATTCTGACAAATAGTGATATTTCGTGGCCTATTTTAGTCTAACTCAGTATAATATTTTTCATTTTTAGTACATTATTTTCGAGAACTTTAAGTGATCATTGTAGATTTCGATTCTCGCGAAGTTAGAAGCTCAGCTTTGCGCGACATTTCATAATTTCATTTTTATAGACGTACCTAAAAATGTGCGATTGTGTTCCATAACTCAGAAGATTAAAGATCTGCGACAGGACTTCCGATGTGCGAGAACAGACTTTTTCTAAGGATCTCCTTTTGTCATTTGAAAAATAGGTTGGAGTCTAATGAGATTTGTCTAATCATTCAGCCTTCATTTTCTCATATATAATTAAAATATATTTCCATAGATGTTTTATCGTGAACTTACTCAGCGAAAATGTACGAAGAACAACGCGAATTTATCAACTATTATTAGAAAACACACGTGTCAGATGAATGCGTATTTTATATTTTGAACGTGTTATGAAATTTCAAACAAAATATGTTTCATTCATCGATTCTTCATGTTCGTACAACATCGATTGTAACATTGGGTGTCAATGGAGTGCGCGTATCATTGATATACAACAACTGTCCATTTCGTCTAGTAATTCGCGCTTGCATCGAGAGACCACCAGGACCGAGTCCTGCACGTGATTTATCATAATAGAACTGGAATGGAATAGGAAATTGCTGACGAGGCTGCAATGGAATTTGTTGGCGTCCTAATGTAATACTTGGCGCGTCCATTCGAGAAGCATCCACGACTGAAACTTCTAATACTTCATCACCATGGAACACGTCCGAGGCGTTTTTAAATGACATGACATTACCAGTGATGACATCCCATTGAGAGTGATGAGCAGAATTCCTATGATACCCATAGCCCATATTTTGGCCATATGTACTGTATTGTGGATATCCGTAATAACCTTGAAACATCCTGATGCAATTTCAAGTCAATAATGAAGACAACAACATTTTATGTTGTGTCAAAATGCGGAGAGAAAAATAAACTCAATCAACTGTAACGAATGAAGTGTAAACATTACTATTCAATATACCAAATCGTCTCTTTCCGATTCCTTGTTATAGACAAGATACTGTTTTAAATGAATAAAGTTTATTTCTGATATATTGGATTAACAACAAAAAATAACAAGTCTTCTTTACACAAAACTATCTACATCATGACTTTTTCAACGTTTGGTTCCCATGTGTTTCGGTATTGGGTAATAAATGCAATAGCCGAGTGAGTACCTAACATAACAATAAACAGGATTCCAACAAAAAATCCAAATGCACCAGCGCCGTTCAATGGTTGTTTTAAACGATGTTGCAACGAGTAAAATCCAACAATTAGAATGATCAAACTAATTGTCAAGAAGATAACATTGACCAAATGTAACCAAACACGATATCGATTGAAAATAGTTTTGTTTGAGCAGAATTCCACAAATGATAAAGTAATAGCCGAAACAATAATCACCACAATACCAGCAATGAGTAAAGATGTTTCAAATCGTGTATGTTCCGATGTAAAATGCTCTGGAGTGCCGTCCATTTTGCTGATACGCGATGCAAAAATTGGGCCTACATTCAATGCTTGATGTTCCACTGGCGATGTATTGAATCTTGTGAAAATATTCTTGAAACATATTTCCGAATCCGTCACATCAACCGTGCGCCAACGTGATGAAACCAGACAAAGTGTAAGCTCGAGAGCGACCAATATGAGAGATGCGATTGTACCCTTCATTGCGATGAGAATGAAATGAATGAATGATATTTCTTTCCACCGTCAATGTCAATAGGTCATCCGTAGAACAAACAATGACCGTCCGTGTGATAAAAAAGACGTCGATTCTTTTTTCATGCAATCAAGTTTATCTGTCTAATCTTTCGCGTCGGACGTGATAATATTGATTTTTCTCGACTAATGTTTCTTTATTGAAATATCTAGACAATAATGCACTACAAAACAGATCGAAAGAAGAAGAAGAGAGAGAGAGAAAGGGAAAATTCACTGTCACACACACGCGCACGTAGAAAAGACAAGACAATTCATTGTACAAGATTGCTTATACAAAAAAGAAATGTTCTATATAGGAAACAACATTCGCACTTGTCTAATCTAATGACAAAATGAGATACAACAGACAAGAGATAAATATTCGTCGTAGACTTATTTAGATATACTAGACGAAAACTATTTTGATGTTCATTACACATGAGAAAAGAATTTTTTGTTCGTTCTGCTAATTATTTTGCATTTAGTAACCTTGATAGAGTATGACGGCGAGAATGAGAAGAATAACTACAACTAATGTAATGAAAAGATAAATGCTTAAAAGGGCTGGTTTCCATGATTCTCCCTGAAAAAACGAAAACAAAATAATAATTAGATGCAAAAGAACAGAAATCATCCTACCGGTACAGTTTCTCGACGTGCGCGTTGATCGGGATGCTTTTCCGGATAGTAATCTGCGTCTTCGAAACCTGGAAAAACATTCTCCTAGATTAATCGTGTTACTAACTATTGCGAACTTACGTTCATAATCTTGTCGGGCACAGCAGCAGGCATGAATTTCAAAAATAAGTTGAACAATAAAATGAAATATACACCATCCGAACAGAAGCCACGAGCACCATGTCCATAAGTCTAAACGACGATTATCCATACCCAAAAAGATAACGGGAACGGCAAGACAATGTGCTAATGAGACAATCAACCAATGAATCCAATACCAAAAACAATATCGTCGTGTTCTTGGCTTCGGTCGTAGAATACCAACAAGTGGCTAAAGAAGGTAGATGCACAATTATGTACCAGTCATTTCAGTCTACATACGGCAAGAAAAGAGCAAACAAGAACGATAACACCAAGAACGGAATGCCACATATGATGTGTTCCATATGTCCATTTCCAATTGAGTTCAAGGAGAATGGCCAAAAATGCCAACCATGTAAGAATGGCTACTGTTATCATAATTGGTTGAAATACCTAGAAGTTATTGTCTGAATTTAGTGTTTGTAAATATCGTAATGATAAATTACATTAAAGAATGAGAATCGATTGCGTCGTTGTAGTTTTTCACCTGTCACAACACCGTTAGCATCGACGACTACACGACGTTCATATTCTGGCCAGATTAAGTCAAAATATCGGGCAACCATAACACCAGCTGAGGCAAGAAGAATCCAGGCGATGATATTTAGGATTGCTGGAAGAGAAATTTTACAATTCAAGATTTCAAAATAAAAACAATAATGACTTTACCATGAATTTTGGCAAGAAAAGCTCCATCACGTGGATGAGATTTGGGCCAAATTCCACGCTCGAAATTAATTGGATGATTGTTGACGATTTGAATGTCTTGCGAAGGAATACGCATACCTACGACAGAGACAACGAATATCATTTCGATGACAAGTCTTTCATCTATAAACTCACCTTGTGGTGTCATTAAATCATGATTTGTATATATTGGATACATATAGTGTGGTTCTTTCAAGTTAATGAATTTATCTCTATCGACACCATCAGGAGCTTTGCCGGCATTTTCTACTGACGCATCTGCATACGGAGATAGTTTTCTTGTGAATTTACAGCTGATATGTGTGCCGTTGGAATAACCATCCGTATCTCGTAAACCATAGGCTGGTCTTTCACGTTGAATGTACTGTGGCGTTTGTACACCGACGAACATATTTCGAACATAAACATGATTTTGAGCATCTTTTGAACAAAGAATAACTTGATCGTCACCCTGCAATCAAGGAGAAGACCATGTTTATTTAGGATAAGCTATCCTTCAGTGATACCGACTCGTTTATCATCGATAGAAAATCCAACACCAACGAAACCATGTGCACGAGCGACGATATGAAATCGTGCCGTGTTATTATCAATAACTTGCCATGAAAGTGCATATTCGCATTTAGGATTGTTACAATTTTGTGGAACGATCAAACAACCTTGTGATTCGCCACAATAATCGATATTCACTGCTTCGTTATCTGAAGGAATGATTCCTGGTGCAATGCGCTAATAGAAAAACGAGATAGATACGAATCGCATTGAAATTTCTACTTACTGCTTTTAATGGTGCCGATTTAACTCGATATATTTGCTTATTCGAAACAATATCCGCTCTGAAAGAAAACGAGATTAGATTATATTTGAAAGACAAGAAAACATACCGAAATACGACTTCATCGAGATTTGCTGGAAGACCGGTAGCTCGCCATGCAAGTGGGATTTCTCGGTAACTATCGCCTTCAACTCGATCAACATACACTGCCTAGAAAAGAAATTCTCAGACGATTAATCCCAACAAGTGTTCTTCAATACGTACAGCAGCTTCATTTGAACACTGATGATGTCGTAATGCTAATCTTTCTGTTTGTCCGTCATCAAATCGTCCAACGACGTTGTTATCAGCATCGAATCCACGTAAGACAAATTCTCTAATACCATCATTAGGATGTTTTTGTTTGATTGCCACTGAAAATGAAAACCAATATACAAAATTCTTGATCTACCTTTCATTTTTGTTTCTTACAATAAATTGTATTATCTGGTAAAAATTTCGTTTCATACAGATCAATTTCGAATTCATCATTGCCATCGACGGTCGGCAAACCATTGACTTTCACATCCGTTGTACATACGCCTTCAAATGCAATTTGACTGTAAATAAGATTAAACGAGTAAAATATCAAGCCAAGAGATAATAGAGAAGAATACATGGTTACTATCTAGAAAACAGAAATACAGACGGTAAATGGCAGAAATTTCTGTCTGAAGCGGGAAAGAAAAGATGAGAGAAAATGGCGTCACTATTACTAACAACCTATCAATACGCTTAGAAAGAATCGTTTGTCGTGTCTTTCAGGGTCTTTTTTTTCTGCCGCTTCTTCTTGCGTTGCTCGATGCACGCACAAAATTCTCACTATAACCATCGAGTTTAGTGCGTGTGCCGATGTTATACATAGGCGTCGAGTCTTTTTCCTCCTTCTTCTTTTTTTGGACACTACTGCCTTCTGCTAGTGTGCATGTAGTGAAGAAAGGAAAAAGGAAGAAAAAAAGCAAGAGAACAGTCAAGCACCAACTCGTCGGAATAAGAATCATACGTTTCTTTCTTCTTGCGGTCTGTCTCTTCTTGCTCAAAAAGTTTGCATAGTATGAGTAAGCCATTATTATTATTGTTGTTCTTGGTGCTTCTATACGGTGATTTATCGATGTGGAGAGAGAGAGAGGGAGAGAACGACTGCTCAATCTAAATATACGTATGCTTGTCTACTGGTCGATGTGGGTATGTCTAAGAATACCAGCAAGAAGAGAAGAGTAGTATTTGTTTATTAAGCAGAATATACAATCAATGATTCTGAAGAAAAAAAAAGAAAGAAATCAGATATCTCAGTATGACATCAAAGGTGACAAGTGTCAATTACATGTGAAGTAATGATATGTATACATACATATAAAGAACAGGTCTTTAGCGAGAAGTTTTTGTTCGTATTGACGAAAATCTGTATATGAGACGATTATTCTGTGAAATATAGTGTGATTTAACATTCATTTCTTTCCAGTTGTCCTTAAAATAAATCCAAATCGAAGGTTAGGACCGATGATGCAAAAATAATTATCGAAATATGACATCTTATTGGCGAAATCGAGCGAATGAACAAAACTTCCTCGTTAAAATAAAACCAACAAAAAAGAAGAAGGGAGAAATCGACTACTCACTGATAAAACGCGATCAAAACTTTCGTATTCTAATGAAGAAAAAAAACACAGTATTGAACTCGAACTAATCGTCTTGCGAGGTGAGAACAAATGTTGTCATTCGAACAATTACATCTCCACATCACAAGTTCAGATGAAATTGTAACATCTGTTATTAAGTAATCATATACATCTCAGTTCAATACATACGATACAATAGAAATGAAAAACTTCTCTGAAAGATCTTCAACCACTTTCGCATTGTTCATCATAGAGGTTCTTCTGAACGCATTTCATTGGTAACTCGACGCTCATACTCTTTTTTCCTTCCTTCTCCTACTTACTCATCTTCTTCGCAAAGTTCCGGAGATGAACTTGTCTCGAATCAAACTACTGCAACCTATCGCAAACATTGCGACAATCATTACCCGTACTCCGACAATATCAATATGAAGACACGTAATATATCAAAAAGAAAATTTTTCGAATAGATATATAATAGAGCATGGAAATTATTTTGATAATGATCTATAATGATATTCAATTATTGTAAATGGTTATATCACTTTTACAAAAGATATTTGCGATGGTATACAAACGTTGAACGTCAAGTTTTCAACAAAAGAAATTAACAAGTTTAGTTTCATGTCATTTGATAGGATTACAAATAAAGAATATAACGTGATTGAATGAATATCATGAGTAGTCAAAAGAACGTTTGAAGGTGAATTTTAATTTTGTATGGCAAAGAAAATTATTTGTTTTATTATTCATCATCGTTTATTATTTTTCATTAACATATGACAAAAAAAAACTCTTTTTTTTTCTATTATATTGTCTCATCGATGTTGTTTATTCTTTTCCATATACAAGGCATTGTACACAAAAATAAGAAGTGAGACAGAACGAGAAAGAAGAAGAAGAAAACTAGAATTGAGAGATTCGAATGATGGTAGAATAGAATAATAATAAAAAAACGTTTCATAGTCGATGATGATTGTAAAAACTTGGGTCTTTGTTTGAAGCGTTGATTTAGGCACCTTCTTGTTCGCCTTCTTCTTCACCACCTTCGCCTTCTTCTGCAAAAAACAAAGATTATTGAGAAATTTCTGCGAGAATTTTCTCTTTCAAATTTACCTTCAGCTGTAGCATCTTGGTATTGTTGATATTCACTGACCAGATCGTTCATGTTAGATTCAGCTTCAGTAAATTCCTATAAGACAAGACGAATAGACATTTCAGTTCGATAATCAAAGTAAAAGTACGAACCATTTCGTCCATGCCTTCACCAGTATACCAGTGAAGAAAGGCCTTTCGTCGGAACATAGCTGTGAATTGTTCCGAAACACGTTTGAAGAGTTCTTGAATAGCTGTGCTGTTACCTAAAGAATAAAAATGAATGATTCATTTCGAATGCTGATATGCGCTGTCAAGTCTTACCAATGAAGGTAGCTGACATCTTAAGACCACGTGGTGGAATATCGCAGACAGCTGNTACCAGCAGCTTCATTGTAATAAACATTAATACGTTCGAGTTGGAGATCAGAATCACCATGGTATGTACCAGTTGGATCAATACCGTGTTCATCTGAGATGACTTCCCAAAACTAGATTAACGAAAGAGTTGTCTTAGTAACGCAAACGAGACATTTATTTTCAATCATACTTTGGCACCAATTTGGTTACCACATTGACCAGCTTGCACTAGAATTCGTTGTATCGATATTAGTATGGAAACGATCCTCTTTTTTTTTCAGTACGACTTACTATGTACGATTTCACGCATTTTTGTTAGTTGATGTTGCTTCGACGACGAGTAAAAGTGATGTTGAAAAAACCGTTAGAGAAAGGCGAACGACTGCCGACATTTGCATACACAGCTTTATATAGGGGGGACATGAATTCTCTCATTTTCTCTCTCTCTCGATTTTACATACACACACACATTCACTCTCAGTGTTTCTGACAACCATCGCAAAGAAGAGTTACTAGGGTAACTCCTTTTCTCCAATAATTCTTTTTTATGTCTCGCTGTTGAGAAAATGAACGACAAATGCATCCATATCATTTGTTTGTTTCGTTGCTACGTACCGGTCTAGAAGAGAGAGAGAGAGGGAGAAAGAAAAGATGAAGGAATCACACGAAATGTAACGATTGCATTTCGAAGTAAAATGATCTTCATGACAACGTCTACAGAAGAATAGTTTTCTCTCTTTCCCTCTCACTGTGTTTATTCTTGCTTTTTTAACTAACCAGAAGAATTCTTTGTGCACAGTAACAAACATAAAAAAAAAAGATTGTTGATAAGGTGTCTACACTTACAGCGTAGTTACTGATGAGAAGAAACAATAGTTTTGTGTATGAAGACTTTTAATATTCGAGAATGTAACGATAAAAAACATTCAATCGAGAAAGCGGTTGATATACAAGATAGAAATACAAATAAAGAGAGAAATAGTTGAAGAAAAAAATTTCTTAATTGTGATTTGTTTTATTCGCATTTGTATGTTTTCGAGAGAAATAATTGTCAAGGCCAAAAATTCAAGCAAGACCAAAACGTTTGGCAGAGAGTACGGATGAGTTCGATCTGCTGTTCGAAAGAGTCTTTCTCTATTACTTGGCCTTTACCGATCTGCTAGAGGAAATGATTGAAAAAATACGACGATATTTTCTTATTTTTTCAGACATCCGACTTGATCGATGAAGTGAAATCAATCGAACTAATAGCTAAAAAGAGAGACAGAAAGATCGCAACCATTGATAGCCTATGACATATACCATCCATCGACAAGCTCAAACTCAATAGTTATCAATCACTCAAAACGACACTTAAGGAATAAATATTACCCAAATGTACATCATCGATCTGAAAAACTAGGCGCCAAGAAATGAATGAAGGATAACTGCCATAGGCTGTATCAATTAAGAAATATGTGATACACATATATGTATGAGATAACAAGTCATCTTGAATAGTTAACATAATTATACTGATGCTGTAGGATCAACATTTCTTTTCGAATTTGATTGTTTCATATTTTGTTTTTCTTGAGAGAAATTCTATCTGTGTCGAATGAATACGACTTCGAAGGGAATGTTTATGGTATTGATGAATAATGGCAACTTTGGAGATAATATGAAAGAAACAGCGGCGACGACGAAGAAAGTGTGTCTATGTATTTAGCAAATGTAGGAGAAAAAAAGAAGTAAACATAAAGCAATAGCAATAGCTGAATATAAACGACGTGTAAGGAACATCGCTTGCAGAAGATGGAGAGTATTCAGACATTGTCGATCATATCTCGAAGTACTAGTGATGGTCATCAAACGGTCGATGATGAACAACCGAACGATTTGAAAATCGAACATTTACAACGGCGACGATCGAGTCGAGTATGGCTTTTCGATCAGTGTTGAATAAAAAACGGAAGAGAAACATGTTCTTTTTCGTTCTTCCTTTTCAGTTTACCTCGCTTCGATTTCTGCCCGATTCGATTTTATTGGCAGTTTTTTCTTATTTAACACCGCTTGACCTTATCCGATGTACTCGAGTATGTCATCGATGGTATCTTCTTGTCTCACGTCATCAGCAACTTTGGCGACGTCTTTTTCTTCGTCCGGAGAGCACTTGTGGTTATATCGGTGCAATTCATGTCCGACATGTGGAGCCATTCATTTCAGTACTCGGCACACGTTGTGGTTCGGCTTTGCTTTACATTGATCTGCCTGTCGAATTGATAACAGTTGATGTTCTACGTGAACTAGCTATACGTTGTCCAAATCTACAATATTTAACATTAGATTTTTCCTCGGCTATGCAATTACATGATTTCAATGATTTATATGAGTTTCCGTGCAATCTCAAACGTTTATGCATCTGTTTGTCCGAAGTGATCTTTCTTGAGGCGTTTATGCGTCGAATCTACGGGTATTTGTCCTCATTACAAACATTACATATTATTGGGACCATGGAGAAGCCGACGATCTCATCTCAGGATGATGTGAGCAATTACGAAACGATCAATTTAGGTAAAATCAAAGCAAGTGCACCAAATCTGCGTGTCATCAATCTTTACGGCATCGGTTTTATCGACGATAGTCATGTCGAAGCCATTGCATCAGGCTGCATTCATCTTCAATGTTTGGCGTTGAATTATTGCATTCGAGTATGTGGAACTAGTTTCAAAGCACTCATGGCTCGGTGTAAGAAGATTCAGTGCTTGTTATTACAAAATACCGGTAAGAGAGAAAATGAAATCTGACTCGTGTAGTACTGGAACAGACGTTCTTTGGTCGATTCGATCGATCGATTAATTATCAACAAATGATATTTACAGGAGAAAATGTCTTACATTGATTGTTGTCCTATCGAGATAGTCCTTGAATAGGAAACAAAAATATCCAAGTTGATTTGCTGTTTTCATGTTATTCTTTGCCATGCTGAGAGATACTTTCATGATAAGAAGAAACATGAATAATTTGATTTCAGGTATTCAAGATGCAGGAATGCTTGCTGTTAATTGGTCATCAACTCAACTTAAAGAATTGGATCTTGCCTCGACCGAATTGAGTGAAAAAGCTCTTTTAACGTTGTTTGCTGCCATGCCTAAATTTATGTACCTAGCCGTTCCGTTCTGTGATGGTTTTACAGATAAAGTAGTGTCTTTCTATGAGCTCGTTCGAAGTTAACGTTGTGTAAACTTAGGTTTTGAAAGTTCTTGTCGATCATGGGAAACTCAATGGCTGCCGTGCGCTGGATTTTAGTAATACAGTTAATTTGAGCGCTGAAGCAATGCATCGACTATTGACAACATTGCCAAATATCACTCAACATCTTGAAGCATTGAGTTACACAGGCAATGGCGCGATTACTGAACAGTTCTGGATTGATACAATTCGATTTATTCATAAGCTTAAGTATGAAAATGAAAATTTTGATTGAAGAACTTCTACTGAATGCTCATTGCATCATAGGATACTGATTGTCGGTACACCCTATAGCTGGTTTAGAGAAATGGCTCGTCGAATACATGTAGATCAAATATTAGATTCATGTGCCATGCATTGTCCAGATTTGCAGCGCTTGGAAATTCAATGGGATTCCGAAACGGTTCGATATAGTGAGAATTCATCGAAATTTATCGATCACCTTCGGTATGTGAATTCTTTTCTCTTGATCTGTGTCGAAATATAGGGAACAAACCCTGTTCTCTAGGATAAAATGTCCAAAGCTACTGTCGTTTGTTCTTCCGGATGGTCCTTATTATGAAGGAACCAAGTCGAACTTTGAACGGGCTGAACGATCTACCGTCGTGCGAACAACCAATATGTATAAAACAAGTATTATCAGTGCATTGCATTTTTACAATGAGTTGAGATTTAATTGAAGGCAAGGGCAAAAATATTTTTTTTTATATAAATAATAATTGATGATAAAATAAATACGTATTTGGATTCAAACAAGACTGAGTACTCGCGAATAAGTATGCTAGATAACTGTATGGATCTGAAATCAAAAACAGCTTACATTGTTTACGGCTTCGAACCAGCTTTTAGGAGGATTCGGCGTTCGATTCGTCCGTTCTTTGTCGTATAGTCATGCATACTATACTATGCTTGAAAATATCATATGCAGCGACGTTGTACTCGTCTAATTTAAAACGAGAAGCTAAAAATGTGTTCAGAAGAGTCGATTTACCGTTCAAAAATTTGCCCCTGCAAGTAAGATTCTGACTGTCTACTGGAACACCAGTCTTATCTTGAATTTTGCGTTTCAAATCTGCAATTGTAGTCGATGGTTTCACCTATTCAAATATGCGATGAACCAATTGAAATATTTACGTAGAAGATACTCTACCGCCATAAGAATCTGTCGCCCAGTAATTATCTATGGGCAAAAACGAATATGATATATACAGTTGGCAATATCATAGAATTGAGTAGTTACTTGAACAAAAATTTGAAAAGCATTCCCATTGTGAAGTGTGACAAGATCATCTTGCTCATTCTGATTGTCCCGTTGAATTCTTGAAAAATAAATTATATTTGTATAGAAATTTTCAATGACGAGACACAAAATCTTACCTATGGGCCGAGTTCGACTCCAGAATAGTATTTTTATCAATAACTAGAGATTGTAGATTGATTGAAGTATTTCGAGCACGATTGATTTCCTGTTTGAGCAACTGAATATCTCTGTTCAATGAAGCGATGTTATCTTGTGTAGCACCTTGCTTTTGAATAAGTTGGCCCAATATATCTTGTATTTTACGAAGTTTCTCCAACGGTTTGCTTTTGATTTCTTCACTCAACTGATCATGCATATGCTGATAGAATAGATCGATTGTTTGGTGTGCTGCGATGCGCCATTGATCAAGATGAATAAAAGCAGGAGTCGAGTCAGGTTTGAAATGTTGGAAGTTGTCTGACAATATATTGATTTCATCAGCAAGAGGCAGTAATTTAGCATTTAGTTGATCTTTATGTTGTTTTAAATGATCGAGACATATATCATTTCCACAACAATGACAAGTAGCACAAGACGAACTGTCACATTTTTGGATTGCACACGGTCGAATTGTTAAAGACATAACTACGCTTGCTCACTGGGAAAAAGCAACAAAACAGAGTAACACGAAATAAAGTGCAGTGCTTGTTTTTTAAGCCGTTTTTATCGATCGCGAAAATCGTATGCAATACACACGGAGAAAGAAAAAGAAATACACGCATAAGATATTAGTCATTATTTTGTTACTCTACTCTTGTTCTTCTTGTTACTTGGAAAATTTCATTTACTTATTTTTATAGATGTCTGCAGCTTTCATTTCATATGGAAGCTTGTTACGTTTTCAATTCGACAAAGAATGTCTGTTATTTACTAACATCGTAAAGAAATACCGTTTCGCATAGCTGGTAAAAGCGTAAAGTAAATACAGATTTCTTTCTCTTTGATTATGCATATACCAACGAATGACACGTGGAGATAAAGAAGAGGAAGAAAGTTCGAGGCGTAGCAAAAAATATTATTTTCATTTCAAATGACTTCATCGAAAAGGTCTCCTGAAGTGATTTTCATTGGCATTGCTGGTCCATCAGGTTGTGGAAAAACGACTTATGCTAAACATCTCGTCCACCGTCTTCAATCACCTATTTCTGTTATTGGCTTGGATGATTTCTTCTATTGTACAAAGACTATCGAACATCCTATTCTCGGCCGGATTCGAAGTTTTGAAGAACCCGAAACTCTCCATGTAGAAAGTTTAGTAAACCTTTTGCAATCGCTCAAACAACATCCCGAAGACGTTACACGTTATCGTCGAGGTGATATTTCTCTAACAGACAGCAGATACATTTATGTTGTTGTCGAAGGTTTTCTCCTCTTCGGCCTATCAGACAATTTAACATCTATGTTTGATATTCGAATATTTTTCGATTCAACTATGGCTGAATGTCGTTTGAGACGATTTCGTCGTCGATCGAAAATTGCATCGCAAGTACCTGATGATCAAGTACAAGTAACAACTGATTTCCAGCAATGGTTCGATTATTTAGTCTGGGAGGAATATCTGAAACGACGTGATTTGCAAATGTCGAAAGCGGAGAAGATCTTTCATTCCGATCAGTATAAAAATCGTGATTATACGCAATTGGATGATTATCTGGATGCACGTTTGATAGAAATCATTGAAAAGAAATCATAATCTGCATTTATTTACGACGTTCTTTCATTGGTCATAAAAAGATAAGTTTGAATGATTTTTTTTCGTTTCATAAGCAAATAAATCGACATGTCATCAACTGCTAACTGGAAGACTACGACCGACCACCAAGATACACCGCTGTTGAACTTTCAGGATGTTTTACTATTGCTTGTGTTAATAGTCATTTGTTTACTTGTATTTTTTCTCTTTCTAACGTTTTGTCTCAAACAAAGACATCGAAATCGCATTGGTTTACAGTCATATCCGCCAATACATCAGCAAACAGAGTACACTATTGATTCTTCTGAGCTACCACCACCACCATATAATTGGCATCAACCATCTCCTCCTCCGCCTCCGTACTACACGTCGAAATAAATGACATTTTCAGTTTTCAACAACTCAATAAACATACTTCTGCAATTGTAGTCTGCTTTTGCTTATCAATGACTATGAGCTTTCGAGATGAAGCGTAAATATTTGGATGTTAATAATTACCGAACTATTCACATTTGTCTATAATCATCATTAATAGAAAGCACGCCAGCAGGCATTTATCGAATCGACAGATTCCATCACATATCTAAATAAACATCTCACTAATCCTATTGATGTCAAAACTGACTATCGGCAAAGCTTGATAAATATTGTGCACCGAAAATATCTCCGATCGAGGTTCGAGCGAAGAAGAAAGAATTTCTTCTATTGCGTTTGCCCAGTCGATCAGAAATGCAGATCTTCCAATATTAATACCTTCTACTGTCTACTACTTTGTCAACAGATACTCATTTCAGTTGAATGTTGAAGGCGAACTTTATTTCAATTTATTTTCCTATTCATAATTAATAGGAAATCAAAGGGAATCTTTCGAAGTTTATTAATATAGAGTAGAAATAAGCGAAGTTCTATTGAGAAGAATAGCTGTTTTCTCCTTCTTCTTCTAGTTTTCTCGTGTATTCAATCAATCTTTGTGTCGAGGCCGACTACATTAGTTGAAATAATGTTCTTCCATTCTCTGCTTGTTCTTTCGTAGACTTCTCAGAAGACATCACGTTTTCCATTCGAGCAGACCTATCGTCCTGTTATGAATTCATCCATAACTATTCATCAAATCGAAATGCTCAATAGGTCATCTCTGATTATTCGGTGTTTAAGTATCTATGCTTTAATATTAGTTATTGTCGGTACGTTGGGTAATCTATTAACAATCATCATTCTCTGTCGACGAAATCTTCGCCGCTATGTGACGATGCGGTATTTAGTAGTAGTTAGTGTATGTGATATCATTTCGTTATATGGATGGAATCTGAACAATTTCTATAAGTTTACCGTAAGTCAAAATCGAGACAATCTCGAAGAATTATCGTTGATTCATTGCCGAGTGATGTCGTATTTAACATTCGTTGGTTTACAATTATCGAGTTGGTGTTTAGCAGCTGTTAGTCTCGGTAAGTGAAATGACATTGGAGAAGAAATTAATCATTACAGCTGACAGTCAGAATGAGAATAGATGGAAGCAAAGATCGATAGAATTCATAGCATTTTTAATCCTTTATTAGATCGATGTTTAAGTTTGTATTTTCTCACTTGGAAACAAAATTACGGGCGATTAAGTCGAGCGAAATATCACATCGCATTTCTCGCATGCACCTGTCTACTTCTCAATTCGCACATACTTTTTCTCAACGGATATCGAATTCATTCGAACAATGGAACAACAACGAAATGCTACGCGACACGAACAAATCCGAACTACATTTATCCGCAATGGGAACGAATTCATCTTGTTGTTTACAACTTATGTCCATTTTCTATCATGTGTTTATGCAATGCCTATACTATTTATGCAACGATTCGTTCAGCTCGTATTCGCATGCCTACGACAGAACAATTGTCTCGTCATCGACAATTGTCAGTGATGTTAATGATAGTCACATTTGTTTTTGTTCTTCTGACCTTACCGTCGTGTATTTATTACGTGTTTTTTCGCCATCGTATGTTGACAAAGCGTCACTCGCGTCTCTATCGACATATGGTACAGATTTCGTTGGGCAGTGTGCAGTTTACAGCACATGCAATCAATTTCTTTCTTTACTGCTTTTCGACGCGGAATTTTCGTAATGAATTACGTGATTTTCTCCGTGAAATCTGTTTCTATATCATAAAATCGAAACGAACAACAACAGCAACAACAAAGGATTTATCGACAACAGAATTGAAAAAACAGTACCTGATGAAAAGTCGTCACAACAATCAAGAATCAACATTAGAAGATCAACAGACCGGACAACAATATGCATTGAAAGATATGCAGACAGTACTAATCAATGAGCAGTAGCTCGAGAGTTCTAATTGACTCTTTCATAGTAAAAATGCATTGTAGAAAATTTCACTTGCAGTTCTGTTGTGGACGAACGTAGTTTTTTAATTTAGAGAGCACGCCTACGTCTGAGCTCAATAATAAATACAACAAAACGCAAAACACAAAAGTAAAAAAAGAATGGTTTGTCGAGTGTAGCAGAATGTTTTCAGAAGATATTCATAGGAACGAGTGGGATAGATTTTATGCATATAGAATGTAAAGCAAAAATCATCGTTACACTCTTTTATGAATAGAAGTCATGTATATAATTGGTTTCAAATGTTGTCACACCTTTAAATAGTGACATATTTTTATCAATTGTCTCGAATTTATTATCGAGATGAAATATTTTCTTATAAATTCTATCATCCTTTATTTTTACTTAACCCTTTAATGAAGAATAATGTTTCAAAACTATGTGAACTCAGGAAAACCTCATTGACGTTTTGAAACATCACTGGTTCTGGGAAGGTTAAGCCTTACAAGTGGTAATACCCAGTATGTAAGGTTTATTATGTAGTTCTTCAAAGAAGTGACACTTCGAATTATTGAACTTTCTCAGTTTTTTAACTGTTCCTTATTTTTCTTTCATTACAGAGCTTCAAAATCATTTGATTTCAATCTTTAGAAATTAAATGCTTAGGAATTTCTTTAAAAAAATTTTACGGTGACCGAAACCAGACTAAAACGTTTGTAAATTTTTCAAGCTACTGCTTTTTCTCCCTCTTTCAAGCTTTGGTTCCAACGTTCGAAGTGTGTGAATATATTCACGGACATAGGTCCGGTGTCCTTAATTATCAAAACCAATGGTTTTGAAAGTTTTTCAATACCATGGTTCAAGTGTCTCAATCTAGATATTCATGTTTCGATTTTATAAGAAGCAATTCTTCGTCTTACGACGATAGCTTCATTCTTTTCACTCGACTCGTTCCCCCTCGTAATAACTCTGAATTAGCTGCTACAATTGACAAATCATTCAGCGAAACTGGAAACAAAATGATAAAACCTTCTCCTGAACTGTTCTTGATTAAATAATAGAAAAATATTACTTCTCTTTTCTTGATTGTGGTTTTGAACTTAGTGCAGGATGGATTACTGCTCTCTAATACACTCCTCGATATCTTCGAGGATAGTATCAACGTGGTTATCATCATTAGGGGTGTCTCCAATGTTGTTTTCAGGTACCATTTCTAGGAAAATGAAAACAATGTTTACGTCAGCGTTCAACTGATAGAAATACTCTTACCTGGACGAGTACTTGATGAATCGACGATCACTTGTATATATATGGTATCATCTTTTATATACAAGTTTTTGTGCTGATGGATGACTTCTAAATCGACGAATTTTTTTATACCATAACCTTGGTTCATCATGGTATCTGGTCGCTCAAAACACTTGGAGTGAAAATCAGACCATATCTCTTCAGAAAGATGTTGTTCAATGCCATTAATTCTAGTTTGATCTACTAGTACGAATTGTAGTCTACATGACAATGGCCATATTAAACGATCATCGTGATCACCGCGTAGTAAAACAGCATATATGGACATGTGCGTTCCTCTGACATCGGCATCTCCATGTGGATATAATCTCACGCACATATTGTAACCTGACGGTGTGATGAAAGTTGGAGAGTACATGGACTGTTGTCTCTGCGTTTGCGCATCGTCTAGTAATAAAGAGAGCATCATTAGTGATTGGTTCAGAAAAGGGAGAGTATTAATGTGAAGTTTGTCAAGAGCAGTCAGTTGACTATTAATAACTACTAACTGATTACAGTCCATGTATTCATAGATTACCCGGTGAATAATGTCCTTTTTATAATGACTTAAAATGTCCGAAGATTAGCTTCTAAAGAGATCAGTAAGAAAAAAAAACCGGTGAAACATCGAGAATAGATTCCATCTAACACGTAAAAAAGATCCGGTCTGTATTTCGAAAAAACTGGTAGATCTTTCAAAAGGGTCTTCTTGTATTGCTAAATAAGGTCAAATTTGAGGGTGTGACGTACGAAATTTGTCTTCAAGACCAGAAATCTGCCATGTAATCATTCCATCAGAGTTGACAAAGAGGCCATTTTGTTCTTCTAAGGACAAATAGTGGTTTTGTTGTAGTTGAGATTCAGCCCCATTATATAGCACTGGTCTATAATCGCTAATTGCGATATTATTTATATTAATATGTGAATGTGTCGATAAACCGCGCGATTGTAAACGACTTTCTTCAGTACCACAAGTAGCCTAAAAACGACAAGTGCTTCATCTATGTTTTATATCACATATTATCATACCGATCCACTTCGAACGCTTCCATGATGATATTCATCGATATGCCGCTGGAAAAAAAGTAAGAAAAATGATTATTTCAGTGAAAATATGTTTCATATATGCATATACCTGATAGAGTTGAAGCCTGTTGGTCCATTGGCACAAGAAACACTTGACCAAGGATTCGTTCAAATAATTGAAAGCACCTCGATCAAACCACGCCTAGAAGATTGAAGAAAAATATGAAGAGTAACTTTTCATGTTTTCTATTGTACCTCGCTTTTCGAAGTCACTTCGCCACAATTGTTACATTGTATTTCACTAAAAATATACAGGAAAGTTGATAAATAACAGGATATTAGAACAACTTACTGTGGCTTCATTTTTATACAATTCGCGCACACTCGATCACCACAAGCTAACTGATACGGTTGGCGCAAAAGGAGTGTGCAGATCCCACAAGTATAATGTTTTCCGAAATCTCCTATATTTCCGACGTTATAACCAGAACTCGAGTCAGTAGCGTTCCGCTTCGGTGCCGGCAGATCATCGGCATACCCATAGTGCCGTTTAATATTTATTCGTTCTGCGTCCATCGATGATGCTTGATGCTGTGAATCTTTTTCAGCACCAGCCGCATTTCTTATGTGCGCACTTAAAGAGCGTTCATCGATAGATCGAAATTTCCCCTCAACCTTTGGAGTTTGTTTCACAGGGTCCTTTACATCTTCGCGATTCTTGCAGTAAACATAAATCACTCGGACTTGTGAAAACTGGTATATTGGATCTTTGATCAGCGTTGATTTAACGTCTAACGGAACGAACAATTTGAACTCATCCACAGTTGTATTACGCTGTGTTATGTGCGCAATCAGAGCATTCAGATCCTTAACAATTGTTATTTGAGGAATGTTGGTAAGTTTTGCTGATGTCTGCGACACCAGCAGAACCGTTTCAACAGCCATAATTAACTTGTGATGCTTAAAAATCGAAATTATTATTAATCGATAAACTCAAAAGGAAAGTCACTTACCTCAGAACTATAATGAAGTTGTTACTAATGAAGTTTAAATAATCTAGAAAAGAAATCGTTCTGATTAGTTCATCAGTATATTATAGTCTAAAACATAATGGTTGAGTAAGATGTTAATACGTATAGAAAAAGAATAAGCACAATGACTAAAACATTGACAAAAAATATACATATCAACACTACTCAGATACTATTCAATATCAAAGACAAAAAACTGATGTTAAAACATTTGAACAACCACTTGCGTTACATAAAATTAAATCGATTCCATATTAATTGATTTCACCATCAAGTATTTCTCATTTCAAGTTCTGCTGATAGGAAAAAAGTTAGCATCCTGTTTGCACCTGCAGGTATATGATCTGCGCAAACCAGTCATGCTTATATGTACCCATGGAAGGGATGACGAAGATATAATTTAATCTTCATTCTATAAAACATGAAAACTTTCATTTTCTCTTACGTAATCGTATGAAAAGGTATCATTAGTAAGTACATGGAAAACGATTGTTGATCGAAATTCTGTACACAAAACAACGATCTTGTTAATATCAAATGCTCATGATGAGAAAAATTAACAACTACATCAAGAGCGTGAGAGCTCACAGGAAAGCTGACTTGATGGGCTCTGCCTTTTGGCGTTCAAAGTGTATAAGTGGCACCAGCTCCCGTGGGATATAGAAAACTTCAAAAGAATTCGTTTTTATCGAACTTTTTCTCGCAATAAGATGTGCGCAGCCTGAAAAAGCCAGTTCAATAAGCACGAGTACTTTTGAGATTGTTCACACCCAACTAGCAACTGTACATACAATCCAAGGGGGGGGGGGGTAGGCGAAAAGTCGATACTCCAGTATACTCTGCGTACTCCCTTGATGAATTGTAAGTATCCTTGAGGTTTTTCTCAGTGTTTTCAACTCCACCAATGACCAGTATTACAATACACCAGTTGGAGTACAATGCAACTGGTGTATTGTAATACTGGTCATTGGTGGAGTTGAAAACACTGAGAAAAACCTCAAGGATACTTACAATTCATCAAGGGAGTACGCAGAGTATACTGGAGTATCGACTTTTCGCCTTTTCCCCCTTGATACAATCTGAATTCATCGATGTGACGCTAGCATCATAGAGCTAGCACTACATCGATTCTAAACTCAAAGACAAGTAAGCAGTTACATTGATTGTCTCGTCAATAGACTGTCGTCCATGCCGTACTTGGGACGACATCTCACATTCACAAACTCGAACTGCTTTGCGAGCTCGTGTTGATAGTTCAGGATAGTACTACATCTAACATTCCTGATTAAATACTCAACTATGCGTTCACTAAGAAAAAACGATTAAAAATAAACAATAACGAAAATTATATATACTCCTTAATGAGGAAAACCTTACGGGATGTGATCAGACTAAGCGAGGAAAACACCAGAAATTTATACTTTGAAGATAGCCTCTGATAGACATCTTCACGGCGCACTGGCTATGTTTAGTGCGGGAGAAATATTTAAAAAAGAGAAAATAACCTTGAATACGGCCAGACGCATCGGAAAAGATAAGTCGACTGCTACAAAAATTACATTTTTTTCACCAAAGCGCAGAATTTAAGAGCCCGGTCATAATGCTTTTGAGCTGCAAATTCATTCTTCGCGTCTTCCCTTTGTTCATCGCCTAGTTCTTCCGAAATGAGTGTTAAATCAATAAATAGCTTTACCAGAAGACGCTGGTCACTATCGAATATACCATCGACTCTTGCATACGACCTCACAAATCGCTGTAAAGTCAATATCTGATCTTGTGTACATCGAACCAGTACTGAGTAAACGTTATTGTATTTATGACTACAGTCAATAATGTTCCTGAAATCGGAGCCAGGTTGTACTACAAGAGATGCGACCGTTTTTGTGGAATGAGATTCTAGCCATTGCCACATGTAAGTATCAATTGAGAAACAAATCAATGTGATATCAACGTTCTTGACGTATTCCATTAATGCCGTTCGTAGTGTCGATTTACCCTGACCATAAAATATGATGATTGGCGCAGTTGAAGAAACTCGAAAAACATTCATAGGTTTTTTTGCCAGAAAATTTGTTTCTTACCATCGCCAGTAATGACTTCGAATGGCTCATGCTGTTCGACAGCTTGGTAAATAAACGCTTCGTCATGATTCTCATTTGTTGGGACCCTTCTGTTAAAATCCAAGAAGATTTCTGACGAAATTTGTGATGCATATTCGGCAACACAAAATCTATCCACCAAAACGGACATGATGACAGCAACAGGTTTCTCTCACCGAATTCTTCTATAAAATGAATATATAAAACAAAGTATTTATTCTCTCTCAGAAATTTAGGTGATAAGCATGAGTTTGTTGTAATACTGACTCATAAGAAGTATCAGTCATGATACACTGTAGCTTCGACAACCTGAGAAGCAAGTTGGAAATTTCCAACTTGCTTCTTTCGAGCAAAAGATGGAAAGTACTCAAACACAATGACCCCAGCATATTCATGAGGAAAAAAAAGAAAAATGCATTAGAAACCGTCGCAGAAAAGCGCACTGAGCAAAAATACCCTGTATTTTCTCCCAGTGACGTCATTTATGTAGCCAATAAAAAAAAAGTTATTCTTTGTTAAAATCTATGCAAAAAACAAATCGTGAAAAATTTCACTTTGTTTCTTACGTATCACTTAACATCTGAATGCAATACGTCACTAAACATCACATATGTGCAACAATTGTGAATAGAGAAAAGTTGAAATTGATGAGTTACAATACGTTCTTGAATGCAACTGCTTTTTATTATATGAATTGATGTCCTTCTACATTGAATGCCGCTGTCAAGAGCGGAAAAAAACAATAATAATCACAACAAACGAATATCTCTTCATCATTATGCTTTAATTCCTTATCTCGGATCGAATCTTGTTGTATGACGTGGTGATGCAATATCACTATGCGACTGTATAGGGTACAGGAACTTTTCCTTGCGTATCAAAATTGATGGTAACACCGAGAAACATCGTATCATCACGAATATAGCTGCTGTTTGATCCTTCAAGAATTCCTAATGGACAGTATTTTGGTACTGCATAGCCAATATTTATGCGTGAACCTGGTTGTACTACATCAAAAGATCTTGTGCCAGGATAGTACGTATCGATGACGTGTCTTCCTGCACCAGTTTGATCATAAAGGCAAAATGTCACTGAGAGAGTAAACGGCCACGTCAATTCAGCGTCATAATCACCTTTCAGCAGAATAAGAAATACTGACATATGAGTAGCACGTGCACTATCAAAGCCGTTCATATCAAGTCGTGCTCTCATCTTGTAGCCAGTTGTTGATGTATAGAATATTGGAGAATAGATTGATGCGTGTCGTTCTGATCGTGCATCAGCTAAATTGTGAAAATAGAAGAGATAGTTTTCCAAAGAGATCTATAAATACCAATTTTTTCAGCAACATTTGTGATGCTCCATAAGAGCGTACCATTCGTCGAGCTGCAGAAAATATCTTCTAGTTGCGCTTGAGTTGTCAACAATTTTTCTTGAAATTTATCCTGTTTTCGTATGATACCGCGGTTCTCTTCTGTAGAAACTACTTGTATGCCATTCTCACCGTTGATCTGTTTGTCGCCGGAGTGTCGAAATGAAAGATACAACGTTAGATGTGCTGCACCTGAACTTCCTTCATCCGGCTACAATCGAAATTATCCGTATATGTTCTTTGTAATAGAATTATACATACTGATCTTTCGTAATCATCCCATTCGACACTGTAATCATCTTCGGAATCATATTCATAATCCTGCAAAAGAAAACCATAAACAAATTGCTCATTAGGGAAAAATTACCGAATCCATCGACGGTACTAGATCACATTTGGCACTTTTACAAGTATGCATATCAAAATAGATCATACGCATGATTGACTATAACTAGCGAAGAGCCAGCTTACACCCCAAAGGAATCTAATTAATTACAAATAGAACTGAAAGATTATTCACACATACTCATCTCTGAATTTCTTACAAAACATTCTAGACATTCTCTATAATATAACATACTCCAAGACTAGCAAATATCCTAGCAACATAGTTTTACATATGCACCCTTCCTGTTTGATAACCATTAAAGCGTCACTAACGCAAGGGAGAAACGACGGTGCTCCAATACTCCAAAAAGAATTTATAGTATCGTGCAGTATGGCTGTTTACCCCTTGCACCAACTTCACCAGTTTACTTATCACACTTACTCATAATGTTCGTCAACGCATGCCCGAGAACATGAGTCATCGAAAAGAACATTCCGTTTTCTAAACAAGCACTTTTTGCTTCTAGAAACTTCCATAACCTATGAAGGTGACATTCGAGATCGACTATAATAAACGGTACGGTCACTGGAAATTACACAGATGTTCTCATACAGTAAACTGTATTTTGTTTACAAAGGATATTTTCCGTAGTTTATCCACATACATTTATTCGTATAAAAAAATATCCTTTACAATCAATGATTACAATTTTGTCCATGAACTTGTTGTGTACCATTCTCCACTGTGAAAATTCTTCTTGATCCAACGTATAGTATGCGTTTGTTGATCATCATTGTTGATTTCTAACAAGCCACGATACTGATATGACGAACAACCATCAGGTAAAATTAAACTTAAATCTACAATTGCACCGGTTAGACGAACTTGAGCGTAGGCGCCTGTTGACGATGTACCGATCAGGTAACTTGATTTTCCATGAAAAACATAATCGAAATGCATGCATGAACCATACTTCGTATCACGCCAAGTGCCCACAAGCGAACGTGAATCGCATAACTATAAAAGACATATTGTATTTTATTCAATAGACGAAATCAAAGTGAACTTACATCTGATGGATGAGGTTCAGCAATGTAAATATCATTTGTATGCACGTTACCCATTGTGAATAGATCTATGATTCATTCCTGTTGTTGATCTGTATTTATAGCGACGATGAAGTCGATGATCGAACAGTCGATGATGACAATCGACGGGAACGTATCGATGAATGGCATAAGTTCATTCATGATAGACGACCATGTAGAAGAAAAGGATTGATTGTCTATTTCACGGTCACATCAATAATTTCATTGATTTTCTTTTGAAAGAATCTGATTTCTTCACTGCAAACATCTTCTATTTCCTCGAAGATTCTCACAGTGCTGCAGTTATTGTATACCAGAACATTCTCTACTAATGGAAAGTACTAATGCCGAACAGATATTATATTTCGATTGAAGTCTTCCATGTGGCAGAATGTATGCGTAATTATATATCTAGAGAATGCTTCGATAATTCATCCATTTTCCCTCGAATCTATTGCGACAAGCCGACAGTGATGATAAACACCAGATGACGAAAGGAAAATAACTAGTCGACGTAATCAACCGTGAACGAACTTCTCTCGTCGACTCGGACTCGATTTGCAACATCATTTGATTTCTGGTCGACACATTTGTGACATGGCTACATTTCACACGTTTCAACGAATTTTCAATTCATCATTTCAATTCTACGGACTTTCCGATTGGTTATTAGAACTTATGCCGGATAATGTTAATCTTAATCACTCAAACAACAAACAACCATCGAACGGTTGGGTGTTTCGACGACATAATGCTCGTTCGAAATTTACTTGTCCCAATTGTACGGAATTAAATTCTCATTCATCAAGTAAAAGCAGGAAAATTAGTAGCTGGTCATCAGCATTTACAACAATTCTCTTTCGTGCACGATTAGATCAATCTCATAACGGACAACTCATCGGCCGAATTCAAATGAAGATCTTCGAACAGGGTTGTCAAACATGTAACATGTACAGTACCGGCGTTCTCGAAGAAAAAGAGATTAAAAAGACGTTCTATCGTTTGTACCTTTGGATATTAAAAACATTTTACAATGTACGTTTGGTTGATAATGATGATGATCAGGACGAACCTAGACGACAAGAACATATTCAACAAACGAAAATCTCCCATGATTCCAGTCGATGTGACGGTTGTCGATTGGGTTGGTGTAAAGCTCTGTATACGAATCGAAACAAATAAATAAATCAGCGCTTCTTTTATTTTTCTATGATATTCACTCTTCTTTTGTTTTTTCACACTTCGTTTTTACAAGATGTACATGGAGCCTGTCTGACATTCAAACGAAATACATGCAAATTAACGTTCGCAAATTCAACAGGTTACAAGAAATGTTTCATTTGTTCCATAGTCGAAGACGTTACTTCGACTGAGAATGAAACAACAGAATATCAGTGTTCGAAAGTAGAGGATCTTCACTGTATAATGATAAACTTTACCAGTATTGAAATATATCAACAGTTTACTTCGCGATACATCGGTGTTATAAACACATTGTTCGATGAACGAAATATGGCCAGCCCATTGACGCAAAATGATCTCATCATTCAGATTTCAGATTCGAATTTATATGAATTTCGTTTTGAAACATTTCGAATGTTGAACGACCTTCCAAATCGAATGTTTTGTTGCGTCAGATTTTTCATCTACTATAAACATGATCATGTCACACTCAATCTCAAGGACGACATACGAAACATCACATTCTCGTCTTTACAAATCCTCATCCACTGTCATCAGTACGCCTTCGCAGAGTACACCTATATGCCCACTAATGACAAAGAAAACTTCATCGATAAAATGATCTGTAAAGCTCCGGAGAACGTCATAGCAACAACCGAGCTGTCGACAACGACAATTGAGCTGTCCACAACGACAAGAAAATCTTCGAAAAAGCTTATAATTTTAGTTGGGATAGTTGGTGGCGGTAGTTTATTTCCGTGCTTGCTACTCGCTTGTTGTTTGTATGTTTTATGCCAACAAAACAACGAGCAGGATGACAGTGATGGTATGACAATGAAGAGTATCTCGTCAGATGAAATCGCTTCCATGGAAAGTGGACAGAGTGTATTGTGATGAAAGTTTTGAGAAATAAAAATTTGTAAGAAATCAAAACAGCGCAAAATGACTTGATGTTTCTTGAAATGATTTTTTTTCTTCTTTTGTGTCAATTGTTTTCTTCTGTTTACGGTGATTGTCTCGAGTTTCCGAACAACTCAGTCCAGAACGAGTGTCGCTTGACCGAAAGTGCCAATTATAGCACCAGCCTCGGCGATTTTTATCCTCAGTGTTTACAATGTCGAATTCAAACATTAGTCAAATCAGATGACATTCAACTCGAAACTGACAGTTTATGTTCAACGGTCGAACTCCAATGTGTACAATTGATATTCGACGATCAAGACTTATTCGATGATTTCTTCAACCTTCATCAAGAGTACATCTATGACTTATTTAGCAAAACGAATGGTGATTTTAATCAGAATACTCTTCATGTTACATTGAAAAAGCATCAGTTTGAAGAGGTTAACCGACAATTTGTCGAGCGACACTTTCAAAGTAAATATCAAGCATATCGTGTTCTATTCTTGGAAATATATTTACAAGATTCGGTGATGAAAATACACGAAGATTTGATTGGTTTAACTCGCTTATCGATGAAAATTATTCTAAATTGTCGAGTCAAAAACGAACCTTTACAAACAATTTATACTATTCATAACCAAAAGATTAGTTTAGAAAGTCAAAAAGATCATTGTTCACCCATGTCGCCAACTACTAACATCCTGACGAGTCCAACTTCATCACCGCAATTCCTCTTAATTTCCGAAGAGAAACCCGGAGCTTCGCATTTATTTCCCATCTTATTCACATGTATGCTAATCAGTTTACTTGTACTTTCCCTATTCTATTATTACAAATGTTATGACAAGAAATCTTCGAAGGCATCGAACAGTGGAAGTGCATCAACGATCAGTTTAGAAACCCCAATGTCGATTGAAGAGAAAGCGAGATTAAGCTTGAAACCTAAACGGACGAAAGTTGGAATGCGCGTAGTACAGTTATTCAATGAGGAGATTTGATAATTGGATTCGTTCGGATGTATTATTCAAGAGTTTAATGAAGAAGCAAAAGAAAAAGAAAATCGTGTTTACATGTACATATATGAATTTATAATAATGTTGATGAAAGCTTAAATTAAAATGTCGAAAGAACGAGAGTAAATCCGAAAAAGCATGGTTTTCAGTTTATATACATTGAAGTGAAAGAAGGTTGTGTTGATAATCAATGTTCATCTATGAAAAATGTTTTTCAATATGATCTTTTTTGTTTTCGATGGTTAACTTCTGTGGAAATTCCCAGTAACACATCGGACATTCGCGAATTTCGTCGTTGGTTGTTTCTGTCGTCGTCGCTGTTGTAACAGATTGTGATTCTCCTTCGTGATCGTCGTCTTGTTCTTCATCATCGACTTCTTCGCTTTCATCTTGAGTTTGTTGTTGTTGAAGTTCATAGGAATTACGAAGAAGGGTGACTAACGCTTCTTCATTAAGGCCAGTTTCGTTTGACAACGTGGTCGGATTCGATTTTGGTACAATCGATGAATGACTATTGACTTTTGTCACCATACGTTCAAGGGCTGCGTATTTACGATAGAGAGTTTTATATTCGTCAGCACCGGTTAATAATCGTTCAGTTAATTCTTGGTTTTTGTCTTGTAATTCAACCTGAAAGAAAGTTTTTTGTTTTCCCAGTGCTTGATGAGCCGCAAACACTTACGATTTGCTCTTTGTAAACAGTTAGTTGCTTTTTCACTTCGATTTCACTCTTTTGATGTTTGACACAACGTTTTTCGATTTCACTGAAGGAGTTTTTCAAAAGAGCGAAATCATTGGAGTCGCCACGCGAGTTTTCCAATTCTTTTCGAAGTGCTTCCAAGTCAGTCTGTTTCTAAATCGGACAAAAAATTGGATTCCTTCAAGGCCAAACCATCGATTCTTACTTGTTTGAGTACTCCTCGGTTTTCTTGGTTGATAAGATCAATTTGTTCTTGTAACTCTTTGATTAATTGCTTATCTTCTTTTGCCATAGCCAACAAGAATGTATTATCAGCTTTAACCGATTGCAGTTCGTCCTTTAATAGACTGTTGGCGGATTCTAAAGCATGAATTTGATTTTCTTGTTGGGCGGATTGTTTATTATAAGCTTCGATTTGTCCTTGGATGGATTTCTGGTATTTTTCGCTGGTTAAATGTAAATCACGCAATTGCTGTTCTAATTGTAATTGATATTGATTCGCTGTTTTCACCAAATCAGTTGATTTGGCCAAACGCTTTTCTAAATCATTGATTTTCGCCAATTGCTCATTCTTTACTTGAACGGTTGCTAATGCTTGCGATTGCAATCGAGCAATATCCTTTGCCAATTCATCATTAGCTTCTTCAAGTGTACGGCAACGTTCAGCGAATTGTATTGATTCATCTTTGTATTGATTACAGAGAACGAGACAAGTATCGTGTTCAGTGCGTAGCTTCTCTTCAAGTTGTTTACGAGCTGCTAATTCATTGATAGTTGCTTTATGAGTCGAAGCCAGAGTCTGAAAGTATATTCTTGAAGTTATGGATTTGCGGTTAGATGAACATCACTTACTTGCATATCACCGTTAACTTTAGTCATATATTCATTGGTTTTGAATGTTAAAGCTTCAACCTTCGCTTTCCATTCATCTTTTTGCTGTTCTAAACGGCGGTTTGTGTCTAATAGATATCGATTTTCTTGACGTAATTTTTCTTCCACCAGCATACTCTTCGTATGAATAACAACTAAATCATCGTTATCGTGATCAGCTAAAGCAATTAAACTGTCGTTGGTCGATTTCATTGATGTTTTTTCAAGTAATGTACTGCATAAGATATCCACATCATCAATGGAGCAATTCAATTGAAATGGAACTGATGAGCCAAAATATTTTCGCTTGTTTCGAAGATAGCAAAATTGATAGAATTCATCATCGGTTGCTGGTAATGATGAGGAAGCAAATACTGCTGTGCCTTGACAGGTCGATTCCGATGAAGTTGTTAGCTGGATCGGCGCATAGGCCAAGCAATCTTGAATGTTCGTGCAACCAACCTAAGATACGATTCGAGAGAATAGATTCGAAAGCAGGAAAAGCATTGAAGAGACATACGCGTAAGAGACCGATAAAATCATCAGTTGCATTGATTTTCGCAGTATTTAAAATAGTAAAGTGAACGGTCACATCTTCACCTTTAACATATTGGTCAGCGATATTTTCGAAGACAACTTGATCTTGTCGTTCATCCGACATGCTTATATTCAGTTACTGTGAAATAACAATAATAATCTGAAAAAAAGCGAAGGTATTGTAAACTATGAACACAACACCGACGGATGATCATTTTCGTATAGAGAATCAATGAAATAATCGGCTGACTGACGTTAATACAAGTGCGCATATAGGGTCGAACTTCTACCTCGCACATGCAATTGTGTCTGTGGCATGATATGAATAGTCCAAAGTCAAAGTTTCCTTTCATCACACACGCAATCAGTTTTTTTCCAATAAAAAAAAAACATCTGACTTTTTCAAAACTTAATCACGAAAGAATTTTCGCGTATTTTCCTTTTCAGTGACATCTATTGATTAGTACATCTCATAATCGCGGAGGCTCGAGACATAATAATAGAAAATGGCCAAAAATAATCGACTCAAAATATCATCGAGCACATACACACGATAATAATACATATTTGTAGATTATTTGTTTATTATACAAGTTGATTCGTTGTTTTTCTACTGATATAAAACATACGATAAACGGCAATCATGGTAAGATATGAAGACGAATTAATCAGGAATTTATTGCTTATGTCTAGGGAAACATGACATCAATTCCCGTTGAGCTTTGTGCTACATGTAAGTTAACTTGGATTTTCTGATTGATGATCATGTGTTTTTTTCTTTAGTCGATGCGGATGAAATACGTCGGTTAGGTAAACGTTTCAAGAAATTAGACATCGATGGAAGTGGCTCGTTGAGTGTGCAAGAATTCATGTCCATACCTGAATTACAACAGAACCCACTTGTTCAACGTGTTATCGACATCTTTGACACGGATGGGAATGGTGAAATTGACTTTAAGGGTATGTGTTTATCGATTGTTCAAGGTCATATAACCAATTTTTCGTTTGAATTAGAATTCATCGGTGGAATATCACAGTTCAGTGTCAAAGGAGATAAAGAATCCAAATTGAGATGTAAAATTGTGGGCTTTACTCAGCAAGATTTCATTATTTGTGTTTTAGTTGCTTTCAAAATTTATGATATGGACAAAGACGGATATATTTCAAATGGTAAGTATCGTCGAAAAGAAAAGGAGAATTTTTAGTTGAATGGAAAGAAGAGTCTCTTGATGGGGTCAGTCGTTCGAGTCTAACTGAGCTCGTAATTCGAACTAGTCTGATATTTCATGCAGACTCGTTTTGCAATGTGAGCCGAAAGCAAATCTGTGTTTCTATCAAACAGATAAATATCCTTGTTAGCTTATCTGAAGTTGAACACGAACATTCTCGTTGTTTGTTTATTTTTTTCTAGGAGAGTTATTTCAAGTGTTGAAAATGATGGTCGGCTCGAATTTGAAAGATTCTCAATTACAACAAATTGTTGATAAAGTAAACACCTAGAAGAAGAAAAAAAGAAAGAAGTTATTGGCTGCTTTTAGACAATTATCAATGCAGACAAAGATGGCGACGGAAAAATCAGTTTTGACGAGTTTTGTGCCGTAAGTATCAATGAGTTTTTTCTTCGAAACCTTAACTTTCTTTTCGAACTTTACATCATTCACCTAATCCTTCTAGTTCATTCCTACATATGAGCTCAATATAAGTCTGCCGAGTAACATCAAAATCTAGACAAAAAAAGAAAGAATCGAACTTTTTCTTCGATGAATGGTAAATTTTGTCTCTGTGTTGTTTGTAGTCGTCGTAGAAAGCTTTCTGAAAACGATTTTCTTCCAGAAGATACATCACTATTGTCTTCTCGTCTGTTTTTAGTGCGTTGGTGATTCATTAATCGATGATATTCAAAAGAAAATGACAGTCACTGTGTAAAATCATGTGAAAAATCAAATCAAATTATTTATTTATACACGCAACTAAACAAACTCTCTTGCTCAGTGTACGCTCATTTCTAATTCTTTTGAATTCCTTCTATGTACACGTATATACTTTGTACTGATATTCTTCAATTTCGATGTTTTCTTCTTCTGCTATCTCTTCTCACACCAGTGTGTTTTATTGAATCTCGTAATGTTCTCTTTTTTGTATGCATACAAGTTCAGGACAACCAAACAGTGAGATTTATTCGTATACATATTCTATTATTCTCTTTGTGTATTGTGATGTGATTTAGTTTATAGTATTGTCAAATTTTTCTTTTCGATCTACGTATTATTCTATCATTGAATCGACTGACAGCAAAAAAGAACAACTAAGAACAGAAAAAAACCTATTTTCTTTTTTTTGCTCATTCTAATAAAACAAAATTCGCAATAAAAATAACGGATCCTACAAAACATTTTCGTCTCACTTTGTTATCAACTTCGTATCATAAGAAGATAAGAATATTTTAGTTAACGAAAGTTAATGTTTAACTTATATCATATGATGAAAATTCATTGTAACCTTTCACTTTGAAAATATTGATTAACATGTCGAACACTGGCCTTTCGATTGCATGCATATTGCTAATAGGAATCATAGGAACAGAATCATTGGCAATAAAAGATCCAATTCCGTTTGGAAATCAACGCTTAGATGATTTTTTCTTTGTGAAAAACGGAACTGTTTTTCATCAATTTGTACGTACTCCTATTTTCTCGCTAATTCGAAGCGTTCACTTCTGGATATCAAATTTAGAATCACGGAGCTTATGGTGGTACTGCGAAAGTCGTCGTACAATCTCAATATCAATACGTGGAACAAATGGAATCATCGATTGTAAGTAATCTTGCCAAGAAAAAAAAATGCAATTCGATTATGTTTGCTGAAATATTTAGCGTGAATGGATGAATGGTGCAACTGGCTATCGACAATGTATAAAAGCAGCGAAACAGCGGCTAGCAGCAATGATGCACATTAAGAATACATCGGATACAGTCTTGGTTGATAATGCAAGCGAAGGAATAAACGTTATTCTTAGAAATTTAGACCCACCGCTGGGATCATCGGATTACATTCTTGATCTTTCGATTGCCTATGGGCCATTCAAAGGTCTCTATCAATGGTTAGGTTCACGTTATGGTGTGAAAACTTTAGAAATACCTATCCAATGGCCACTAACAGGTCCGGAATCCTTTATCCAACCGATTACAGCGGCATTGAAAGCGAATGCATCGTCTCTAAATATTCGAATAGCAATATTTAGTCATATATCTGCCTATCCGGCAGTTATCTTACCTATCAAAGAACTAGTCGAGTTGTTTCATCAGTACAACATTCCTGTGATTATCGATGGTGCTCACGCACTCGGAAATATCGAAATAAACATCGAAGACATGTCTAATGTTGACTACTATTTTACCAATACACATAAATGGTTATATTCAAGTAAAAGTAGTGCAATACTCTATGTTCGACATGATCATCAACATTTGTACGTTCCAGCCCCAGCTATTGTTGATTCGACAATGACAGATGATTTCGAATCGAGATTTATATGGACAGGCACACGTGATCGAACATCTTACTGTGCGATCTTATCTGCATTAGACTATCGGCAAACATTAGGTGGTGAGGAAAGAATTATGACTTACAATCAAGAACTAGCACAATACGGCGGACGCTATTTGTCGCGACTATGGGGTACTAGAATTCTATCACCGGAAAGCATGCAAAGTGGAATGACCAATGTACAAGTTCCAACGAAGAACTTTACCGTATGCCAAATTGTTGTTAATGAACTATATAGTTCTTATAATACAATGGTTAGTGGAGCGAGTAACATCGCTCCGGATTTGGGCGACATTCCATGCTATTTACGTTTATCAGCGCAGATTTATCAAGAAAAACAAGATTGGCATGTATTGGGTGAATTGGTTGTTAAATTATTGAAACAATGGAATGCTTACTCACCAGGACTGAAACTTTTTTGAAAATTTTTTATGGAAAGCTCACTGAGTTCTAGAAAATGAACCTAAGGTGCACGCACTCGCATCCTTTTGTTTTATCGAGAAAGCGAACATTCGATTCAACCACATCTACGCCAATAGAGATGAATCATCATTTCGTTTTCCGTTCTTTTTTTTTTATTCAGGTAAGCAATGAAAATAAAAGTGAATAATTCTGACTCATATGATTCTTCCCTGTAAATTGGCATATACCAAATATCATGAGTAATATGAAAAAACCAATCCTTAATATATATAAAGATGACTTCAATACAACACCACATTATTGTGCAAAACTTCATTATATTTCTTTATCATGATGAGACATACAATCGTTTGGGTTGATGCAAATTCGTCAGATCCCACTAACAGCTTTCGTATGAAACTTGGTGATGCCCAATTATTCTCCAGTAGTGATGATGGTTGTGAAGCCTTCATTACATCTCATACAGATACTTCAATTTACCTCATTGTATCCGGTTCTATTGCGCAGACATTGGTACCTAAAGTTTATGATTGTGAAAACCTCGTAAAAGTCTTTGTGTTCTGTGGTTCAGTGATAAATTACGTCGAATGGGCCTTAGATTACTGTGACAAAATGATGATATTCGATCATGGCGACGATCTATTAGAAAGACTATGGAATGATCTAGAAAGTCAGTTTCGGCAGCAAGCAAAACAATGTTTGAAATGTGCAGATGACTATAAACAACGAGCTCTACAGTATAAACAACCATCCTGCGGTTAATTACATGACTTTGTATTAGATATGAATATAGGATTTTTCTGTATTTTAAACTGATGAATTTGAGAGCCTGTATGACTATTTTTCTACAAATTTCTTCGAACTTTATAAAAGTCGAAATAAAACATTTCCCAAAGTATTTTCTCGATCTTATTAGCTACTTACACAAACATTTTCATGAATAATCTCGAAAATGACTCCAATGTTCGCACAGAGGAACGAGCGAAAATTTACGACTGAGAAAAATTTTCTGTTCTTATCTATACCAAATTAGAACTACCAACGATGCATATTTCATCTGCTTGTGCAATAACAAAAAAATGTATAAAATTATTTCTCTTACACGATTTCTTATTTGTTTAGTTCGGGAAGCACACATTTTACGGCGTGAAATGTTTTTTTACACGTGACTTTCACGTCGTATTTTTGTTCTTATTTACATTTTGTAATTCAGAGAAAATAATAACAATGACAGATAATATACATTCGCTGATAGTACTTTTACCTAAGCACATGGTTTATTTTAGATGAATGTCAAGCGAAGATTGGAAGAACTGCCGAACGAAATCTTTCACGACTTATTCGAATATTTCGATATATATGAACTGTATAAAATATTTTCCAAGCTAAATTCTCGTTTCGATGGATTACTAAAAAACTTTCCACATCTCCAACTAATTCTCCATTCATCTGATGATTTCGATCATCCTGTTCATCGATATTTACTGTTGTCAGTCAAAACCCTAGTGATTAATCATTCGAAAGATTTCTGCAATTCATCTGTCCTTCAATCCTTGTCACATGTTCGCTGCTTGATACTTTGCCAACCAACGCGTCAACAATGGAATGCCATTATTCCCGAAGATTTTCCACACCTCGAACGCTTATACCTAATCAACTCAAGGTTTGCTTATCGAACGGAACAACTCTGTCAATTGATTTTTTCCAATTCATTTCCTTCGCTACATTCATGTTCATTACCTCATATTTCATATGAATCAAGGAATCTATGGACTGGATCGAACCGTTTGCGTTCACTTCAAGTCAGTATTTGGGATATTCGAGTGTACATACAAATTCTTTGTACATGTCCGAACTTATCTCATTTGAAAATTTCACTTGGTGGAGCTGCACAAACTGATGATTTTCTCTTCGATTCAAACGCACTTTCACATTCAGCTCTTCAAAATTTAGTATTCTGTCATTCAAAACCAATCACATGTCAATTTATGGATTCTCTACTGTCATGTACACCCAATCTCGAACATTTTTCATTTCGAGTAGATCACCGTCGTCCAAGTCATGTATCAGTGAACGACTTAGCCCGTATTCTTCAATGTCGAATACCAAAATTAAGATCGATTCGTCTCGATATGGCTATACCTCATCATCTTGCATATACCGATGAGATGCAAACAAAGCATCAGTTATTCAGATCGTTGAAAGTACAAATGGAAGTCGATCAACCGATAAGATCACGCTTACTCATTCGTGAGTCGAAGTAAAAGATGATTTCTGTTGAAAAAGAAGTACGTGTTCGACATATTGGCTGTTCGTCCCTCGATTTTTCAACTGATCATTTACTTTTGTTTATCTATTCCTTGAGGAATATCTTGATAATGAGTTTTTCTTGAATACAAAACAAAACAGCAGAGGAAGAAATTAGATTGGTCATGTCAATCGAAATGACGAATATATTGATTTCGACTCTCGAGAATTCTTTCAGTTGATTTCCTTTGATTTCTATGACAGACAGACTGAAAACGAGACAATATCATGAAAATCTCATCTGACTAGCGATTGATTGTTCTGTTCTCTCCGACGATCGAATTTTATATGTGTAAGTAACAAACGATGACTCCTATGATGTAAGCTATCGGAACGACTAAGAGAATCGATGTCGTTTGTCTTAATTACTCTTCTTTACTCCCGATCGTGCAATATTTACCTATCTTTCTTTCTTTTTTTCGTTACTTCACGAACCGGACAGTCTATTCTTGTCTAACAAACGACATGAATATTGCTCACTGACTTTCTCACAAAGAATGTGCGAATTAACACATGATCTTCTTTCGAGGTTACGACGTTGATTTTCAATCTTAGGTAGAACAGAAGTTTTTCTCCGAACAGTAAACCATGTTTTGAATACTCTTGTAGCGAAATGATGAACGTTCGAATGAGTCTATGGCAGTGCTGGTTGTATTCGTTCTTTCTGACTGGTCTTTTTACTCAAGCACAAAATCCATTCAATTCCGGCGGAAGCAGTGGTTTCTTAGTGGATCCTTTTCTCGAACTTACAGGAGCAATCACAACTCCTGTCATTCCAAAATCGGCACAGGCAGATCTATCATGTGTATCTCAGGGTGCTTTAGCTGGAGCGATTATTGGAACGATGTTGTTATCAGCTTTTATCGCATTTTTAACTTGGATGATCTATCTACGACAGAAGTTACAAGGTACGATCGATTTTCAATTTGATCTGTAATGATTTTCTGCTTTCAGAACTTCAATCATATGAAAATCAAGAGAGAAAACAAATGGGAATCTCATCGAAGCCACAGTCATCTGCGTCTGTATATTCAAATTACAAAAAACAACATCTAAGTAATGATTTATTTGAGATCGAATCTCCTTATCTGTGGATTCTATTGCAATTCTAGATGACATCGTTAATAAAGACAATCAATTACCACTGGATGTTACTGATTGTAAAGTATGTTTTGTCTCGGATTGAGATACGAGCCTAATTTGAGTTCTATTTCAATTAGTTTGGCACATTTCCATTTCGTCAATCTCAAAGCTCAAGTATCAATGATCAGTATAACAGTCTTGATTGGTTAACTCGTGTTCCTGCGTCGTTTCGATCTGCGACCATCGATAAAGTAAATATTATTTTCCGAGTTTCAGTTTGGTTTGTGAAGGAAAACAACTTAGGATGCACAAATGATCGATGTTGAATTATTGAATCCCACATTTTGTGGTCTCAACTTTAGCATCACGGGAAATATGCGCGCAGGAATCTTTATCAAGGATATTCTCGACAAAGAAATAGGCAAAGGCAAAATCAAGTTAAATTCGTCGGATCAATTGAAAGCTGGTGATCGAATTATCGCTCTAACCGTTTGTTTCGATTCGATTGTATACGAAGATGCATTGACCATACTTAGTTATGCATCCCCTTATCCAGTAAGACTGTTCATTGAGAGATTGGCACATGAAATGAATGATTTGACTAGGTTATTCTTCGTGTACAAAGATCAACACGGCCGACAAAAGTCAAAGTAATCAAAGAGAAACGTGCAATTCAGGGTACAACGACAAGCAAAGTGAAATGGCGTGATGACTTTGAACATTATGATAACGATAGTAAACTTTGAAGAATGACTTAGTTGCATTTGACAAATTTCTCTTCTATTTATAGCATCACAAAATCATTCGTCCAATCCGTTGAATCCAACGCTAACGACAGATACAAAAACAACTTCAGCAAATACTCAACATCGTTCTTCGTCGAAGAAAACGCGTTTGAACAGATCACCATCGGCAACAAAAGGTAATCGAGCCAAAACATCAGCAAATATGACAGCAGTCAGCGAGAAACATTCGAGTGTGGATACTAAAAAACATCGAATTAAAGTATCAAATGCCGCGATATCATCGTCCGCAGGTATATCCGGAAAATCAATTGAAAAACTAGCCGCAACATCTATGCCAACGAATAAGACTACTGTCAAATCGGTGACAAATGCCGTCATCTCTTATCTTCAATATCGAGGAGCGAATGGAGGTCATGGAACAGGTAGAGGAATCTCCAGGGTACAAACTAACGCATGTCAATGCATGACTAGACTTTCTCGATAAAAGTTTTCTTTATAATTACCAGTACACTTGTACTCTTTCTTCTGCATCCTTTTAGATGTTACAAATAACTCGGAAGCAACATTAATGGTACGTAGAAAATTAGGTTGGCTGGTCGAACAAGTAGAGAATTTCTCTTTTATTGTAGCCCTATTATGATTCTCCATATGATTACTATGCTGCTAATGCATCGTGCCGCGGAAATCTGAACCGAAATAATAATAACTCCTTGTCGACAGAGTCGCTGACTGCTGTGACGTCGTTATGTACAAATGAGTTTTCTCCAAGAAATATTCGATTTTTACGTCGATATGAACGGCGGTTATCTTCGCCAGCCCAAATATTGCCGATAACGATTCAGACAGTTGACGATACGGAAAAGTCAGCGAAGAATGTCGACACATTCGTGTAAATGTTACTTTTCTTGTTACAAGTTTTCTTTTCTTCTGTATTTCCATACGAAAACAATCGATAAGATTCTATTCGAATAAATTTCATTCGTATGAAATTCAATATTGCCGAACAATTCTATTTCAGGTTTTACTTCGAAGAAGCATGATTCATATAATCAATAGAGAAAATGTGCTTAGTTCTCGTTTGAGAAAACGGGAAGAGATTAGAAAAGTAATCGTTCTATTCACGAGACGATCAATTTGACTACTTCTATCAGTGGCATACAGAGTTAGGTGAGGATAAAGTTTTGTATTTGCTGAATGAAACCAGTGGTGTTTGTAGACGGCAGAGAAGCATTTGTGATCATATTTAATTGTTTCGGTCGAAAATGATTCACGGAAGTAAAAAGTGAAGATTTGTGTTTCTTGCTAAATACGATGGACTACCAACCGACTTTTCCTACAAGAAATAGCACGTATCCAGCGATAAAATGTAATAGTAATAGCTAAACAAGATGGATAGAAGTATTCTTACAATTTCGTCATTATTTGCACGAATTGACCGGTTATTATATCCCTTGATGGTCATCATTCAGATATGGCGACTTCTTGGAAGTTTTAGACGATCGATAGAATTCGATGAATTTCTGCTTAGAATTTTCTATCACGGTGAAGTGACTGCTCGCTGGAGCAATGGTTCACAATGAAAATTCATCTCATAGTATACTATTTAGCTATTCAACCATATCGGTCACATGTATTCTTTCGTTTTGTTCTGCACAACAACTCGAAAGATGATCAAATCGTGAAATCTTTTCTTTCATTATTTATTTATTACATTTATCATCATGAATATTTGATCCATATGTTCCAATAGAAGTCAATTTGTCTTCGTAGTTACTATACATCTGTTAAATTCATGATAAGAATCCATTTACTAGAGATGAAACCTCTATATACAATGTCCTTCAGATGTCACCTTTCGAAAAGAGTCTCTGAATGGTTTCTCTCTTTTAAAACTAAACGACCAATAGCCAAAGGAAACCGTGATATAACTAACTAACTAACTAAACAAAATATTTTTTTGCATTGTGAGATAATGGATTCACGAAAATCATCATCCACGCCAAAACAATCCTCATCACCATCAGGATTAGCAACTACTTATCTACTCATCTATAATGGTGTTCTTACCATTGGGTAAATGAAAAACAATGTGTGCTCTCGATAAGCTCTTGTTTTGTAGATGGGCGTTGATCCTTTTCGAAACATTTAAGCGTGTTCTTTCGTATAAATCCGTTCAAGACTTAGGAGAATGCTATGGTTTATGGAATTCTATTGAAATTCCACTTAAAATCTGTCAGACAGCCGCATTTCTTGAAGTAAGTATTATTCGATTTAACATCATCAGCACTTACAATTGAATTCAAAGGTTTTCCATGCTATGTTTGGCCTTGTTCGTTCAAATCCAATGATCGTTCTTATTCAGATCATTTCACGAGTTTTTCTCGTATGGGGCGTTGCTAATTACATTCCGCATGTAACATCATCAATCTTTTTCTTTCTTACAAAAAAAATCATCCTGGTAACTGTTATTTAGGCGCAGCACACCACAGGAATTTTCTTAGCTGTTACAGCGTGGAGTATAACCGAAATCATCCGTTATGCTTATTATGCTTTGAATTTATTACAAATATCTCCTCAATGGTTGACATGGTGTCGGTGAGTTGAGGACTTCAACAGTTCGAGATCTATTTCTCTGTCTAGATACACATTCTTCATCGTGCTCTATCCAATGGGCGTAACAGTATGTTATTTCTACGTAAATACGATCTCTTACATAGCCTTTTCTAGGGTGAACTTCTTACAATCGTCAAAGCTATGCGAACAATCTATCCGGAATTAGTTCGTAACCGTTATTCAATTTTATTGCCCAATAAAATGAATTTTGGTTTGGATTATTTCTATTTTCTTGTCGTTGTCGTACTTGCCTACTTATGTAAGTTACACAGATGCCATGGCTATGCTTGTTAATCACTATTCTTTCTCTTCAGACTTTCCGACGATGTACAAGCACATGTTCACTCAACGTGCTAAAACTTTGAAATCTTCACCAGCCAAGAAAGTTCAATAGGAAGAGAAGAAAATATGAACACGATTTTTTTTCTGCGTGTTTTGATGTAATCAAACAGACATATTTTAGATTTTCATATCAAATTGTTGCTTTTCCAAACTAAATATAGCTGATTTCCCTTTTAACTGTCGTCGAATATTTTGATCCAAAGTGCCACAACTTGCAAGCAATTCTAGAATAAGTTAGTTATGGGGAATCGATATTTTCTCTGTGTGAATAGTTCACAGAATCATTTCTCTGAAAATTACACACGTTCATGAAAAGATAATTAGCTCTTACATTCCACACGCTATAGACATAAGTTTAGGCTTGAAATCGCTGACTAGGAAAGGATAGTTATAATTTTGGGCTTGAGTTTCCTCTGTTTCTAAGCAGGATGTACGTAACATATCTTTGGTGTCTGTATATCATTAAGTTTGTGATAATGTGCGTTCATTCGTGTTTGATATGTTTGTTACGAAGAAAAGAAGGAACACACTATTGAAGGATTAGTACTTGAAAGCTGAAAACGGGTACATTTGTCGGGATTATCAAGGACTTTCATTTCTTTTGGGTCACGAATGATGAACTCAGACACGATCTGAAACGTGTTCAAAGTCAGGACAGTTACATAAAAATCAGAATTTGCATGTTATAATACAGCAATGGTTTCAAAAGAGAAAGAGGATGACAACGACGATCATGTAGTAGAGAAGTTTACGGAAACGATGTTTCCGACAGTATTCTTTTATCTCAAAGGACAAGCTCCGAAGAAAAACCATTCGATTTTCCCCCCGTTGATGAGTTCAGCAATCCATTCATCTTTCATATAGAAAATGTTGTCTTAAGGTGGGCAGAGTACTAATTAGAAAGCATCTTGATTAGCTTTTGTTAATACCATTCGTAGTTTGTAGTGTAATTATTAGAATTGCTAAAGTGTATTCGAGATTTTCTCCTAATTGACTCATCTGCAGATGTCGTCAACATGGTGTGCAAGAAGAAATTATAACTTATTTCGATCATTACATGTTACAAACCCTTCTAATTCCTGGTAAAGAATTCGTGACTAAATTATACTTTACTTGTTGATGCTCAACTTTCTCTTACAAACAGAAAATATTCACTGAAGAGATGATTTCCGTCAATAGCTTTCAATCGATTTTCACTGCTCCAACAAATGCATCTGTCACTAGCTGACGAAGATTTACTTCTTGGTTCGAATTCGTTTCCTGTAAGTAATCACGTCAAAGAATTACTCAAGGTATGAATTTAAGCGTTCAAAGGAGGAAAAATCACACTCTTCAGCTGGCTGACTCGAGTCTTTTTCCATAAAAATATATATCTTCTTGAAGTCAACATAGTTGGATGACATAATTCAACTCTCAGAAGTATATGGTTAATAATGTTGCTAGAATGAGTTTCCAATCCAGAGAAGATTATGATGACCTTCGACGATAAAAATAATATTCGTACTTTGTTCATTTTTCATAGAAGTAATTATGATGGTACGGTACAGTTCTGAACTGGTCGAAGCACTAACTTCATCGACTATGAAAATTCATCTCCTTCTATCGATTGTTATCTTCATTTTTGGCTTTATCGGCAACGGTCTTAACATACTCATCCTAGCCAAAAGAACACTTCGTTCCATTCCGTGTATATACTTCTTCTTAATGTCATCAATCGCGAATCTAATCTCGATTCTGTTCGGTCTCATACCACGAATTATATCGACATGGCAATTAGATTTTACTGCTACTCACGACATTCCGTGCAAAATACGTGCATTCGTTCTATTCACAACACGAACTGTAGCTTTATGGTTGATCACGTTGGCTACAATTGATCGATGGTTAATCTCCTCTAATCTATCGTTTTGTCGACAATTAAGTACATTAAAACGCGCGCGTATAGGCTCCTTAGTTATTACGATTATTTCTTGTTTAATGTACACACAAATGTTCTTTTGTTACAAAGCGAATCTCACGAATACACCGTTGAAATGTTACGGACGGACACGACTATGTCGCTCATTAACTGATATAACATATGCTGGTTTTACTGTTTTATTACCTTTAACATTAATGATTCTGTTTGGCTTGTTGACAATATCGAATATACGAAAATCACAACATTTTGCCGAATCACATCGAGTTGTATCCGTGCGATATTTGACAAACGAACCAACTCTGCTTTTCAAACAACGAAAACGACGACAGAAAAAACTCGATCGTTATTTGCGGCGAATACTTTTTGTTCAAATTATTTTATTCATCTTCTTAACTCTTCCTCAAACGATACACAAGATTTATTTCACAAGTTCATCATTTCAACACAAATCACCAACTGGATATAAATTCGACGCGTTGTTATACAGATTCGAACTTCTTCTACCATTCATAGAAAGTGCTTTACCATTCTACATCTGCACCTTGACCGGTGGAAGGATATTTCGAAATGCTCTACGAAGATTGTTCACATGTCAGTAGTATCAAGTTTGTCAGTAAACGTTTTAAGACCTTCACCAGTACTTGTAGTGAATTCTTTGACACAATTATGTGCGTTTTGGGGTGAAATCGACGTCCTCCAACGGATGAAAGTGAGAGTCTCGTGGAGAACGCAAGAATCAGCGAGCGTGTAGTTTGAAATTGTCCTGAAGAAATTCATGTCAGACACTTGACGTTTTCGTGTGTCATGAAAAGCATTCGAAGAAAGATTTGTTCTTTCGCAATTTCACTGATAAGCGTAGAGAAATCTTTTTCTCGTCGACAAACGACGATTTCTATGAGTCTTTTTTTTAACACAAAAACGACTTTTTCCAAGTTGATTAACGCATCCAAGCAACAACGAAGTAAACATAAGAATACAAATAGATTGTTGGAATTTTCTTTCTTATAAATTCCACTAAAGAAAAAATAAATCTTTTGTTTCACAACAATTACCGAAGTTTGTCTCGGTTAGCACAGTTCATCTTCGAGATTTATCAATTTTTGAGATTATTTTAGTTCCGGAGAGATCTGTTTTCTCTCGTTTATCGATATCAAGAGGTCGATTTCATTGTTCTAAGTTAAAACAGCATTCTGAATTTATTTTACACACGGAATTAATATCAGAAAACACATATTTTATCACAGTGATACATTTCACAGGTTTTCGATCGTATTTATGAACGAAATGTGTGCTTGAGATTCGTTTAGTTTCAATAGAGAGTTTCATTTACGATTGATTCATACGTGCAATATCATCAGGCTGATCAGCAACTATATCCTGCAATAGCTCTCTCGAAAACTGAAACGTGTACTTTGTGTTTGTTTTCACCATCAAACCTTTTTTGTAGTACCATCTGACGGCACGCGCTAGTTTGTCGTAGGTCATGTCCTGTGTTGCCTGCCTGTTTTTTATCTGTTGCCATAGGTATGCGACTTCTTCAGGCTCGTGAATCTCGAAAACACCTTTAGATAGATCTTTGAACGATATAAAGGATTGATAATCAGGGTTCTTAAGTAGCAGCAAAAGAAATTCGAAAAGACGCGGTGGTCTTCGACGTCCTGTCACTGGATCTGTCACCGTCCATGTTTTCGGATCAACTGGAAGAGCATTTGCTGGAATTCGGGGTGGATTATGCACCATCTCTAATAAAGTTGAAAACTCGATACCTTCCTCAGCTAAGTCTTTTATAAGATCAGGTTCCCACCCTTCCGACCAAAGACAATCGTCTAGAATGTTTAATTCCATTAGGTCATCGTTATTGCTTGCCATAGTGCTAAATGTAAATTGCCTTTCGACTGATTCGATACTTTTGAGTTGAGTGATATGTACTTATCAAACAGAGACAAATAACTTATATATACTTTATTTAGGAAACTTCCATGTTAACAATGATCCAATGAGTCAGATTTTATTATATTTCACTAGAGAGAAAAAAAGGAAACTGCTCGAGTTATTTTCTTTTTCTTTTGTGTATTCAACGTGTGTGGGGTAAAGAATATTGGTTTATTCCAACCTGCTTTACTACACAATGAATATACCAAAATATTATTACTCATTACCATGCTTATTGCGACATTGGTGAGTAGAAAAACATGACTTTATTCGATGGCCTGACGTTTTAACACATCTCGCTAACGCGGGATTCTCATAAATCATTGGGTGACATTTCCCATCGATCCTCTGTCGTTCGTAAAAATAATTCCCATTCAAGGTACACATTGCATTTTCTCCCCAACATAAAACATCGAACATGATCGAATGACGAAACATAATGCAAGACCTTCACATTCAGTCTTACCCCATTACATATTTCGATAATTCACTATGTAATGTTATCCATGGAGTTACTGATACATTTCACAAGACATTCGGGAGAAGAATCATTCGTTTCCCAAAGTACAACTGGTCTGACCCAATATTCGAAAGAAGGATTGATGGTTTAATGAAAGTCATTGTGGTTTGGATGTAACGCAAATTGTTCTAGATAACTGAATGTGGTGTTTTTGAAGATATTTCGGCAAAATCAGCAATTGAATCAAAGATGACACGGTCAAATTTGAAACATGCCATTGGTATTTTCTTTCGTTGAGGATTGTCAAATCTATTTTTCAATTTGTTTGTAAAACTAGAAACTAACAGTTTTAAAGTGGACTAGTAAACAGCGTCACTTCTTCGGTGATGCGTATCGTGGTTAAGTTTGTAAATGAATACTTGTTAAAAATCAGGTGAAAATGAAGCCTGAGTTACGAAAGTGTATGCTCCTTACTTTCTGTAATTACATGTCAACAAATTATACTTTTTCTTACACGTGGCAAATATAACAAAAAGGGAAGTGAAGGAAACCTTCACCAACTTGTCCGACTGTGCGACACGCACATTTACCATATCGCATTTTGTTTGACTCCTCTGACACAAACGTGAAAATGGCTACTGCTTCTATTACACCAATGGGCGATCAACTAAAGAACACAACATTTCGTTTTAATGAAATAGCTAGAGAATCTGGTAAGATGTTACCACCACTCTATGGTTATAACAAACAGCACTTAGTATCGCTCGAGGAAGCGACGGAGTTTCTCCAAGATTCTATTCCAAATCTCATTGGATACATCAATTCAGCTAAAGGTCGAGCGATAGATACTACCTATAACTTATCCTGCGATGAAGCTGCTGCTATTACCTTGTACACAATGGAATGGGAACCATATACCGACGCATTTTATTATGCTCTTAATACAAATTTACGTTTGGAAAATCGAAATGTTATGAAACCGTGGTTTCCATATCTGAAGTTACTATTCACTGCATTAGCTCGTCTTCCAAAACAAGGAGATATTGTTGTTTACCGTGCAATTCGTTATGAACATGAACACCAATACGACCAATATAAGCAAGGAGCTGAATTGCTTTGGTGGGGCTTTTCTTCATGTTCAGCAGAGCGAAGCATCAGCGAACAAGAGCAATTTCTCGGTAGTGATGGTTTTCGAATATTATTCATTATCAACTGTATTGATGGAGTAGATATCAAAGCGTATTCTACCTACCAGACTGAAAACGAGATTTTACTTCTACCAGCAACGAAAGTTCGAGTTCTTCAAGTTGATAATGTTGAAAGAAACTTTCGAATTATTTATCTTCGGCAACTACCCACACCTACGGGTCTTTTAGAATCTGTAACATTAACGGATACATCATCTAAAAGTCGACTTTTGAAAAGAACTTTATCAGTATTTCATCATTCAAAGCAGAGATATAACCCGAAACTGCTCGAAGAAATAGGTCGTTACAGACCAGGCACAGATGTGTGTTTATCCCGTCGATACTATGAGCATGACGAATTCGACACTGTTGTCACCAGCTATATTATCGACAAACGATGTCCAGGAATAGTCTTACGTGAAAGTAAAATAACCGCACAAGATGTACGAATTCTCTCGTCAGTTTTGCTCATTGATGGAGTCGCTTTAGAAAGATTATACTTAACTAACAATCGAATTGGCGATGATGGAGTCGAGCATCTTACCATTGCGCTTTCGCTTAATGGTAATTCTAAACTGGCACATCTTTGCTTAGCATCGAATCGCATCACAGATGTCGGTGCTGTGCACATTGCGAATATGCTTGAGACAAATCGATCGTTGGTGAATTTAATGTTGGGAAGAAATAAAATTCGGGACGATGGCTTACAGAAATTAGTCGAAGTTTTAACCACCAAGAACAGAACATTGAAAGTTCTTTCTATAGAACGGAATGAATTCAAGAACAGTGAACCTATTTTTCAGTTGTTGGAAAAGAATACGTCGATGAATGAAATTAATATAATTGGCTGCAACTTCTCGAGTACAGACATAGCAGAAATACGAAAAGTCGCTGCTAGAGTGAACAAAAAAGTTGTGTACTGTTAAAACATGTATTAAAAGTATTGTATAACAAATCGATGCTGTAAATATTTTTTTTAAAGTTTTCTGTGAAGAAGTAAAATGTGTTCTTTTTTGTTACATGTAGTTTACCGAATACGTGTATATATTAACAGAATGAAAGCATTGTTTTGAAATGGAAAATATATCCAACGAAATTATCATTTTTACCGTTTCTTTTTTCGTTCTTGACTGCGTTCGAAAGTCAACACAAGCCCATGCTCTTTCATTTCATTTCAAAAAGAAGACAACATCTCAATGGCGTCGTCCAAACCACCATGTGCAGCATGTGGCAATAAAGGTGTAGGCATTTTTCGTTGTGAAGGCTGTTTGCAAGTGTTTTGTCGAAAGCATCTCAATGAACATCGAGATGCTCTTAGTCATCAGTTAGACGAAATCGTCCTCGAACACGATACACTACAGCAAACCATTTGTGAAAATACCAAGGCAGCAGAGAAACAACATCCTGTTTTGAAGCAAATTGATCAATGGGAGAAAGAGGCGATACAAAAGATTCAACGAATGGCCGAAGAATTAAAACAACAAGTAAAGGAACTTTATGGTACTCCACGAAGTGAGTAAGAAGAAGTACTGATTACGATGTTAATGTTACATTAAATAATTGATTAGTATCGAAACAATTACGTGAACTTGCAGAACAATTGCAAAAGGCTCGAATCGATGACGACTACGTTGAAAGTGATTTCGATAAATGGAAAGCAACATTACAAAAACTACAAGATGATCTCAAAGATCTCTTTCCAATGATGTATGTTTCTGAAAATTCGTCGCAAGCACTTGTTACCGCTGTATGTCTTTCGCCATGGCCGATGGAAATAAATACAATCGAGAGATTTGGTGAAACGGTGGGTTCTGTTAGTATTGATGAAAGGCATCTTGTTGCCACACATTGCGGTCCAAATAATGGTCCAGCTTTAGTTCGTGGCATTGGTGAATATACGAACGGTGTACATACCATTCGGTTTCTATTTGAAAAACGGTCGTTGACTTTTATAACTTCTTTCGAAATCAGTCCCAAATTAATGCCACTTGCGACTTCATCTAGTGTCGGTCAATATTATTGTTATGGGTGGTTCAGTAATGATGATATTATTGCTCCAGATGCCGATCAACGACGCTACAGAAAGCTCCGAGATATGAACGGCGAAACATCGTTCGAAATAGAACTTCAGCTCGATTGTGACAATCGAAAGGTCAGCTGTACTAATTTGCGCACGAAAAATCGAGCTCAATTGAAAGTTGACATAACAAAATGTCCATTTCCATGGCAAATACGTTTCTATATGTACGCAGTCGGAGACTGCGTTCGTCTCCTGCCGTAATGTCAAACTTAGGATGATTGTAATTTACATTCTACAAATAAAATCAAAATGTTGAATAGATCATTTGTTTTATTTGTATCTCATAAGTGGAAGTAATTCATTTAATCAATATAGATTACTAATCAGTAACACAAGTATTGCTCATACGTCACTGTGTAGGTAAGACATATGAGTAAATCATTGAAATGTGTATATGATTTCTTTCATAAGGTAAGCAAATACAATGCATAAGACACATCAATCAATTGAAATGATTCATTTTTTCGTGTATTCATTCTTCCTGTTCTCTCAACGTGCGTCATCGATGGGTTACCTTTTATTTAACGCCGATCGTGCACAATTGCTGTCATTTATGCTAATGTCATCAAGGAGTTTTTGTATGTCGTGCGAAAACAAAGAAATGAATGGAATATTCAAATGTGAAGGATGTTGTCAAACCTTCTGCTACAAACATACGACGGAACATCGATTTCTTCTCAACTGTCAATTGGAAGACATCATTCACGAGCATGAAAATGTCTATCATCTCTTTTACGAAACGAAACAACAGTCGCCGTTGCTACATGAACACGTCAATCGATGGGAAAAAGAGTCAGTGACCAAAATCAAACAACTAGCGCAGGAGACGCGAGAACAGATTAACCAATGGTCTCAATTACAAAGACGTAAGATCATTGTCCGTCAAAGTAAAAAAGACTTCTTTCTGTGATTTAGAAAATACCAAAGAGAAGTTTAATAAGATCAGTAAAGAATTGGAAAAGGCTCGCGGAGCCTATGAATACCTCGAAAAAGATCTCAATCGATGGAGAATTCAATTAGAACAATTACAATACGATATAGTTAGTCTTCCACCAACGATTGTCATTCACGAAGAACAAAACTCTTCGTTAATCAATACGATTTCTCTTTCAAAAATCGATCAACAACTCGCTCTAAATGATTCCCTGACATCAAATTCAGAACATATCGAATTCGACGATAATCATCACATTGCCATGCACTGCGGTCCATACCGAACCCCGTCTTATGTCACCGGCACTCAAGAATATCTATCCGGGAAACATCTGATAAGATTATTTATCAGTAAAAAGACGAGTGACTTTATTCTTTCATTTAACGTCATGCCGAAATTAATGGACACACCATATCATTCTTCAGAATGGTCAACCTACGGTTGGCAGAGCGATGACTGCGTCAATCCACCTCGTTCCAAATCTACGACTGAAAAATATTTACCTGATCTCAAAAATCAAACTAAATTTCACATCGAGTTGCTCCTCGACTGTGACAAACATCAATTGAGTTACTTCAATGAGATAACCAAACGAAGACGGGAGATCGAAATTGATGTCGCAAAGTGTCCTTTACCATGGAAACTTCATTTTTACCTATACGATATAGGTGATTCCGTTCGACTTCTCTCTTCTAGGCAATTATGTTGAAATGTAATTGTATTACAACTAGTTTTCGATCCAATAAATTTCATTTCATCGAATAGATACTCTCCTTTTTTTTCTCGTTCTACGTTTTCATTTAACGAGGGAAAGAAAGTTACGCTCTTATGTTTCTCATTTATACTCGCAAACACGACGCCACTTTGATGATGTCGTGCAAGACACCTTGCGTCACCTGTGGCAATAAAGGTGTAGGCATTTTTCGTTGTGAAGGCTGTTTGCAAGTGTTTTGTCGAAAGCATCTCAATGAACATCGAGATGCTCTTAGTCATCAGTTAGACGAAATCGTCCTCGAACACGATACACTACAGCAAACCATTTGTGAAAATACCAAGGCAGCAGAGAAACAACATCCTGTTTTGAAGCAAATTGATCAATGGGAGAAAGAGGCGATACAAAAGATTCAACTACTGACCGAGGAGCTAAGGCGACAAGTTAAACAATTGACTGATACGCAAAGAGGTAAGAAGAGTGATACGATCGATTGGTTTTTATCGTTTTGAATTGATTAGTATCGAAAAAATTACATGAATTGGCCGAACGGTTGCAGATAGCTCGAATCGATGATGATTACGTAGAAACTGATCTGAATACATGGAAAACAACGTTACAAGAATTACAAAACGATATGACTGCGTTTACACCTTTACTTTCCATTCACGAACATCCATCTCAAATCCTTGTTTCGAAAGTAGTCCTTTCCGTACCGAAAGATCGTGTCAAACAAGAAAAATTCGGTAAACCATACGGCAGTGTTCGAATTGAAGGCAATAATCTGATCGCCGCCCATTGTGGCACGAAAAATGGGACAGCTTTAGTTCGCGGTGTCGGTGAATACTCTTCAGGTATACATAAAATTCGATTCTTATTCAAAAAAAGTGACATCGATTACATAACTTCGTTCGGCATCGTTTCCAAACTGATGTCATTAGATTTGAAAACGTCGGATTCCTCTTACAAATGTTATGGATGGAACAGCAACGATTCCACGTGTGCTCCTGGTGCTGATCAGTTGCAATGCAAAAATTTACAAGATATGATCGGTCAAGCCGTGTTTGAAATTGAACTCACACTTGATTGTGACAATCGAAGGATTAGTTATATCAATCAGAGAACTCAGAATCGAAGAGAATTGAATATTGATATAACAAAATGTCCCTTTCCTTGGCAAGTGCATTTCTATCTGTATGAAATAGGTGATTGTGTTCGTTTGTTGCCCGTCATGTGAACAAGTTTTAGTCGAATAAAAAGTAGCGCATGTGTTCAACTGCTTTTTCGAGAGAGATATGTCAGCAGCGTGGCGCAGTGGAAGCGTGCTGGGCTCATAACTCAGAGGTCGGTAGATCGAAACTACTCGCTGCTACTATTCTTTTTTCATCTTTTTTTTCTTCTTCTTACGAAATTCATTGACATAATCATCATGATCAAGGTTAATCACCTGTTGATAGTCATCTCTTTTACGTAGCATTTCTGTCGAAAAATACAAACATCCTTGATATATTTTTCATAATAGACCTTCTGATTCGAATGACGATACTAGACTTTTTCGACGATGGTAACTAAAAAGAAAAAAACGCGAGCTAATATTTTCTATTGATGTCGTTAATCGAGCACAGGTAAATAGAATGATGTCGAATGAACAACTACAAGCAATTTGTTTTTCGAAGGTCTGAAACAAGAAAATCTTTCGATTTCTTATACCTATGAAAGCCAATTTAGCACCAAGACGAGTTCAAACTGTTGCTTATCGACATCGTTCGGCTAATCCGAAGGATGAACATTTCGTTTCGAAAGTTTACTATAACTCTAGACTCGAAGAAGCAATCGCCACATTGGAACTGAAATCGCGCGCAGACTTTTCCTATTGGAATTTAGTTGACGATGACATGTCCACCATCGTCACACGTGTTGTTAACGGTAAGCAATGTACAGAACTCGATTTCTGTGGAAACAAATTTACGTGCAAGGGGATATCAATCTTAGCTTATCGGCTGCCGAACAATTCCACATTGAAAAGTCTCGACTTATCGTATAACTTTCTCCGAGATTCGGGTATTTATTTATTAAGCGAAGTTCTTCTACCAGAACATTGTGTATATCTGAAAAAGCTTGTTCTGAACAAAAATGGGATTACGAATGATGGAGTGAAGTATATTACTAATATGCTGAAAAGCAATCATATGTTAACAGAATTGTGGTTATCGAACAATGAAATTGGCAATGATGGTATAAAACAATTAGCAAGTGTTCTAATCAAATATAATCGAACGTTGAAATTATTAGTATTGTCGTTTAATGTTTTTATTACAGACGAAAGCGCTGATTATCTCGTTGAAGTACTAGAACGTAATCAAACGTTGGCCAAACTTGGAATTAACAATTGTAATCTATCTGAAATAGGCAAAGCTAAACTTCGACAGATTGTTAATACCAAAACGAAATTTAAGATGAAAATTTAGTTGAATAAAACTTCAGTGTATATTTCTTTGCGTTTCAAAAACTATGGAGATGGAGATATCTCTGATAAAAACATCCATGGTGTATTCAAAAGAACAAATCACATGTAAAAGAAATGAAGCAGAACGAATATGCGCTGACAGAGTTAATAGTTATACTCATGTCTGCCTATTGAATAGAAGGACAAATCGAATGTTACACTAGAAAAACTTATTAACTAAGTCGAAGTGAAATGCTTATCCAAATATTGTTGAATTTCACGTGCACTCTTCAGTCCACTTTCCAGAGCTCCATCGATAAATCCTCGCCAACCGCTGGCGATATCACCACTAGCGAAGAATACCGGTGGTTCGCATGTTTGAAGTGCTTGTAAATTTGAGGACATTTGACCAGGTTTGTACCAAGACCAAGTGCTCATGATGTTCGGATCGGTTCGCCAGTCGTGACCAAGAACGTACTGGACTTTGACGGTCGGAAGAAATTTATTCAATTCTTTTTCGACAGTTTTAATATTTTTCATATCGAGAAGCCCTTCGGGTCCAAAACCAACAACAACTGACCCATCTTGGTCGTCCGTATAGGCCATTGTTATTGGATTAGGATAAGGTGCCATAGCGAACCAATGACCAATTGGTTTATCCAATTTAGCCCAAAATTTAGTTCCACCTTGACATTGACCTTTTGCTGCTATGTCTTGTTTTTTAATGTTAAGAGCAGGTAAAAATTCAATGTTTTTCAAGACGTTTAATGGAACAGTGACAAGAACTGTTCGTCCGAGAATTAAATCGCCTGATTGCAATCGAACTATAACTGAATCTTGTTTTGTACGATCGACTGAAGCAACGGACGTTGATAACAATAACTTGACGTTTTGACAATCGTTCAGAATTGCTTGAGCTAATGTACTTGTTCCTTCTTTGATTTTATATCGACCTAATTTATCGAACATTCGGATCATATCATAATCTCCAAGTGCCCACCAACGAAGATGATCTACGAATCCACCTTCGGCTATGTTGCCTTGCATATTCATGGAAAGCAATGCTAATAGCATTGCTTGAATCTCATCAGTCATATTCAAAGCATTTCGAACTTGATCGAATCGATCTTGCATTGATAATCGATCATATTTCTCTACGTTTTCTCTTGCAGTAAATGGTGCATGTGGTAATGGCATCACCGTTCGTGCTTGAACGTTATCGACATCACTATATTTTTCCATAGCCTTACCCAAAGTAACCCAATTGTCAGCTAAGGTTATTTGCTTTAACTTCGTTCCGTTATCAAGTAGTACACTCATGTGTTCAGCTGCTACGCCTTTCGATTCAATTATCGAAAGGCCATATCGTGTGATTTCCGTCCAAACATGCGGTTGACTCCAGTGAATCCATGTACCACCGATTTCGAACTTGCCACCGTCATATTCTGCTGTAAATGTCCGACCACCAATTCGATCCTTTGCTTCAATTAGTAACACTTTTCGTTGACGTAAACTGAGTTCACGTGCTGCAATAAGACCAGAAAAGCCAGCACCGACGATAATTACATCGTATTGTTCAGTATTCACTAGTTTTTGCGGTTGAACATATGTTAATGTTGGTAAACCATCTGTTGCTAATTCATTCAAATGGCACAGAAAACCATCAGTCGTTCTTTTTGATAGACTCTCTCCTTTACCTGCCATTTCAATCTCACAAATAATTCACCTCTCCGCTATTTACCAATATCACTTTTGGTGTTCGCCGGTATGTATTTATTTGCTAAGAAAACGCGCCATTCGCGAATCTGTTTCGACATACCCTCCATCTATATCAATGTTCGCAAAAGACTATAATCTGATTCATATTTGTTCAGCTTTGAAAAAAAATCATGACTGAATCCTAACAGATTCATAATTACTATAAATTTCTTTCGCTTCTCTAACGTCAACGAAAAATGAAATGTAAACGTTCATTTCTCTCTCTTTCATTTCAATCTCGTAAAGATGGCCTCACTCATTACGCCTTGTACGATTTGTACTCATAAAACTATCGGGATATTCAGATGTGAAGGTTGTTCGAAAGTTTTCTGTCGAAAGCATGTCGATGATCATCGAAATGATCTCCGTCAACAACTTGATGAAATCATTCATGAGCACAATCAACTCAATCAATTGCTAACTCAAACAGAGAATGAACATCAAGTATTATTCGACGAAGTTGATCACTGGCAAGCTACCGCGATCGAGAGAATTCAACAAGTTGCCGAGAAGATTCGCGCAGACATTCTCGAACAAATTCATTCGCAAAGAGGTACATGTGCACAGTCATTAGAACATCTTTCTCAACAGATTCGCAAAGCCTCTCAAGATGATGATTACATCGAAAATGATCTCCATTCGTGGACAACTAAATTACGCGATTTAAAAGCAAATCTAACCACCGTTAGTTCATTGTTGATGTTACACGAAGAATCCAATGTGCCTTTGATTTCCAATGTAAAACTCTCATCAGCTGAACATCTCACATCTTCAAACGAATGTTTTATACGTTCAGTAGGTGACGTTGACATTGAAGATAATGGTCTTGTCGCGATTCATGGTAGTCGAAAGAGCACCGATGCATTCGTTTACGGCAAACAAGAATATCGTCATGGAAGACATACGATTCGCTTTCTAATCAACAAAACTAATCCGAATTATGTAACAACGTTTGGTATTACATCAATGCAATCTCAACTATCCGTCTATGGTTGGAATAGCGATGATCAGGCAGTCGGATGTCGTCATTCTCAGCCGGAATATTTACATAATCAATATGATATGAAAGGAGAAACAACTCTCGAAATTGAACTGAACATCGACTGCGAGCAGAGGATGATTTCGTATGTAAATCAACGAACAACTTGTGCGAAAGAGATGAACGTTGATCTCGATCTATGTCCATTTCCTTGGCAACTTTATTTTTATTTATACAACATCGGCGATCGTGTGCGTCTGCTCAATCCTATTCGACATTAGTTCTCCGAGTAAAAATAAATGCATACCTTTGTTTCTAGAACATTTACAGTACTACTAACACCATAGTTGAAATATGCTGAATCGACATCGTGTCAATATGGTATTGAATAGACAATTAGAGTCGGATTGGTTCCTTTTTCTTTCAGATAATTATCATACAGATCACGTGCCTGTAATTATGTGGAAGAATATAGTGCATAGTGTAATTGATACGATGTATTAGCTTTTAATAAAAGAGGAAAAGTGTACTTTGATTTATGAAATATTAAAGTACTTGTCAGATACCTAGGCCATTAATTCTTACGCAGAAATTGGCGAAGCAAACGAGACTTTCTTTCGTTTTCTTGTTGACTATATCCTATTAATTGTGATTAAAATAACTTGCAATTATGTCTCTTCCATGCCATCTTATGCATGTCGAAAGCAATTAATAAACCTATGTGTTTCAATTAATATAACTAATATATTCTTGTCTATTCCGACATCACGTAGTTCTTGTCATGACTGTACTAGTATAGTTCACATGAAGAGAACTTTGTGTCGCGGACAAAAGTTTTCAGTTTATTCTATCTTGGTTAAACAGTCGCTGGTTCATATCAATTGTCATTAGGGTAAGTGTAGTGTCTCTAAAAGCTTCTTTTGCGAATAAGAGAGATAGATGAAGTAATCAGAGTCCAGTATGAGATCAAATCAGCGTCTGTTTTTCTTTCCACCCTTTTTAATAGAAAAATAGAATCAAGATCAAAGTCGAGTTCCTTCAGAAAATCATTCCATTACTCATCAGTTTTGGTATAAGTGTTTATTTCCTCCCTTTCTCTGTGTATTTACATAAATCGACAACACATTCGTCGTTTATATTTACTCCTGATGATAGAGAAAACTTCATTGCCATTTTCTTTCAGAAAATCATATACATGTTTAATGTCACTTCAATGCCTTTTACATTAACCAACGTAGCAACGACAATCAACTGTTATTTTTCGATATTTTTACTCATTTTTGGTGTCGTAGGTAATCTTTTGAATCTCCTCGTTTTATCCCAACGATCGTTACGTTCGAACGCATGTGCGTGGTTATTTCTAATCTCATCAGTTTTCAATCTCATTTCACTCTTAGCTGGTCTCCCAACACGTGTTCTATCGAGTTGGACAATTGTTGTCACCGATGAAGTAGAATGGTTATGTCGATTGCGAGTCTTTCTTGTCCTAGCCTCGCGAACAGCCGCTGCTTGGTTAATCATGTTCGCCACGTTCGACCGATGGTTATTATCCTGTCGACATATACATTATCGACGTTTGAGTAAATTAAAAAATGCCCAACGTGCAATGATATGCATTTTATTCTTGTCGTGTTTTATTTATTCCTCAATATTTTATTGTTATCAAGCTAATCTTCGTAATACACCGTTGAAGTGTTATAGTCAAACAACGATGTGTCGGATTATATCAGATCAAATCTATCTGTGTTTCACAGTGTTGATTCCAACGATTCTTATGATCTGCTTTAGTTTATTAACATTATCAAACGTTCGTCGAATGCACCACCGACTTCAAATGTCATTGTTGACAGAATTATCTCAAACAATGATTCGAAAGCGAAGACGATTTCGATTACTCGATCGTCATCTACTCGTCATGCTTCTCGTCCAAATCGGCTTCTTCATTCTATTTACTTTTCCGCAAGGAATTGAAATGATCTATTTAACGGTAACTAGAAATGATTTCAAATCAACTTCCCAACTTACGATCGAAAATGCCATTTTTACCTTTACTCTGTCGTTAACATATCTCGCTAGCGGAATGCCATTTTATGTTTATACAATAAGCGGCGGACGGGCTTTTCAACAAGCATTTTTCAGGTTTATTGCTCGTCTAATTGTCAATTAAGTTAGGAAATCTTTTTTTGTCTAATCAAAAATAAAAGTTCGTTTTTAGGAAAGATAGATTTAGAAGCTGTAATCGATGCGATTCTTGCCATGTTACGAAATTGAAACATCTTGGACTAAAGATGTACAAATTTGCGCTTGATACATTTTGTCAAACGTCTAGAAAAGTTATACAGCCATCAAAGCTTCGACTTCAAAGGTTGAAGGTTTAATTTATAATTATCTGCGAAGATCTGTACATCAGGTGAAAATTTCGGCGACTGAATCGACCCGCGTTGGAGATCGTCGACCAACATTTGTGGCGTAAGGTCACGCGGTGTGAGTGCCGTGCGAACTAATACGGAAAAAGCGGTCTGCTTGTTCTTTTCGAGAATTATGAGTTGCTCAAAATAGAACGCACGATCATCCCAGCCATGAAGACGCGTTACTATTTGAAATTTATCACCCAGTTCAATACTTTGACGATATTGCACTTGAAGCGCGCTGACAAGCAGACCGGCATCTTTCATATTTGTATTTCGTCGTTCGACCACTGCTCGCCATAGACCGGTTTCGATTAACAACGATGTACGACCAAAATCACATTCACGTAAATATCGGGAATTGTTCATATGCCAATACAAATCAAGATCATTTAACCAGCATTGGCCGTTAATAATATAATCACCAAACAAATCTCCATCTTTTTTCTTCCCTTTGGATTGATTCGCCAGGAAGTACATACGAAGGAAATACCCAAAGTCTAACATGTTAACTTCGTTAGAAAAAAGTTGAATAGTTGCTTATCAGACAAACTGACTGACTGGCATACACAGTTATCTATTGACTAAATTATGCTACCAATGAATGATATGAGGTCGCACTTGGACGAAGAGAAGTCATTTTTCGAATATTTCAAAGTGTAGAAAAATGGCGCATCCTTACTTGTTGACGAAATTTATGTTCATTCTTTCGCGGATTTTCTTCTTTTTACTGATAATCGATGGTACGATTGAAAATAACATTCATTCAAGAATCAAACGACAGGATAGAAGGAAATCTCCGAGACCTGGTGAAACACCAAAACAAGGTGATCGCCTGCAAGTCGTCGATAGATTAGCACAACCTACACAAAACTCCGATGTAATAAAACGTATTCTTTCGAGAAATCCCAACGATTATTACGGAATTTTGGGTCTCGACAAACGCGCAACATGGTCGGATGTTCACAAAGCTTATAGTAAATTGAATTTACTCGTACATCCCGACAAAAACAAATCACCGGATGCAACAAAAGCGACGCAAATGCTCAATAAAGCTCGTGATGAATTGCGTAAAATTTTGCTGGATCAAAGTAACGTCGATTTTCGAACCAGACCATCGATAGCTTATTGTTTCGTTGCGTAGATGGTCGTCCGCGCACAGTTAAGACAGAAATTAGCGTCACAGTAAAAATGAATTACAATAGAAATCAAGACGTGGTACCTGAAACAGAGATGACAACGACAGAACCGTAGGTAGAGCATAACGACTCAGTCTAGATTTCCCGGTCAATGTGTCTTTCTTTTTATCATTAGTAGAGCAACTGTGAAGAAAAAGGACACTTTGTCCTCGAGCAATCTGATGTATCTTGTCAGTGGATTTGCTATATTTATCGTTGGAATTGTTTTTCTTGCGAAACATTTTAAACAGTCACAACAGCCTATGAAGATAGTGACTAGTGAAGTCATTTTCATACCAGAACGTAATAGTGATGCTTCTGAAACCAATGATGATGGTGATCCGACGAATAATCGAAATCATGACCTATGAAATACGTGAGATCAATGAAGTTACAGGCTTGTGTGATGGTCTATATATTGATTTTCGAACTTGATGAAAAGTACGACAAAAAAGTACATTCTTTTTGGCGATCAGTTGACATTCTATAATGATAAATGGGCTTGTGTTTGAAACATAACTGAAGATTTAGAGAGAACGGTCATCGATCAACAGACCGAATTGTTATTTGGTGACGTTTTCTTCGTTTATCTTTCTCGCTATAACATGAATCAATAATAAGAGAGGAAATTATTTATTTTGTACTCATCAGATACACGGCGTACTTTCTACCTAGCATACTATCAAACTTTTTCGTCTTCACGCTTGACTATAAAGCGTATCACATGTTTTTCTTTACCTCATCATTTATTCACAAATTTTGATACTTGGTGGCCTTCTGTACCCGCTCGTTATGTTTAGTCCCCTTTACTTTTCTATTGCTGAAATTGTTCTCTTATTAATTACAACAGTGCCATTCATTGACGTAGACCTATCACCATTATCACGGTCAGCACGTCTGACTATTGTTCATCGAATGACTGTATGGAGAAATCTATTAGCCCCATTTGTAAACCCTCGAGTAGAAGGAATGGATCCTGACTCGAAAGCTTTAGAAGAAATGATGATGCTATTTTATCCGCAGCTAGCTCTAAGTCATAACATAACTGCCGATGAAGTCAAAGTATTTCGTAAACAAGCGAAACACATGTTTACAAACTTATATCCAAGTCGACCATCTACGTGCGTGGTACAAGGTCACGTATTTCAACATAATGGCAATTCGGTTAAGATCTATTTTATTCAGCATAATAAGCTGGACGATTGGGAAGATGTGGATACACCATTGATTTTATATCTGCATGGAGGAGGCTTTGTGTTTGGTGATATCGATCTGTATGATGGTGTAGAATGTGATCTATCGAAAAGAATGAATATGCTTGTAATTCATGTTGCATTCGATCTCGCACCGGAGCATACTGTCGACAAAATTCTGGTCGATATCACCGACGTGTATCAAACTTTACTGTACATTGATCCAAATATTCATCAACGATTGATCGGTATGGGCGATTCGTCCGGCGGTATGCTTTGGATTTATCTTTTACAATGGATGATATCAAATAATATCTCAGTTCCCCAAGGCATTGTATTGCATTCGCCATGGCCAAATTTAAATTTCGATTATATCGATTATTCGACGAGGCCTATGATTTACTTAACTATTGACATGATGTTCAAATTTCGACAGCTAGCTATTGGCGAAGGGAAGATTTGGAGTAACTTGTCTCATGAAGAAAAGCAAAAATACAGTCCAATCGATGGGTTATATCAAGGGTTTCCTCCGCTTTATATAACAGCTGGAACAAGAGATATTTGTATCAATGAAGTTTATCACATGACAGATCTCGCAGTGAATCAAGGTGTGCAAATAACTCTGAGAGTACTTGAAGGAATGATGCACGCCTATCCACTATTTCATCTATGGTCAGCTAAAGCTCAATGTGTTCAGGAGGATATACATCGATGGATTAAAGAAAAATTGCACAAGTTTCCTCTCGATACACAAAGCAACTTATATAAATTTTGTTAACGAATTATTCGTTTGTGAAAGTTTAAAAATAATTTCGTTTATATTTCATTCGATTCTGTTCATTGTTTGCATAAAAAACGGAAGAAAAAGAAATGTCTATTTATCAGTTTTAGCATTTGACAACCAAGGATGGCTCATTAACTAATGTTCGACCTTGAATAACGGCTTGCGCTGATAAGTTGTTATGTAATGATGTGTGCCGCGTTGGATTTTGTCCGACATGCTCTTTAGCACGTTCCAAACTAGAACAGAAATTCAATTCGATGTTCAGTAGGTCGTTCCACTTTTCGGCTTTTCTAAAGATCTACGTCTGAGTTTCTTAGTAGAAATAGGATACAGATCGCTCTACCTCTCAGTATGAGAAAAAACAAAATCGAGGAGAAAATCTATTTTCGTTAGGGAAGGGAAAGGTCCTCGAAGGTTGACAACGGTCGCATGGCCCAATGGTTAAGGCACCCGCCTACGGAGCGGGGGATTCCAGGTTCGAATCCTGGTGTGATCGAATATATCTTTTTGACGATATATCTAGTTAAGGAAAACTTGCACAGAAATTTTTGAATGTAGTTAAACAGTTAGCTAGGGTATTGGAATAACCGTATACAGTCTGTTTTAAAAAGTGAGAAGAAGTAGTTCTAAGTATATGAACAAGATAGAGTTTTCCTTAACTATATATACATATCTTAAAAAAGATATACTCGATCACACCAGGATTCGAACCTGGAATCCCCCGCTCCGTAGGCGGGTGCCTTGACCATTGGGCCATGCGACCGTTGTTGCAGAACGAAAAGAATTCTCACATCTATCAGTCTACCAAAGTAAACAATACATGTACATCAGTTGATAGCAATGGCATTGAAAAGCAGCGAATCGAGTAGATGTCGTAGTGAAGAGAACATTTGTGTTACAAGAAAGAGATATGTTGCACAATGTTACGAACCAGAACTATGCTTAGTCTTGTGAAAATGTCAAAGATTTTGTTTTCAAGCGATCGTTCGAGAGGAATTATTCTCATGAAATCCAAGATAGAATCAAGACTAGTTTTTCAATTAAAAAAAATTTTGAACTATCTTTTTGAACTCGAAGAGACGCATGTTTGTTTTATCGCAGTACGGACATCAGCATGCTCTTTTCATAGAGCCAAAGATATTCGGCTTAAAAGACGGTTTTCCTAAGTCTATTCTCAACAAGAAAAGTCTTATTCAGTCAAGAGTGAAATGTAGAATAATAATCGAAATGCATTACGCTAATAAAGTATGATTAACATGGACTTGTGCGGAATGCAGTATCTTCTTTCTGTGATACGAATGTTTACTCTACTACACTTGTCCGGTCCACTGCTTCTTGATACTATTGACATCTGCTGACATTTATGTGTTATTCTATTCGATGGACTGATAGATGTGAGAATTCTTTTCATTCGATACCAACGGTCGCATGGCCCAATGGTTAAGGCACCCGCCTACGGAGCGGGGGATTCCAGGTTCGAATCCTGGTGTGATCGAGTATATCTTTTACTTTTTTTTTCTATTTATTACTTACTCTGTCTTTTTGCTTCGCTCAACTGCTGTTCGAAGTACAAATTGATCACCATATTCAGATATATGTGGCCATTTTCCTTGTGCTTTTCGATATTGGTCTTGTTGTTGAGCATGTTGTTGTTCGTATTCAGCAGTTGTTTTCGATTGTATAGAATCGAGAATATGGCGACGATTTAACGGCATTTCCGAGCCAAACCATGTTGTATCATCTGTATTAAATAACAAAATGAGAATAAGGAAAATCTTTATCAGTGCGACTTACATCCATTTCGTTGTAAATAGTATCCATCGTTAGGTCGTCCATGGTCAAAAATGATTTGACCTGCACGTGCTGTTGGTGCTCGTCGATACATATCAATGGAAACATACCGTTCTACTGGCACAGTATCTCGCATTTGTTTCTCAGTTCGATCGCCAGCTTTGTTCGGATACCATTTGGGAAAAGCATCTGCTGTGCAACCACTGTATGTTTCAGGTAATTTCCAAGTATATGCTTGTGGAGTGACAAATGTATATTCTGTTCCAGCACCAACAGTACCGCCTGTACGAAGGTGACTCATGGGTACTGAATCTGTCTGACGTTGACGATAACAACGAAATGCTCCATTGGCTGTTGAGTTACGAGCTTTGCTGAAAAACAATGGACTAGCAGTACTTTCAATGCTTGATTCTTGTTCCTTTGATAAGAATGTGTAAGGATCATTGGGTGTTCGTGGACGAAGACCTTCTTGAGTGTACTATTCAAAGAAAGAAATCAAATAAAACAATTTGTTTATAATGTCAGTGTCATGTATATTCACTTTTGAATATGGTTTGATTAATGTTGTTTTAGCTCGTAATATAGCTTGACCCCATTGATTAGTCTCACTCTGATTAGGGATACTTTGTGAATCATTTGAAGACAGATTCGCCATCGGTGTTATTGAATTTGAATGACACACCAATGATTTCTTTTATCTTATGAAAAAAGAAAACGATCTGTAGAAACCATTTGCAATTTCATTCCTTGGTGATATCCTTTAGTTAGTGAGTTATATCCAATTTGTCTGGAGAAAGCCACTTTTAATCAACATATGCTAGGATATTACTTGTGAGAGTTACAAATTTTCTCGAACTAATTCACGTTTCAAACAATATTACAATAGATGGCACTAGTTGTTACGAAGAATTTTTCAGGAGAAAGAAAATACAACTCTCGACCAGCACTCTTGCAGTAAAATGCCAGCTTTGTAATCACCACAATTTTCCCGTATATCAATCTTCCTTTTTTTTTAAGATGAGTAAAATCGATTATTCATGCAGCGACCTTCTGTTTACTCTATCGAGAAAAAAAAACAACCTACTCGTTTAGGTAATATCACGATATTATTCATTTCTTTTCTCAATATGACATTCGGTGGTCTACTGATCAATCGTCGAACTCGACGAGAATATCGTCTCGATGGATGCCGTCGATCGCGTACCAAACCTGTTCTACTAAATCTTGCTCGACCATTTCTATCACTCATCACTCGTCAACAATTGCCGAACGTCGTCGATTTGCGTCCTTATCTAAGTCCGATCGAAGAGCAATCGGTCCTCGGGTCGTGCGTAGGAAATGCTGTAGCATCGATCTTAGAATACTTTCATTTGTACACAACTGGTCAGGTGAAAATCTTTAGCCGATTGTTTATTTACTACAACGCTCGAATGATGGATGATGAAATAAATAAACGACATGCGACTGATAGTGATTCCGGAGCGGATTTACAATACGCTCTTGTCAGTTTAATTACTTATGGATGTTGCGAAGAGCAGTTCTGGCCATTTTATGAACATTTGATTAATATACAGCCAACAGATCAAGCGTATGCAAACGGTCAACTGTATCGTTTAAAAGAATTCAGTCGTCTTTCGAATAACGTCGATCAACTGCGACAATGTCTGGCTCAAGGTTATCCATTTCTCATGGCGATAAAAATCTTTCCTTCATTTGCTTCGGATCATTATGGACACATTCCAATGCCTAAACGTTATGAAAAACCATCTCAATATCGACATGCTGTCGTGTGTGTTGGTTATATTCATTCGGAAAGAGTTTTTATTATACGCAATTCACATGGACTCAGTTGGGGTGATCAGGGATATGGTTATTTGCCTTATGATTACGTTACAGACAAAGTCTTAACTCAAGACCTTTGGGCAATAAAATCAATTCAAAATATGATGGAAATACCTGCTGAACAGCACATCGCATGGAATAATTCACTAACATTAGCGAAATCAGCCAATCCAAAGGCTCTAGCTCATGATGAATCCGATTGTGATATTGTGTACGCCGATGGAGATCATAATAATACTGACGAACAGGAATCAGAAGAAACGGACTCGCGTACGCATCATCATCATGCACATGCACAAGAAAGTTTAGATGAACTTCCACTCTCATCCTCTCAACAGCATTTGACTCCACAACAATTTGTCCCGTATATGCCTGTGTTTCAAATTCCTCAACCAACACTCTACACACCTATACCAAACATGGGATCATACGGTTATTATCCAACAATATATCCCTCTGTACCTCACTTTCCGCCATACTGAATAAAACGACTTCAAACGAGATCTCTGTTCGATGATCTATAGACTAAAGTCTATCATGAGTTCATTGTTTTTTTCTTGTTCTTCTCTTCTAAGTACAAACTTCATAAAAAAAGGCAAGCAGGGAGAATAAATCGACTCATTCTTCATTCTCTTTCGTTAACGAAACAATACCACATACTTTGCATTGCACGTAAAAGAGGCAACATGTGGTTGTTCGTACTTTTGTTATCAATTTCATTCCCTGTTAAATGCCAAACATTGAAGAATGATACTCTTGGTATTTCCTTAGCAATTACTAATGCTCAAACCGTGATTCCGTGCGGATTATCCGTAGATGTCTATCCAGCATTCGATCGAGAGCAAATCATCACCTGTCCGTCGGTTACCGTTGATGATTCATTGACATTCGTAAACATAAGTAAGTACTTCGAGATTGAAAAAAGTGAACTTTGCGATAAGGTAGTAAACAAAACTGAGTTCGAAAAAGTGCATTCCAATGGTTATGGTAGTCATCTTTGTCTTTTTTCTTTGATATTTAGCAATTCAAAATAAAGAAGATCCCCACATTCGATTATCTGATCAATTAATTTCACCACCGAAACTTTTCGCTAAACTCGAAAACAATTCCTTTGTTTACGTATCAAATACGACTGCAACTGATGTTTATTATCTGATTTTTTCATCCGAACTTCTCTGTCGATACTCATCATCAAATGATATGGTCACTTGTTTTTACCATCCCAAAACAGTAGATTTCGTTCAACTAGAACAACAATTCGATACCTCGACAAACATCAGCTTCATCTCAACTAACCACAAACGTCGCGATTTCACCATTACTTTTGTAATCATCGGTATTCTTATTCTACTTCTATGCATTTGTGTTATGTATATTTTGTGTAAAAATCCGTTTCCTCTTGATCATATGATTCAATTAGATTATATCATCGATCCGCAATTAGCCCGACAAGCGGCACTGAAACTATCGCCGGAACCTGTCTAAGATCATGAGAGTACACGTATTTTTTTTAAATCTCAGCATCTGCGTTGTTGTTTTGTGAAATAAATAGACAATTGAAACTTGGTAAATGGCGCCACTACATTCATTCATCTCTTTTCTCTATCTCAAATTCTATTCAAATTCATGTTCTTGGTTATATTAATTTTCTTTTCACAGTATTTCCCGTTGCATTCATTGCAATGCTTGACAAGTTCAGATACTCTTCTTACCGTGAATCAATGTAAATTCAAGTTACACACTACCGATTCTTTTCCCAATGATCAAACATTAAGTGGATCCGGGACCAATTGCAAAATAAAAGAAGCTAGTACACAGGTGCTTATTGTGTCTATTCCGGGAACATGTTATGCTGAACTCACGATTAATTATGCAAAAAAGAAAGTGAAACTTGTAGCAAATATAGCTTCCGCCGGTGTATCAGGCTTTATCGATCCTTACGATGATATGTTTGGCTTTGCAACAGGAATAGAACGTGTCATTCAATACAAAGTCAATGCCAATACAGAAGCCAAGCGATCTGTTCTCATTACGCGTGTTCAATGCACAACATCGGATAATTGTGCGATACGAAAACTCCGCGACCTTTTTCCAAAACTGATGGACGATCAAAGACGATTGAAAATATTGGAAGAAGTAGATAATTTACTTAATAAATCGCCACCTCCAAATGGAACAGATTTAAAGTATGATGATTGTATTTGGTTTCTGGATGAGAGAATTGTTGTTATATTTTCGTAGATGCCTATCGGACAATGAAACTGTCGCTGAGTGTACTACTGGGGAAGATCGGTGTTTTTTTGTCCGTGACAAATTAGGTGAAACACAACGAGGATGTACGACATACGATTCTAATGAAGCCAATCTGGAAGTTCGATTTAATATCATCGAAAAAATGTCAGCTGGTGGAGTAGACACCAGTCCTAAAGCTTTAAAAAGCAACTTTCTTTGTGCAGATCCAATGTGTAACAATGACGGAAATTTTCAATCTGTAAGTTTGCTGGTTCAAAAAAACTAATCGAACCATTGTTCACAAATGACCATTTCAACAGGTAACTAATCTCCTTGCTGTGTTTGCTACTGACGGCGCATCATCGAAACTCAGCAACGTTAAAAATATAAGTACTATACAAGTCCAATCACAAACGGCACTTAAACACCATGAAAAGCCTAACAAAGGACTAAAGGGAAACGATGCATCGTGTATGACATCAATGATATATCAACCGATGATACTGATTTTATGTATCATTTTTAATCAATTATTTGGATTTCATTTTCTATGCGAAAAGTGACTTTTTCCACGAAAACGAAATGTCTTTTGTAAATATGATATCATCTCTTTATTGTTTCTATTTAAATGACAATTAAATCACTAAGTTGACGAAAACGAAGTCAAAGATGTCTTGAGTTCTTAAATAAATAAAGAAAAATGGACCGGTTGAGTAGATTCTAGACGTTTTCAGTCGTTAGATTGAGTTGATCATCATTGTCTTCCTGAGTACATGAATGTTCATCGTCGACTTTAATCATACAATCAGAAACACTGCTTTGCCCATCTTCATTCAGTGAACGTTTATGTTTCGTTCGACGATTTTGATACCAAACTTTAACCTAAACGACAGCTCAATATTATCTCTCTGTTTTTCCTTCCGAATGGTTGACTTACTCGAGCTTCAGGTAAATTCAAATGTTTTGCTAAATCCTTTCGTTCTTGTCCGACAATATAATGATTTTTTTCAAAAGCATCCTCTAGCTTTAGCAATTGAGATGGCGTGAAAGCAGTACGATTACGTTTTGGTTTGCGATATGAATTCAAAAGAAATGCTGTTGCCATTCCCGCATCTAACAAACGGACATCGTTGTTGTTGTTTTTTCTTCTCATTTGATTATCGAAATGTAACTCACTAGTCAATTGATTCATATGTCGAAGGTATTGCAGCATATATTCTCGTTGATATTGATAATTCGCTGTCACAGCAGGTAGCCATGATGTCGATGGAAGAGATATTTGCTCGTCAGCTTTGATAATATCATCAATCGAGAAGCTGTGAGTTTTACGGTTTGATGGCTGGTAATAAACAGGCATAATGAAGGAAGATTTAGTAAGAGTGTCGTCGCTTGAAGACAATGATCAAGTGAATTAATCTCGAATGATTTTCACCTATTCTTTTCTCTCTCTCTCTTTTGCTTTCGATTTCTCTCAACGATTGGCTGAAAAAGCAAGAGAAAAGAACTCAATCATCAATTGGATACTCAGCTTATCATAAGAACCAATCAATGAGATAAGAGAACGAAATCACTTTTTTGTTTTGATCATTACTGTACAAATAACGATGCGCTATTTGATTTGTCCAACATCGTCATTCTGTTCATTGAGGATACATTCGTGCAAGATCGAATTGAGTTGTGGTTCATTGCGAATATTTTTCAATCAATGGAAGGATTATTTCTTATTTCTTTCTTTTCTAAATATCAATTTATTTCTCGAAAGTGTCATCTGTGTGAAAAAGATATTTGTACATGATTGACTGTGTATATATTTGTTTAAAGCTTCTGTATTGTGTCACTCGCACTTCATCAACACTCATCCGTTTGTCCAGACATTGAAGATATTCATTCAATCAATTGCTTTGCCTGCTTTGCTCGAGGGTTAATTCCAATTAAAATAAGAAAAAGGGAAATTATACATCGCATTCGATCGATCGATTGATTGATGCGACGGAGAAAAAAAATGGCAACATGTGCTTAACATGATTAGCTTTGAATCATAAAGCTTCTGTTTGTTCTGAAGTATTATCGAGAGCTATACCTTGATCTTTTGACGATAAGTTACGTTTGTGTATAATAAAATTTCATTTGAAAGACTTGTTAATCTAAATGATGAAACGTGACTTTCTAATCGCGAACACGAAAGAGATAATATAGCTTTGATCGGCCGATATACGCATGTCTTGTTTAAAGAAAGATCATTGACTATTTGTCTCTGATCGAATCGAACTCAGAGAAAATCAACATTTATTTCGTTTTCTTCTTTTTTTTCAAATGCTTTTTCACACCAAAACCATTCTCCGAATCGTGTGATTCGTGTTTTCGCTTTTTGTTTGGTGCTCTGGGTTCTTCGGAATCGTCGTTTCGTTTCTCACCCTTGTTTCGTTTCTTCCGATGATCTTTCCTCTCATCTTCGATTTCCTTGATTTGAATTCGAGCTTGTCGATCAGCTTCGTTGACACGTTCCAGCAAAAGCATCACTTCGTCTTCCTGTGTCGCATATTGCGGCAGTTGTTTACCAATCAGAAATTCAATACGTTGATACAATTCAATGTCGTATTGAGTTACAAATGTTATTGATTTGCCACTACGACCAGCACGCGCAGTTCGTCCAACACGATGAATGTAGTCTTTTGAATGTGCTGGAATATCGTAGTTGATCACAATATCGACATGGGGAATGTCGAGACCTCTAGATGAATGGAAACATAGGGAATAAGTTTTTAGTAGGTGGAAGAGGTAGATGAGTGTTTACCGGCTAGCAACATCAGTAGCGATGAGGATCGATCGTGCTTTGCCTTTGAATTTATTCAATGCGCCGAGACGTTTCGTCTGAAGAAGAAAAATATCGAAATGTTCGATTAGAAGTTATTAGCTTTTACCTGACTCATCTGTCCGTGCAGTGGAACAGTTGTGAAACCTAGATTTCTGGTTAACAAGGCTAATCTCAATGTTGTTGTACAAGTGGAAGCAAAAACAATGATCGATTTTCCACTCATATCATTCAAAATTGATACTAAATAAACATCTTTGTATTTCGCAGGGATGAAGAGATAACTCTGCTGTAATTTCTCGACAGTCGAATACTTTTCCGACACTTCAACTTTCACAGGATCACGAAGAGATGCGCGTTGTAGTTTCGCAACTTTCTTCGTCATTGTTGCCGAATACAGATAGGTCGACCGGGTGGACGACGGCGGAAGAATCTTGAGAATTTTATCCAGATCGACTTCGAAATCCATGTTCAATATTCGATCAGCTTCGTCCATGACTAGATAACGTATCGAACGAAGTGAAAAGCCTTTCGTATTTTCCAAATGATCAACAAGACGACCCGGTGTTGCAATGACAATATGTGGCTTTTTCGCCAGGGCAATCGATTGCGACATCATATCCATGCCACCAACAATAACCGCTAGATGAAAGAGGAACACGAAATATCGTACAGAGAATCAAGTTCGACGTACCACATTTAACACCGATGCTCGAACCTAGTGCTTCGAATTGTTCGCTTATCTGATATGCTAATTCACGTGTTGGTGTTAGAACAAGAGCGAATAAACGTTGTGGTGATGCTAGTAGGGCTTGAAGGATGGGCAAACCGAATGCACCGGTTTTGCCTGAACCAGTTTCAGCAAGACCAATGATATCTTTATCTAGGATGAAATGAAACTAGATAGATGATGGAAGATTAGATCTGAGATTATACTTTGAAATGCAACTGGTAGTGCTTCGGCTTGAATCTTTGTTGGCGCTTTCCATCCGAGTTTCTCACAAGCTTCACAAAGAACATCGTTCAAACCCTAAATTTGCATTGAAATAATCATCATGTAGAGAAACTCGAATGACCTACCAATGATTTAAAAGTCACTGGTTCTTTGAGTTCATTATTCTCTTCATTGTCTTTTTCTTCCATTAAATGATGTTCATCGTCCATGTCTCCTCAAGTTTTCTCTTATCTAAAAACAAACAATTATTCAATTTTGAAATTCGCTATTATTGTTTTAGTTTCTGCTCGATGTCCGAACAGATTTGATCGAGTTTATTTGTTGAAACGAATAAAATTCGACGTTTTTCTATCCAATCATTTGCATTCGACTGAATCGGCTGATAATCAATGGAGGCACTTGCGTGTTGTTCGAAAACTTCTTCCTCGCCGTTCATGTAATGAATCGCATTCAAATCCTTTTTGTTTGCACGTAATTTCACGTGAACTATCCAATAATCCAGTTGTTCAGTAATTTCCTCGCGAAGCGTTCGAATGGCCGGTACACTGATTTCTGCTGGAATATTCATGTAACGTTCGTTGATGAATAATCCACAAGTCGACGCTAAAAACAAACAAACAAACGAAAACGAATTTATCAGTTAGTGATACTCAAGGGCGTGTAACTCAGTTGGTAGAGTGTTCGCTTTGCATGCGAAAAGTCTTGGGTTCGAATCCCAACTCGTCCAAATAAGTTTTTTGTCGAAATTTTCGACTTACTCTGAAGAATTGTTTTTGCTTGAGAATTCTCCGAACATTTGTCCATCAGCCACGTGTACAATTGTTGATTTTGTTGTTTATTAAAGTGTAGAAATGAACAGATACCTAAGACCGGACTTTCATCGTCATCATCATCATCATCCTCTTCTTCGATTTCGTCTAATGGTTGATAAAAAACACTGCCGCATGATTGTTGACTAACAAGTCGATTAGCGAGTAGACTTAAATCGAGTACAGATTTTTTCATTGAATTTCCGAACGATTGTTCGAGAAAATGAAGGATGATCGAACGGTCAGAGTCAGTGGGTGAACGAGCTTCTAAATCTATTTGAATATTTTCTAATTGATTGGTTTCATCTTCGGAATTATCATCATTATCGGACGATGACGACGAACTCGATGGTTCAGGTTCAGGATTAGGCTTCCGCTTTTTCGATCGAGGAGGCATGTGAACAATCTACTCGTTCGACGATTGCTAAATGAATGGAATGAAATGAACGATACGATATTTCGAAAATTCTATGAATCACTCCGATATTTTCATAGGTTGACCTGTCGATTTGTATTTTATCAAAAGAAAAAGATTGCTTCTATAGATGTCGCTAGCTATGGAGAAGCCGTACATCATTTCTTATGTACACGTTTGAATCCGATGAAAAAACGCGATATCTGATTCATTAAAAACATATTTATTGAAAGAGACATGACAAACATGTTACGCATCAAGACTATGTGTAACAGAATTCAAATTTCGTTCAATAATAACAGCGAACGAATTATTATCCACACCAGTCCTTCGCAGCTGTCGACAATCATTCCATCGTTCAATAAACAATAGTGTATGCTTACGTTCTATAGTGATACAAATAACTGATAAGATAATACATAAAACTGTAATTGAACTAAGTATAATATGTGCATAAATGAAGATCATGTTAACAGGTAAATGGAGAAGAATAAGTGTTAATCTCGCGATGAATTCAAAGAAGAATCCAATCGCCCAGATACTTGTCAATGTATGACAAGCTAAACGAAATGATGGACAATTTTTGTAGATCCATTCGTAGACTTTTGTCACCTCTTCCTTTTCGGATAGTTTCGACACAGAATTTTCTTCTTTCAAGTGCTCGTATTGATCACTATTCTGATCTAAATCACCATTAAAAACATCCTGAGGTAGACCGACTTCTGCTCGAGTCGTTGGAACCAAATCTTGATAAAAATAGTAACCAATTGGCCGCAAACGACACCGATGATGGCAACAGTTCAATGGAACTAACGTTACAGCGAAAATGATCGATAAAATACCGGTGACCAGCGATTTTTCTAATAACAATATAATCGGATTACGTGTAATAACAGCTACTACAGCTGACAATGCGAATGACAGGAAGACAAGAAAACCAAGCGCGTCAAATGTCCAAAACCACAAAGCTTTGAAGATCACCATGAATAATGGTGGACTACTTGCAGCTAGGAGCGCATAGACAGGCTTGATTTGCTTCTGAAGAGCGAAGTAGATCAATAGAGGAAGAACAATATCGATAAGTACAGTGAAGATGAAACGTGGAACATGTTGTTTAAATGTTTGCCAAATGGAAAACTGAGTTTTTGGCGACGATTGGATTTGCTGTTCGGTGATCGTAGAATGATTTTCCGCAGTCAACATGATGCAGTTGTCATCAATAAAATCCGTGTATGTGTAATCATCTATTTAATAATTTTCTTGACACACAGGTTATTCATAGCAATTACCTAAAGAAAGACGATCTACAATTTCTTCGATATAATATTAAGAAAAAAAAGGTATTCACTCGCTCAACAACCGTGACGATCAAATGATAGACGGGTGAGGAAAGAAAAAGCCGGAGGCGTTAGCGTCAGTTGTTTTTCTCTGTTTTGCGTGTACATTTGACGAAATCATAAATAAAAATTATCATGCTTAACTGCAAAGAATATCAGCGGGTTGCATTAGTTTTTTCGCTCAATAAATCAGTATATCTCAAAATGAATGATTACTCCTAAAGGTCTCGTCATTTGTCACAATGAAGGTTATCGAATGACGGATTGTTTTATTACAAAAAAAAACACATCGTGTACTCCCTTCTACTCGTTCGATCGTACAAGCTGTGCACATGAGTTCGGCAGCACCGAATGACAATGTCGATGTTAGTAACGATGAAATTCATATTAGAAATGGTCGATTAGTTTGATTTTTTTTCTCCTTCTCTTCGAATGTTCTTTCAGAGATTTTTCGATTCGATTTCTCTCTTTTTTCCTTCGCACAACAATATTGAATTTAGTTCTCTCCTTCGAAAATCAAATGTCATACTGATCGAAAAATGCGCACTTACGATCTACTCGACAATTTCTATTGCTTCGTACATGAACTCAGGTGAATGTCGCCAACAATACATCGGGGTCAAAGTTGACCTATGATCACAAAAAAAAAACGTCTACAATGCTTCTATTCTTTTTCTTCATTGCAAGAAGAAACGCAGTCTGACACCACTTAGACCGATATTGTTTCAAAGATTATTTTTTAAACTTCATCATCCGATTATCGAGGTACACGATGAAAACGAAAGAAAAACTTACCTTTACACTGTTTATTCCAAACATCAAAATTCAATTGAGTCGAGTACGTTATGATGCACGATCAAACAGTCGCTCGATCATGTACAGTACGTCATTTTGCAACGAGACTATGCATACATTACATGTATTACATCAAGCAGAAGTGGGACTTTTTCATCGACTCAACTCGACATTGAATATGAGTCATGCGTCTGCTTTGGTGAACATATTGACCAATTGCATACACTTTGCTCATTTTCTTTCCTTCGGTGACATATAGGAGAGGAGGATAGGGAGGGAGAGAGAGAGCAAAGTACAGAAACAATTCGATTGTATATTTACAAATCATTACATGATGAATTTGCATAGATGTACTACTTCTACACAAGTAATTTGTCGATAGTTTTTATTTTATGTGCAAGACAAAGCAAATTCTAATCTATTTGTTGACTTAAATGCGTATTTTTCCATTGTTCGACTAAGATCAACGTTTGTTTCCTTTCTTTTGTTATACAAGTAATGGTAATCGCTGTACATATCACAGTGATTATGGTTAATATTAAATTGCCATAGAGAACGATCTTATTCACTGATAAATGAATGAGAATCAGTGTAAGACGCGTCAAAAATTCGCCGAGAAAGCCAATTGACCACACGCTTGTTATCACATAACACGAAATGCGAAATGATGAGCAATTCTCATAAAGCCATTCATAAACTTTCGCTATTTCTTCTCGATCGGACATTTTAGGAATGAGAACATCGTGTTCGGAATATTCACCAGAATCGAATATGTTTGCTGGTAGACCGATTTGTACTCGATTAGTGGGAACTAAATCTTGATAAAAATAGTAACCCAACGGACGTAAACGACACCGATGATGACAGCAGGTCAACGGAATCAACGTTAAAGCAAATATGATCGATAGAATACCAGTGATCAGAGATTTTTCTAGTAGTATTATAACGGGATTTCGTGTTATAATTGCAACGACACCGGATATGATAAAGCCAAGTGCAATGAGAAATCCGAGTGCATCGAATGTACGTGACAGGGTGGCTTTAGAAATGACCATCAGAAGTGGTGGTGTACCGGCGATGACAAGTGCATAGACGGGTTTGATATGTTTCTGAAGAAGAAAATAGATCAATAATGGAAGAACAACATCCACGAATGCCGTGAGAATAAAACGTGGAAAATGAGGTTTAAATATTTGCCAAAACGAGAATTGAATATTGATAAGAATTTCAGGTTCGGATAAAGCTGAAGGCCGATGAGAAGACATACGACAGTCTAGAATAAATATATTTTAGTTGTTGTTTTTATATATATCCTTGTTAAAGGAGAGAATGAATTGTATCTACCAATCTAAGTATACTACTATTTTGCTTTTCTGTGCGCTAGATTCGCTCGTTTTTGATCGACTGACATTGCATTGTATGAGTCATACGGCTGAGTTTCTTCTTTACTGATCAAATCTTATCTTAGAGTAACTATTCTTTCAATGTCATTGTTTGATATAGTGAATCATTTATGAGCAGATATGAAGTGTTTGCACTAATTGCAAGTGTATCTTGTAGATATAGTAAAATCGTGTTTGTTATGCAGTCAGATCTGTGTGTTTGAATGTGAGTTCTTTCACAATTTAAAAGTATTGTGTGGCGATGAAAAGATAACTCAGTATTGACCTTGCTTTGTCGGGATGATACGATAGACTGGCTGATACACTTCTATTGACACTATTACAATTGTTGAAGTGACGTCACAAATCGATGATAAATGACGAAATTCTAGAGCTACTTATATCAGTTCATCGTCTGAACACTCTTAAGTAGATGGTTCGTTGTTTGTTTTCTTTTTACATTTGCTTCAATATGAAACGAACTGAGCAAGGCATCGCGACAATATTTCATCTTGAAGGTAGAATTAAAATCTTCGGCGACGAATTGTATAGATGACGTTTAGAAAGTTTTGTATTCAATGATACATTCATACAAGTGATGACAATGTATATTATTATCTGTCCAGTTTTCTTGAAGAATTAGTTCGATGAAAGGCATTGCATTAACCAGCGATTCCACTTCTTTAGATAATACAAATTTTGCACGTGCTGTCTTTTTATCTACGATTAACATATACTACCTAACTTTGATCATATTCACTGTTGATTCGCAAATCTCAGATACAACTGTATGTGAAACTATACATGAAAATTTCCTGTCATGTTATTCGATATAGATACCTGATAGCACAATCATCTCTATGAACCAAATATTTTAGTATGATTATTTTACTCATATGTGCGTTCAGAACACGGATATCGTTGTCACCAATGTAGCTGAAACGCTTCTCTCCGATGTCATCTCTCACCCTTACCGTCGTTCTATACATCTTCACATGATGTGGATAACAAAAAAGATTCAATCATGTTTCTGAGCCTTTGGATTGGTTTTAGTGCTGCAATTTTGCTGATAATATCTATAGTACTTTTATTTTGTACGAGAATAATCAAATGTTGATGCATTGCATAGTATGAACATATTTTGATTGAAGTCGAACTTTTACGATATAGCAAATATACTCTGAGAAAACTGTTATTTTTCTTTCATAGTCAACAATAATATACACTTATCAAAACTAAAGCTAAAGTTTAATAATAAACTTGACTTTTTCTACGGTGTTTACTTATTTTTTTCGAGAAAATATTTGTTGCGTCTGTTTGACGTTCGACAAACTCTTCTGGTAGATAACGTCTATTGCAAAACTATTGCACAGGGTTGTTCTCAACAATGAAACAAAGTATAAGTCTATACGTTCACCGAATGATAATCAATGTGGAATTGTCTTCTTTGCACATTTTCAAGAATTAGCACTAAATTCCAATACGTGACAATGTTCCTAATTTTTATCTCTATGGCCAATATTACTTCAGAAGGCGTAAAAATCGATGTGCTATATCACCAGACAAGTTATTCAATATTATGTGTTTATTAAATAAATATGACAAAGTAGGAATGTACTATATTTACTATCTTATCCAATATTTCATCATCCCCTGTCATTCTTATTTGTCTTTTACAGATTCTACTTCACAAATTCTTTATTTTAGAAAAAATAGTATATTACCCGATATGAGCCGACTTTTCCACATTTTCACAGGTCAGTTCAATCACTTGAATATTCACGCATACGTTCAGTTGTCTCTTTTAGTTCTACTCTCTTTGTGCATCCTTTGCCGATCCCAAATACTTAACTTTCATTGTGACTTTGACACCAAGTTAGACGGCGACTGTCTATTCACCGCCACGAATGGTGGCAATAAAATGACTCTAGATCAAGGTCCCAACCCAGCTGGAAAGCCAAAACAGCCCCTGTCAGACGCTAAAGCAGTTAGTGAGTATTCTTACAGTTCAATAACACATGATATCACCACTTCTGACCAAATCTCCTCTAGTATCACTCACTGATCCTGATAATCAGCCATGCAACTTTCCATACAAATACGGTGGTGCAGATATATACTTCTGTCGTCGCTCTTCCAATGGCACATACAGTTGTCCAACTGATGCTGATGTTGGACGATGTAAAGCAGGTCAGTCATCCTCGTTCCTTACTTTCTCTGATCATCATCTTCACTCCTTTTTATCTACGACCGACAGGAAAACTAGGACTAATAAAGCCTCCAACTTCTGGTAAAATAGATCACTCCTATATAGCAAAGGTCACAAAAAGCACAAGCACAACACAGTGCTTTGACTTCTACTACTATATCACTGAAGCAACAGGCAATGCTAAGATCGAAGTATCGTGGGAAGGAAACGGAGACTTGGATGAAATTGTGATAGTGGAAGCAGATCCAGCCGAGAACAAGTGGCAGCACAGTCGAATGACTTTCACAGTTCCACCATCCACTTCTACATATGATGTGAGACACTTAACACACTCCTTTTTACTACTTGTGACTATGACTTTGTGTCTCCACTCTGATTTTAGATCTCTTTGAGAATAATGCGTGACAGCGGAGTGTTTGGTTTTGCTTTTGCATTTGATGAAATCAAGATCTATGATGCATCTTGTGGTAATATTGAGAACTGTTTGGAGTAGAATCTTTTGATTGATTTGTTTATGTGTTAAAATAGATACTATTGTGGAACCCACGACAAGCGTACCAATTGTTGTACGTATCCGATTGGATTAAGCGATTGCTGTTTTCTTCACTAAATATTGCTTTCGCCTTATTTCAGAAACCTAACATCACAAGCTCTGTTCTATCTCGTACAAGTACTACCATAGTTCCTACGTCTGTTGCTTCTAACAGAAAGATCGTGATTTTTGCAAAATTTTTGGCCACGTTTTCCGACGCTCTTGCTTGTGCATCTCTTTGTGCTTTTTTAAATATAATCATATTTTGCTGAAGAATACTCTTGAGGTTGAGTGAACAGTATCGAACCATTTTATGATGCATCTAAACACTTTAAGGTGTTGCCTAATAAAGAGTCACAGATGAGATCTGAACTATGCTATCATTTGTGAATTTTATTTTCCCAAGGCATTTATTGGCTACGGCTGCCAAATTCGTTACTAAATCTGTTTGTCTACAGGCTCCATTAAAGTTTCTCCGGTAGTTTTCGATAGAAAAATATTTCTCGTATCTTCCTTCCTACTTTTCGACGATTAAGACACACCACGACGAGAAGTTTCTGTTACTTCTGTGAAATCAAATATCGCAGTGTCATCTAAACTAAGGATAGCGAATAAATGTTCTACTTGATACAAACACTACACTGAGAACAGCAGAAGTTGTTTGTTGAATGTTTTTACTATGAATTTTCTATTTACATGTGCTCTCACAACACTTTAATATCGTTATCAAGAGTAGAACTGAAACACCCGTCATCGATGGTGACTTTTTCACTAAGTCTACGCCATCCATCGTAATGTTTCATGCACTCCATCTAATGATGTGGTTTTACGGCTAATATAAACCATAACAGTGCCCTATTTGAGAAAAGTTCAGAAGATATGCTTTTAGAAGTCCATGACATAGGGTCATCAGTGATAAAGCTACGGTTTTTAAAAGTTTGTTTCTGTCAGACGACAATGCAGAAAAATTTGACTACATCGGCAACGCGGATAGAACATATTTCCTTCCAACGCTCACCTATGATTTGCAACAAGTTAACTGCTGAGTCAGGTGAAAAATAAAGATTCATCTTTTTGAATTGACGTCAAACAAACTCGTCTTGAAGATAACGTCTATTTCAAGGTATTGCACAACCTTATTTTCTCAATAATAAATTACACTATAGATAATTTCTTAAAAGTTTTACATGCGTATCTGAATGAATCATTTTATCTTCCGGTACTCTGGTTGGTCCTTCTTTTCCACAACAGTAAAAGAGATAAACGCCGATCTGTTATTTCTTCAAACACGCACATAGAAGAAAATGAGATAAATGATCCAACGCCATATCTCTTTATCAAACAGATATGACACGGCTCACGTATATTATATTTTGTCTATTTTCAAACACTTCGTCACCTTATGCTGTTTTTGCTCTCGTTTTCATCAACTATGCCGATGCACTTTCTGTTTTAGAAAACAAAAACAACGTCATCCAGTATGGGTCGACTTTTATACATTTTCACAGGTCAGTTCAATCACTTCAATATTCACGCATACGTTCAGTTGCGTTTCTTTTAGTTCTACTCTCTATATGCATCCTTTGCCGATCCCAAATACTCAACTTTCATTGTGACTTTGACACCAAGTTAGACGGCGATTGTCTATTCACCGCCACGAATGGTGGCAATAAAATTACTCAAGATCAAGGTACCGCCCCAACTGGAAAGGCAAAACAGCCCCTGTCAGACGCTAAAGCAGTTAGTGAGTATTCTCATAGTTCAATAACACATGATATCACCACTTCTGACCATCTCTCCTCTAGTATTACTCACTGATCCTGATAATCAGCCATGCAACTTTCCATACAAATACGCGGGCGCAGATCAATACTTCTGTCGTCGCTCTCTCAATGGCACATTCAGTTGTCCAACTGATGCTGGTGTTGGACGATGTAAAGCAGGTCAGTCATCCTCGTTCCTTACTTTCTCTGATCATCATCTTCACTCCTTTTTATCTACGACCGACAGGAAAACTAGGACTGATAAAGCCTCCAACTTCTGGTAAAATAGATCACTCCTATACAGCAAAGGTCACAAAAAGCACAAGCACAACACAGTGCTTTGACTTCTACTACTATATCACTGAAGCAACAGGCAATGCTAAGATCGAAGTATCATGGGAAGGAACCGGAGACTTGGATGAAATTGTGATAGTGGAAGCAGATCCAGCCGAGAACAAGTGGCAGCACAGTCGAATGACTTTCACAGTTCCACCATCCACTTCTACATATGATGTGAGACACCTCACACACTCCTTTTTACTACTTGTGACTATGGTCTTGTGTCTCTACTCTGATTTCAGATCACTTTGAGAATAATGCGTGACAGCGGAGCGTCTGGTTTTACTTTTGCATTTGATGAAATCAAGATCTATGATGCATCTTGTGGTAATATTGAGAACTGTTTGGAGTAGAATCTTTTGATTGATTTGTTTATGTGCTAAAATAGATAGTATCGTAGAACCTACGACAACGATACCAGGTACGGTATGTATCAAGTTTCATCAATCCTCCGGTCATTTAAGTTATCTACGGATTTTCATATTTGATTTCAGACAACCACCACCACCATTAGTACTACAACATCCGATACAACAACAACGATTACTACTACCCCGGTTACCACCACTCCAGTACCGGATACAACAACAACGACCACAACCCCGGCTACCACCACACCAGTACCAGATACAACAACAACGACCACTACCCCGGCTACCACCACCCCAGTACCTGATACAACAACAACGACCACTACTCCGGCTACCACCACCCCAGTACCGGATACAACAACAACGACCACTACTCCGGCTACCACCACCCCAGTACCGGATACAACAACAACGACCACTACTCCGGCTACCACCACCCCAGCACCGGATACAACAACAACGACCACTACCCCGGCTACCACCACCCCAGTACCGGATACAACAACAACGACCACTACCCCGGCTACCACCACCCCAGTACCGGATACAACAACAACGACCACTACTCCGGCTACCACCACCCCAGTACCGGATACAACAACAACGACCACTACTCCGGCTACCACCACCCCAGTACCGGATACAACAACAACGACCACTACTCCGGCTACCACCACCCCAGTACCGGATACAACAACAACGACCACAACCCCGGCTACCACCACACCAGTACCCGATACAACAACAACGACCACTACCCCGGCTACCACCACCCCAGTACCGGATACAACAACAACGACCACTACTCCGGCTACCACCACCCCAGTACCGGATACAACAACAACGACCACTACTCCGGCTACCACCACCCCAGTACCGGATACAACAACAACGACAACAACCACTACTCCGGCTACCACCACCCCAGTACCGGATACAACAACAACGACAACAACCACTACCCCGGCTACCACCACTCCAGTACCTGTTACAACAACAACGACAACATCCACTACCCCGGCTACCACCACTCCAGTACCGGATACAACAACAACGACAACAACCACTACCCCGGCTACCACCACTCCAGTACCTGATACAACGACGACGACAACGACGACGACGACAACAACAACGACGACAACAACAACAACAACGACGACGACAACCACGACGACGACGACAAAACCAATTCTTCGTCTGCTCGATTGCGATTTTAGTACTGACACCTGCTTTCAGGATACTGACATCACTATCACCAATGGAACCGAAGTTCCTCTCCTCGACCTCTCTCAACCTCCTCGAGCACCTCTCTCAGATGCCACCTCCGTCAGTAAGTCTCCAGCGCCCTTTACTATCATCCTCTCACCCTCACTCTCATCCAGATTCACCAACAACCAATTCATACAAATGCAGTGTACCCTATCAACTATCCGTCGAAAACTCCACCAACACCACTGACTGGAATATGTGGTTCTGCTACAACAATCAATGTCCAACACAAAACGGTGAAACAGCTGACTGTGTATCAGGCAGCTACGGTCTCATGTTTCTGGATCCATCCGACTCGAACAAAAACATCACCACTTCGATCAGTGACGAGTCGCTGATGCGAAGTTCGAGTGGCGATGAGCATTGTCTTCGATATGAATACTTTTTCACAGTGTATGATGATGCCGATTGGGGTCAACAGTTGTCCGTATGGATGAAGTCTGCAAATGGTAGTGATGAACTGATTGACCGAATACGAGTAGATGAGATGCAAGAGAATCGATGGTATGAGCGAAACAAGACGTTTGTTGCACCATCGACGAACTACACGGTAAGATTATTTGTGTTGTTGTGAAAGTGTGAATGTGAATGTCGTTGGTTTAGTTGACATATTCGTTCGAAGTGAGCAATGAGAGTGGTAATCAAGAAGTAGTGGTTAGTCGAACAGTGTATTTTGGATTGGACAATATCGAGTTATACAATCGAAAATGTGATGGTGAGTCGAATGGGAGACAGAGAGATTGTATTTTAAAACTGACTTTAGAAGCACTCGAACCAGTCACAGTGATGACAACTGAACCAGTAACAGGAAACGGCTCAATGACTACGTCAAATGTAGGCAGTACAACAGTTGATGCCACTCATCCCACAAGTAGAGTATCAGATTTTTCTGTTCGTTCTTTGGAATAATTGCTTTGTTTTACGTGTAGCGACGAAGCCTAACAATCTAGGACTTATACTTGGCTTGTCATTGGGGCTTGGTATTCCTGCTTTGTTGGTGCTGGTGGTTGGAGCGTTTTGTTATCTTAAACAAGGCAAACGTAGTAGTCGATATGAAGTGGATGACGAAAAGAAATCTATTCCGTTGAAGATGAGAGGAACAAAAGGTGCTGCCAGCGATAATTTAACGCGATACATCTACTAAATAGTCTTTAATTTGTCACAAACTGGTTGTTTTGTTCGTATATAAATAAAAAATATGTCTTGAGTGCTTAATATGCATACACATGAAAGAAAATATGATAATTTAAAGTCAAATTTCATTGTTACAGCTGTTTCAGAGAAGAGAAAATGGATACTGAATTTAATAACGATAATCTTCATCGAAAGGATAGATATATGAATTGTTCCTGATTGAAGTTGCGTTCTATCGAACTCTCGAATAAGTCAAGCATAATTTTGACTTTCTTGGAACGATTTTCAGAAGAAAATCCATATATATCTATTTTGCAAACTCGACTATCGAGAAGTATTTGCTCTGTCTATTATCACTTCTTCTTGGGAACGACCGATGATCCTCATATACACTGCAGTACGAAATCTTGACCTCAAATGATATCTGACACAGAGAACTTTTCAGTAGTATAACTAAATACCATACGTCTCAACATCAGATCAGCCAGGTTATATTATTTTATTTTCGTTTGAACAAAATGAGTACAACAATTCTCTCTCTCTATTCATGAGTTTGTTGCATTATTTGATGCTGTTTGTGATGCACTTGCGGCTGCAATATCAATAGCGTTCTTCGTTTTTTCTACTAAGTCCTGTTTATCTGCAGCTAAGCGATCTTGTTCATCCGAATTCGCAGTTTTTGATGCTTCCGCACTGCTGTTATTGTTTGTCACTTGTGCTGGAACGCTATCGAAATTAACACGACCTGATGATGGATGTAACATGTGCACTTTGCCCATTTCGTTTGATTGACAACTAACAAACGCTTGAAAAACTGCTGAAATGCACTCAATAAAATCAAATCTTCGATCTTGCGCAATCAGTCGGTAAGAACAATATGAAGTATAATCACATGCATTTTTTGGTGAAAATAGAACGCAAAAGAAAATAATATTTAATAAACGCATGCTTTTGGTAAGAAAAAAAACAAACATATTATTACAAAATCATGCTTAGTCTCGCAAAAAGATGGCCTGTAATTCAAACTTAAGTTTTCTTCGTATCAGCAGAGTCGATGGGAGGTTGAGATTGAACGGCTGAATTTATTGCGTCTTTTGTTTTTGCTTCTACTTCAGTAGCATTTGTCGTGGAAGTTAACTTGTCTTGTTTGTCTTTCGGCGGATCAACAGATACTTTATCGAAGTTTTTGCGTCCCGATGTCGTGTGCAACATTCGCAGCATTATCTCTCGTCTACAAACAGAAACACATGTACAATAGGATTATTGTCAGTGATGTCACTCACAATTTAGACGTTGTTGAATGTGAGAAATGTTTTCTGTTATTTTTCGAATACCCGACATCTATATGCTTATGTTCGATGGTTGTGCAATACCGACCGGATGAATCATAATTCAGAGTCAAGTCGTCTGGAAGAATTGACTGAACATTAAAAAAAAGTCGAGAAATGTATTTGATTGTTAGTTATTAATAAGCATCTGTGATCCAATTCACTTGACATGTGTTCGAAGTTCGACATGTTGCACTTTGATTTCGATTACTATTTCAATCAGACGAAGACAAACATCGAATTGTAAAATAATATCAACTTTCGATGACAGTCAATACTAATCTCAATTGTAAGGAAATATAAAGATCAGAGAAAACTCTTTTGCTAGAAATTTATAACAAATGGAAGCAAGAGCGTCTGTTTGATTCATTTCGAATAAATTTTCTAAACTATTGAAAATCAATATTAGTCTTCTCGTGAATCTGTCACTCGATCGTTTATTTAGTGAAGTTAATACCGAACACATATGTTGATAATAATTGCCCAAAATAAAGAGATAATTCAGTGTCGATATTTTAGTTTCTTCGATATACAAATGAATGGAAACTAAAATGTATTTTGTTATACTCATGCAACTTGTAATAACGGCTCTTTATCAATCTCACATTTCTTCATATCTACACAGGGATTCTGTTATCTAATGTTATCAAAATTATTAGTTGTTTTCTTTTTAACCTTGATGAGTTTTTAAACCGTGTTCTGATGAAATTTACTTTACACCTAATAAGTTTTTCTTTCGATGTTGTAATTCATAAACGACCAGTAGATTTTCTATTTTTGCAAGTTAAATTAGTTACAATTACCAAAAAGATATCGCGTTCGTCACATCAAATTTTTTGTTCTCTACAAAGTTTTTGTCACAATTATGTCAGCTTATCGAATCAACTACATATACAAACACGATATTTCTTTCTTCGAAAATTTCACATGTTCTCTTCCACACTTGAAATACAATTTATGGTTCTTTTTTAAATATTTATTTTGCCCCGTTTACTCTTCTTGATATTTCATTTCAGAAACAGACTAGTGTCCAAATCATGAAACGACTTTTATCTACCATCACAAGTCAGTCCAATAACTTGAATTTTCACGCATACGTTCAGTTGCGTTTCTTTTAGTTCTACTCTCTTTAAGCATCCTTTGCCGATCGCAAGTACTCAACTTTCATTGTAACTTTGACACCAATTTAGACGGTGACTGTCTATTCACGGCCACGAATGGTGGCAATAAAATGACTCAAGACCAAGGTGCCCTCCCAACTGGAAAGGCAAAACAGCCCCTGTCGGACGCTAAAGCAGTTGGTGAGTATTCTCATAGTTCAATAACACATGATATCACCACTTCTGACCATCTCTCGTCTAGTATCACTCACTGATCCTGATAATCAACCATGTAACTTTCCATACAAATACGCGGGCGCAGATCAATACTTCTGTCGTCGCTCTCTCAATCTCACATACAGTTGTCCAACTGATGCTGGTGTTGGACGATGTAAAACAGGTCAGTCATCTTCGTTCCTTACTTTCTCTGATCATCATCTTCACTCCTTTTTATCTACGACCGACAGGAAAACTAGGACTAATAAAGCCTCCAACTTCTGGTAAAATAGATCACTCCTATACAGCAAAGGTCACAAAAAGCACAAGCACAACACAGTGCTTTGACTTCTACTACTATATCACTGATACAACAGCCAACGCTAAGATCGAAGTATCGTGGGAAGGAACCGGAGACTTGGATGTAATTGTGACAGTAGAAGCAGATCCAGCCGAGAACAAGTGGCAGCACAGTCAAACAAATTTCACAGTTCCACCATCCACTTCTACATATGATGTGAGACACTTAACACACTCCTTTTTACTACTTGTGACTATGACTTTGTGTCTCTACTTTAATTTCAGCTCATTTTGAGAATAATGCGTGACAGCGGAGCGTCTGGTTTTACTTTTGCATTTGATGAAATCAAGATCTATGATGCATCTTGTGGTAATATTGAGAACTGTTTGGAGTAGAATCTTTTGACTGATTTGTTTATGTGTTAAAATAGATAGTATCGTAGAACCTACGACAATCATACCAGGTACGGTATGTATCAAGTTTCATTAATCCTCCCGTCATTTTAGTAATCTACGGATTTTCATGTTTGATTTCAGACAACCACCACCACCATTAGTACTATAACATCCGATACAGCAACAACGGCCACTACCCCGGCAACCACCGCTTCAGTACCTGATACAACAGCAACAACGACTCCTACCCCGGCTGCCACCACTCCAGTACCTGATACGACAGCAACAACGACCACTACCCCCGCAACCACCACTTCAGTACCTGTTACAACAGCAACAACGACTACCACTCCGGCTACCACCACTTCAGTACCTGATACTACAACAACAACAGCTACGACGACGACGACCACGACGACAACAACAACCCAATACCTTCGTCGGTTATTTTATTGCGATTTTAGTACTGCCATGTGCTTTCAGGATACCGACATCCTTATCACCAACGGAACCGAAGTTCCTCTCCTCGACCTCTCTCAACCTCCTCGAGCACCTCTCTCAGATGCCACCTCCATCAGTAAGTCTCCAGCATCCTTTACTATCATCCTCTCACCCTCATCTAGGTTCACCAACGACCAATTCATACAAATGCAGTGTACCCTATCAACTATCCGTCGAAAACTCCACCAACACCACTGACTGGAATATGTGGTTCTGCTACAACAATCAATGTCCAACACAAAACGGTGAAACAGCTGACTGTGTATCAGGCAGCTACGGTCTCATGTTTCTCGATCCATCCGACTCGAACAAAAACATCACCGCTTCGATCAGTGACGAGTCGCTGATGCGAAGTTCGAGTGGCGATGAGCATTGTCTTCGATATGAATACTTTTTCACAGTGTATGATTATGCCGACTGGGGTCAACAGTTGTCCGTATGGATGAAGTCAGTAGATGGTGGTGAAGAGCTGATTGACCGAATACGAGTAGATGAGATGCAAGAGAATCGATGGTATGAGCGAAACAAGACGTTTGTTGCACCATCGACGAACTACACAGTAAGATTATTTGTGTTGTTGTGGAAGTGTGAATGTGAATGTCGTTGGTTTAGTTGACATATTCGTTCGAAGTGAGCAATGAGAGTGGTAATCAAGAAGCAGTGGTTAGTCGAACAGTGTATTTTGGATTGGATAATATCGAGTTATACAATCGAAAATGTGATGGTGAGTCGAATGGAAGACAGAGAGATTGTATTTTAAAACTGACTTTAGAAGCACTCGAACCAGTCACAGTGATGACAACTGAACCAGTAACTACTTCGATAAGTATCAAACCTACTTCACTCACATCGACGACGTTGAATGCCAGTACAATTACTACTACTGTTAAACCATGTAAGTTATTTAACGAAATTTCTTAGTATCCTTGATGGTTTTCTCTTACATTTTCAGCCGAACCGAATCTGGCACTGATCCTGCCGCTTGCTATTGGTATTCCAGTGCTAATCGCTGCCATCGCTTTTATTGCATATTACTGCATCAAAGTTAAACCTAAATCAGCAATCTTAGTTGAAGGCAGCACAAAGCCAGCAGATATTCCATTGCAACCAACAACAATGTCTACCAGTGATGATTCAAAACGTTCCCGTCCAGTAGTCTAAACAATCAAGTCCTAGCAACTGTTTTGTTCGTTCATATGACTTCGCTTAAACATTACGAGACGTTCATCAATATTCTCCTATCAGTTTTATAAATAAACCACCAGTCTTTCATTCAACGAGAATATGTGCGATACATCGTTATTTTTAAAAATATATGGGAATTAGATATTCTGAAAATGCTCAGATTTCTGCATGTTTTCTGAAAAGCATCGGCATCAGTGAAAAAAAGCATCTTGTCGAATATGTTAACTGACTTGTATTTTTATTATATAGAATAACATATACAGAAGCAAACATTCAAAAATATACTTATCTAATATTGGTCAGAGTTTGCTGATGTTGGTATCAGTAAATTGAAACGGTTTTCATCAACAGACGGCATACTTGTCGAAGGTTGCATGCACAAAAAAGATTTGGTATCTACATTTGGACTGTTATTCAACGGATAATTAAATGGTGTCATGAATGAATAATGGCCAACGGATGATGATGTTGGTGGTGGCGGTGGTAATGGTGATGATGCTCCGTACGGAAAGTAATACGATGACGATGGTGGATAGTATGAATTCGAATAATAAGGAGTTGTGTCAGATAAAAATGATGTCGTTGATGAGCAAGGTGGATTTGTTGATGGTAGAGGAGCATAGTAGATCGATGCATCGAATGGAGACGTTGACGTAGATGGATATGGTGAAACTGAAAAGTATAGGTCGTAATCAAGTATTTCAAACCAAGATGTTGATCTTACTATTGTTCGGTGATGATTTACGGTGCGATTGTGAGTAACTATAAGGTGATGCTCGATACGATTCAATTTTAAGTCGTTCTGGCCCGCCAGATGATGATGATGCTTGCGAATGGAATGTAACCGCATTGTTTGCTTGTTCATCTGTCGTTTCACTAAATATTCAAAACACGATGAAATCTTGTTCTTTGCGCTTGCTTCTCATCCTATGCTTACCGTTTGATATTTGCTGTTTCCAAGAACGCTTTTGCAAATGGATTGTGTCGGATTTTGAGTGATTTAACCTAATGGAAAGATTTATTACAACATTTTTTGAGAATAGAAGGAACCTACTTCTTCATTCTGATACGCTGTGACGGCGATGAATTCAGTCACGTCAAAGCTTGTTTCATAGATTTTTGATTTTGAAATCACATCAATTATTGAGATTCTGGGTCGATATTTATGAAGAGAATTGAGCAGAACCTAAAGCAATCAGCGTTCATCTTCTTCCATCTCCTCCAAGATCATTTTGTCTTACCTGACTTGCACCTGTGTTTTCAATTTTATTGGTTAACTTCACTTTCGGAAACATTATCGTATCTCTCATCCACGTTCGACCGTAATTTGGTGAATCAGGATGTTGATAAGCCGGACGATCAATAGTTGGCTCAGGTTTCATTCCAGGCTGCCATTGACAACTGACAAATCGCCATCGGTGTGAATCAATTTGATCAAAGGACAATTCTACGGTATACATCTTCTCCGGATCCAAACCACGGATATTTACAGCTATGATTGGAAACATACGACGGCCAGCTTTTGTTACGCTAACAAAACGATAAGTAGCAAATTGATTTACTTGAAAATTCTCCTTACATCATTTCATTTGTTAATCGATGAAATTGTTCCCAAAGATCGCGGTTGTGTAAAGTCACCTGGATGTTTTCTTCAGTGTAACTATGAACTCGTTCTTGTTCGTACTAGAAAACAAAAACATGTGTGAATTTCTTAAACTTGAAAGCCAATATCAACTTACCTGTCCGTAATACTGCATTTCGTTTCTTATCGAGTCACACGAAAGTGAGAGATGAATATTGTTAATTCTGACAATTGTATGCGATATTTATCTCATATTTTCCTTTTCCTCTTGACCAATGAAAATAATTCGTAAGGAGAGAAAGACACAGACAGATAGAGAGAGAGAGAAAGAAACAAACAAGTAATTAATGAGTGTTCTCTTGTACGAAAGGAGAATATAATGACTGATATTGTTTAATACTCAGGTAAGGATAAAAGCTGATAATTTCTCGAAATCTAATGATGGATTCACAACACTTACTAAATTCCCAGAATCCAACTTCGATTTCGAAATTTAACTAATACATTAACACGCGATAACTACATGTACTTAATACATATAACATCCTTATCAATTATCGTTTCTTTCTCTAACACGACCAATTTCGTAAACATACACTGATCAGTATTGTTATCCGTCACACGTATTAATTGGTTTGCTGTTGATTTATGATCTTAATTGGTCGTCGACAAGCAAGCTGAGATTTGTTGCTCTTTCGTAAGTGTATGTCAATTGGTCTACTGTTTCACATCATGAATTCGGTTTCAATAGCGATGGAGAAATTATACTGAGCGAAATTCACATCATGTTCGATGAGAGCGACCGACATATCATAAATATTCAACGCTCAGTTGGAGATATACACGATATCGAACGGAATTGTTCCAGTCTACATTGAACATGAAATCAGTGGAGATTATTTCGGATATTTCATTTGTTTATTTCTTCTTATTTATTCAATTTATTCTTGTTGTTATTCTCCTATATGTTGTAAAAAAGAACAACAAGTGTAGATCTCGAATGTACGTAATCGTGTATGTATGCACGCTCGATGTTCAGTAAAAGAGAAAACAAAACGGAGAAGAAAGTAGATTAATATTCATCGATTGTTTAGGATTTCTTCGATGCGACACTTGTTTTAGTTGTTGTAGTTACTGTTGTTGTTTTAGTTGAACCTGCACTCGTTTGAGTTTTGCTCTTTTTCACCATATTGACACCTGACAAGCGTTTAGCTTTCAATGATGCATGAGTACGTTCTTTGCGAGCAGCAGCCTGAAAACACGAAGAATGGTAATGAGAAGAAAAACGAGCGAAGTCGTACTTTAGATTCGGCTGTTGTACCAGTACGTCGTCCTTTGAGTTGACGTAAGAGTGTTTGACGTTTTTGTACGGCAGCATATGGGTTGAGTCGAGACATTAAACCAATGTTCTTCAATGGATTCTTCTTGACTTTACGACGAGCTTGACGTTTACTAGAATATTCGAACAACAGAGAGATGAAATCAACTGAAGGAAATCAGACATACATTGGTGCACGAAGGACACTTTGGATTTCGAAAGCTTTGAGTAAACGTCCCAAATCACTGTTGGTCATGATTGGTTGTGGAAGACTAGAGAAAAATAAATTGTTCTTCGATGATTCCAACGATTGACTTTGTGAACTTACTTGAAGTCAACCTTTTCTTGAGATTTTTTACTCCATGTACCGTAGAGTGCATCGAGTTTTTTGAAGGCTGATTCAGTCCAGATGACAAATCGACCAACATGACCACCTGGTGCCAAACGAAGTAAATTTAAGCGTTCAACCGACAATAATGAAACACCTAGAAAATATATTCGTCAATTTCTTCAAAGTTCTGTTTTGTGTTTGTTCATCGTACCTGGAATATTGCGAAAAGCTTTCTTTATGCCATTGTCCTTATCGTAGATGACAACTGGACCACGTTTCATAACTGTGCGTCGATTACGCATTTTACCAACACCGGCACGTGTATGTTTTGATGCGTAAACTTTGAGGATATCATTCCATGCACCAACTTTACGTAAAACAGCAACAGCTTCTTTAGTTTTTTTAATATCTTGAACTTTATCCGATAGAACCAATGGAATTTCTGGTACTGTTTCAATACTATGACCTAATTAGACCGAATTTAATTTAAATAATCAATTGCCCAACAATGTTCACACTCACCTCGAGCTAAAACAAGCGATGGTACACCTGATGCTGCAAGAGCACTGACAAGTGCATATCGTCGTTGTTTCAAGTTAATTTTTCTATGCCATTTACGCCAAACTTTCAATGGTGCGTACATTCGTCCACCACGACACATGTTGCCAAAAGCACCTTGACCTGATCGATGTGTACCACCACCGCGTACACGTGGAATACGAGCAACAGCACGACCAGTGCCCCACGATTCTGCTGATGTTTGTTCACCTAATCAAAGAAATGTAAATAACCATGTGAAGTGACCATTGAAGTGTGGATAGGTGAATCGTACCAGCTTTTGTGCTAACAGCATGTGCTTGTCGTTTGTTACGTCTCATTTGATCATGAACAAAGTTGACAATGTCAGTACGAATAGGTGCACGAAAAACAGCTGGTAAAACAACTGATTTTTGTGTTGATTGTCCCTTTTCATCGTACACGCTCACAAGAGGTCGCGAAGCGGCCTAAATAGACATAAGAAGAGTGTTGACACGTTGAGCAATTGATTAGAAAAGTAAATTAGACAAACCATTTCAGCGAGTCTTAGTTGATTTTAAGTTAAATTCAAAAGCAAATGGATATGGACGCTTACTATTGACCCCCACCAAAAACTATGGATTTTTTTGGGTAAACTTTGGATTCAGCGAATATCGATATTTTCACACAATTCTATGTTAGAATTAATCGTCTAATCTTATAATTTATTATTTCATTCGAGTTCATTTAAAGATCACAGAAGTGCATTAATAGGTCAACTAACTCGAAATTATACGCTAACGATGAATCATCGATGTAGCCAATCAGAAACTTGCGTATGCTTGCTATAATATCCGAGTATTCCTATACTATTCAATTATCTATAGAATATTTTCATACTCTATTGGAATGCATCCTGTACGCGGAGTAGTTCAACCGTATGCATGGGGAATGATTGGTGCATCTTCACTAGTCGCTCAACTCGCTTCGAAATTCGCTTCGGTTAATTCGACACAACCGTATGCTGAATACTGGATGGGGACTCATCCGAAAGGCGAATCATATCTGCTCGATGACAACCAGACAAGTGTCAAAGCTTACCTTCAGCGTGATTTACCATTTCTATTCAAAGTTCTGAGTGTCGAAACAGCTCTGAGCATTCAAGCACATCCGAATAAGGAACATGCAAAAATTTTACATAGACAGAACCCGAAAGAATATCCCGATGATAACCATAAACCTGAAATGGCGATCGCCTTGACAAAGTTCGAATGTTTGTGTGCTTTTCGTCCTTACGAAGAGATCAAACAATTCATCGAAAAATATGAACAGTTGCAAATCTTATGTGGCAAAAAGAATTGCGAAGAATTCTCTCAAAGTGTTTCTTCGCAAGCTGAACTTTCAATTCAAGAATCTTTGCTAAAGAAAATTTACGCCAATCTGATGCAATCATCGCCAACAATCATTTCACAGTGTGTCGATGCTCATCTACAAGTCGTTGAATCCGAGACAACGAATGATCTTTCGCGTTTGTTCGCACGTTTAAACAAACAGTATCCCGGTGGTGATGTCGGTCTTTTTTCGATTTACTTTTTCAATTACATTACTTTGAATGCTGGTGAAGCGATTCTTCTCAAAGCAAATATTCCTCATGCTTATTTACATGGACAATGTATTGAATGCATGGCATGTTCGGATAACGTTGTACGCGCTGGTTTAACGCCGAAATTCAAAGATATTCCAACGTTGATTGACATGCTCGACTATCAACCATTAACAATTCAACAGACGAAATTTCCTGGACAGAAAATTTCTGAGAATATTACGGAGTTCGATCCGAGACAGATCTCATCTATCGATGATTTCATCGTTCAAGAAATTCGAGGTAAAACTGGCTGCATCAATGCAATTGATCAACCAAGTTTAATGATCATCGTTCACGGACAAGGAGTGATGAATGATGATAAGGTGCAATTCAACGAAGCCAGCGTTTTTCTCATTGAGAAACAAACCGCTGTTGATTTCAAATCAGACAGTAATATTTTAGCTTATCGTGCTTATTCAGTTTTATAATAAAATTGCAATAGATTTTATCCGCATATGATAGTATAGATATTCGTCATTTTAGATGTCTTTAACATTGTTATTGATCTGTCGACAATCAATACGATTAGGAAACTTTTCGCAACTACGAACTTCATTGGTAACGAACTCAGTTGTGTTTTGGAAGATGTTTTTCGTGATAATCTATTCCTAGAATCTTTCATTTAGCTTCGTCCAGTTTACTCTCCTTCAAATCTATGCGTTGCACAGTTGTCGACATTAAAATCTCGATATGGTTCGATAAATCCTTCTCAAACGCAAAACCCATTTCAAAAACCTTCAGATGAAAGAACTCGCCGGCGTTATTTACAAGAACATATACGTTTCCGTGAACAATTTCAACTAGAAAACGATTATGAATTGATCTTCGCTCTACCTCGGCAGCGAATGTACGGTTTACTACATTTATTATGTACATGCGCAAGCATAAGCATGTTTGTATTTGTTCTCGTACATGTGAATCGTGATCTAATCGACTTGGACGCACCAAACGTGGGAGCTCATGAAAATATCCCACCGATAGTTCTTTATTCAGTGGCAACAATTATCGGCGCATGTTTTGGATTGAGTAAAAACGAATATTTTCCTTTGTTTTCATTGAATTTCTTCTGTTTAGTCTTGGTGCTTATTTCTCGAACACCTACTCGATTGTATTACTCATCTGTTCGCAAATCGTACGCTTTAATCTATTATCCAGTCATTGGTGTATTTCGTCAAAAGAAAATCCTATTCAACATGCAACAATATCAAATAATTCCACAGCAATTGGATAGCATTAATGGACCGCAACGGGCCGCGAAGATTCGCATTCAATTTGGCACAGGTTTATTGAAAACGAGACAACATTTCTATTTCATTGAACATTATTTTCGTTCAAAACGAGATGTGAATCGATTGAGATGCAAAGATATCGAACAAGATTCAACAACGGATGAGAATGATAAATACAAAGACGAAGAAGATAGCCATATTTGGCAAACAGTTGTTGAGAAAAAAGATCAGCCGTATCAAGAACGACCTCGTCAACAAAGAACATGATTTTTATAGCACAAGAAACAACATTCTTGTTTTGTATTTAATAAAATTTAGCTGAATATCTTATCGAAAAGTGATTTTTATTTGGATAAATACAAAATTCAAGTTATAAAAAAAGTGATTTTTCCTTTCGAGATTAGAATTAATTCTGAGGACGATCGGTCATACTAGCTGTGACGACGCTATCCGAAGGCGCAGTTTCATTTTGAGATGATGTCACACCACCAGCTGGGGGTGGTCGGGATGGCGCTTGTTCAATAGCTGCTTCGACCAGTTCACTTGTTTTACTAGGTTGACTGATTTTGTGTTGTTCCATGGCAGATGAAGACATGATTGTTTGCGAGAAAGAAAATAGTGTGTTTGAGTAAAAAAATGAGAATTGTTTGTTCTTTTTATAGTCTGACAAGAAAAGAAAGCAATCGAACTTTCTTTTTCTTTCTTTCTTCTCGATTTTAACGATGAATAACCTTCATTTAGTTTCTTTTTTATCAAGTAAAACATGAATTCCAAATACAATCGTTGATATTTTCTTATTTCCCCAGCTCGACTGTAGTGCATGAAAGAAATAATTGTCCTTCGGGTAGATTTGCAGTCTAATCCATATTCACACTTGTTTTAATTCTTGTCGTACTTATTATGCAACTCAAATATCAGTTGTCTATGAGTGAATTCAAATAGATATTGCATCATTTGCAAAGATCATTTTGATTAGTGAAACGAATGTTTCAGACAACTTTTTCTTTGATTCTTACGTTCTTAGTAATTAGCAATGCGACGATTCACGAGAACGATTCGGTCAATCGCTCGATGACGAATCGTTTAGGGGTGTTTGAACAGTTGACAAACTATACGTTGGGTGTACTCGACGATATATTACCCGGAGGATCATCAGTAAAAGAGAATATCGGCAATGTTGTTTTTAATATCCATCATTTTACTCAATTTGTTTTCGATGGTCATCATATTTATGTGTATAGTCCGAAGAAGAATGAAGAGAATGTTCATGAACCTCGCAAATGGACGTTTTTTTACGTGCCTATTCTACAGCCTGTTCAATCGTCGTTATTGTCACCTTGGGTATCGATTAATAAACTGGAAATACGTATTCGATTAGCTTTGGGCACGTCTCAAGTTCAAGAAGCTGCACGCCAAGCTATAATCAATCAATTTGATGATGAAACTGCAACGAAGTACTCACGATCATGGGTGATCGCTCCATTAATGTTAGATTCACTTTCTGCTTATGTCGTCGCAGCAGGTTCACTACCCGTTCCAGGTGTTGTTCCATTTCGGATCGATAATCCAAATTCCGATATAGTTACATTACGTTTTGTTACTTTGACAAAGGAAGCTGCTCTGTTCGTTGCAGTTGGTCTACTCGTTGGAGATTTGGATATCGAAGTGTCGCTGCACTTTTCCGGCATGCATCGCGTTCGCACAAATATGATGACTATCACTGGTACACAACTTCAGTCTATTTTAAGCAAGACAATCGCTGATGGCGGTGGAACTAATTCGACGTACATCCACCGAGAACAAGCATCGAGTTTTATCGCAAAATATCTGACGAATGTGAAAAAACTGATTTACATCGAAGATTCGAATGCAAATACATCGATTATAACACATGGCCTCCAAGAACAACTCGGAACACTCTTTCAAGAAAGTATGACCAATGCCAAAGAAGTTCACATTAAAGCAAATGCTTTCGGTCAAGTATGGCAAGCGTATGACCTCGATCCCGATCGGATAACCAGGGAAATAGGTCAAATTTTTACGTTTAATAAAAGTGAGACAGAGAAACGAAATAGTAGCGAAAATTATTTCTCCGTCAATCCATTGAGAGATTGTTCTCTACCAGTTCGCACGCCATTATATACACGAATTCGAACGGTATTTATTTCCTGTCCGGACAATTCCAATCAAAATGAGCAGAGCTCGAAAAATAGAGAATACGGAAACACTACTCATGATGTAGTTTCGGCAACGGATATTAAAAATGCAGCTGCACTAGCAGCGATCGATGGTAGTTGGCAAGGTGTGAAATTCATTCCAAAATCGTTTCGCGTCTTCAGATTAATCGACGTCGTCGATCGACTACAAGTTGCCGTCATTGCTAAACAACTTCTAGCTGAAAAAGCCACCGGAGCTGTCATTCGAAGAGTCAGCGCTTCGGCATCATTATCCAATGCACTAAATATCTTTTCCTCATTGAACAATGAAACTCTCTATGCAGCATTGGAAAACATTACGATTCTAGCATCATTGAATTTAACAAGCGATTCATCAGCAACTGAAAGCCAAACTTCAAATACTTCAATACCGAATGAAAACTTCCTCACTGGTGAAATCAAATTGTATGCTGGTTCGTCTCCTCCTTCACCATCGTGGCTTTTATGTAACGGATCAATTGTTTCTCGCAGTGCATATCCTCGATTATTTTCAGTTATCGGAACACGATACGGTCAAGGAACTAATTCGGAAACTTTTCGTTTACCTGATTTACGTGGTCGCGTACCAATCGGTGTCGATCCCGAACAGACTCGTCTCATCAATGCTACAGATCTTGGAAACGAAGGTGGCCGATCTAGTCATACATTAACTATAGATCAATTACCAACACATCAGCATAATTCTGGCTCATTCGAAACATCATCGGCCGGATATCATAATCATCATGTTCACGATCCTGGTCACAATCATGGTGGTTTTACGAGCACATATGCTGTTTCATCGTCGTCAAGGACAAATTACGGCGAACATTATTATCAAACGAATGGTTATCGACAATGGCAATCATTCACTATTCCATCGGCAGTTACACAAATATCCTTAAAGTCGAGTGGTAACCATACACATGAAATAACAGGTCAAACAGGCTCAATCGGACAAAACCAATCATTTTCAATTCTGCCTCCATTTCAAATATTCAATTATATTATCTACTCAGACTGATTTTCGCTTTATTTATCACTAATATAATATTTGTTTTTAATTATTAAAACCCCAGAAAGCACTTGGGAGATTCTGTACATCTCGCGCTCGTTTAACAATCGATGTAAACGACGAAACACAATTTCCAATAAAATAATTAGCATGGGCTAACATAGCTACATCAATAATAGGCAAATGTGGATCTAAATGCTTGACATGAACACGTTGTGCGGAAAGATGCTCTTCGATTTCTCTGATCATCGGTCGTCGGTCCGTAGCGACATAGATATGATGAATTCGTGTGCGAAGAATGACATTCTTTAGAAGACGAAGAATTTCGCCATCGGATGGATAGCATAGTTTTTTTGTTACGTAATCAGTTGGCGAAGGAGACAGATCTAAACATTGCGGTGCAGCCATATACGAACGAGACCGATAAGATTCGACATTGTCACAGGCTTTTTGCCAGTCAAGGTCATTTCGAAGATGAATTCCTACGGTAGTAGCAATATTTGACAAGAATCTCGACTTTTCTTCTCATTCTCACCTATATAAGATTGATTGTTGAATAGAACTCCTTGATGGCGTCGAACTTCGTCGATAATCACGTCTGACCAATTCATGTATTTCTGTAAATAACGATGTTTAGCATCCATAGGAAAGGACGCTGGTGCTCCTTTTAATGCTATAACAGGATATCGATCTGGTGGAAATGTTTGTTTCCATTGATCTATGGAATATTCATCATAATTGAGCTGATATCCAACAGTATCAGCAAAGTCAACATTTAGTTCGTTCCAAAATGGTCCAAATGGATTGCCTTCTTTCATTTTACAATCTGATTTGGGTTGTTCCGGACGTAGCCAACAAAATCCAACGCGTAATTCAGGTGGCCACACTGTTGGGGCGAGTTCTCGCATGAAATCTTGACCATCGATCACACGATGATATGAACGAAGAGTGTCAATTTGAAACCATTCCGAATACGGAATGTTCTTATAAGTTCGCCACTAGCAAATCGAGAAAAATATTAGATTTAGTCCAAAAATTGATCATCTTTCACTTACAGGTGGAACGATCAATGTTCGATTGATTAGTTTAGCAAATGCCAATCCTCCGAGAAAATGTTCGACTTGATTGCCCAATCGACCCATGCATAAACAAAAGATAATATAGCCGTTCGGATCGATCTCATAGTTCAGCTTTTCTGCTTGTATTCTCACAAAAAATACGCAAAATAGACTTGAAACATACACAAAGATCTTCATTTGAGAATAAAAGGATCGCGTGAGTGCGTTTATATTCGAGACAAATCGAGGGGAAAATATGAAGGAAAGAAAGAAAATGGAAAAGTTCACTTCACCAACGCTTTTTTTGTCAAAACACACCTACGAGTTCAGCTTCTGTGAAGTGCAACAGGATGAAACGATTTGATAATTTATGACCTTTATTTGATAGTAAACCAGTCAATTCTTTCCCGACACGTTGAACAACATTGCCGATGGTGTTAGAATAAAACATGACGTTGTATTTAGTGACATCTTTAGTAAATGGAAATGAACTTCAAAAGGAATTCACATCCTGATCAATTCAAGGAAGCACTACAAGTGACGACAGAATGACTTTTGTCGCGAAATTCCGTTAGCCTATGTACGAATTGCGATGGAGATTGTTGTTAGTTACTAACACGAAAATTATGTGTAGATGGTGACAAAGAAAATATTTGCAAAATAGTGAAATCAGATCAATTTGTACAATCGTTTGAAGAATCGAGTTTTTGTTTCAGACGAACGATGTCTGACGGACATCGAACACCCGATTTAACTGGCGCACCGGGCTCGGCAATGCCATTGTCCGATGTGGAGCCGTCGAAAAAGCCATCGTCCATTCTACGAACAGCTTTCGACGATGCGGCTCTCCAATCGATGGAAGAAGAGTTTCAAGTAAAGGATCCTTCGTATTTTCCCAAGTAAACATGACAAAACTTGCTTTTCTAGGGCATTCTCAATGAGCTAGTTGGTGGAGATCGAAGTTTAGAGAAGCTTCGTACCGAATACGAAAAACTTCATAAAGCTTTACTGAAATCACACGATAGTGAAAAGCGTTTGATGCAGAAATGTCGTGAATTGAACTCAGAACTGATGACCAATTCTGCTAAAGTACAAGCAGCCATGAAACTGAGCGAAGAAGATAAGAATACAATCAGTTCGCTCCAGAAGGAAATCGACAAGGCTTGGAAAATGGTCGATGCTGCTCATGAAAAAGAACAACGTGCCAAAGAAACAATTCAAAGTTTAAGAATTGAAATAAATAACTTGAGTAACTTAGTGGAACAAGGTGCAGGTACGAAAGTAGATCCATTAATCTGAGTGCCAGATTAACTTGTACATTGTATAAACAATAATACAGTTTGCGTTTGAATATTTCATTTGTTCACCAAAATCGTAATCGATTAATCCTAACGCTTATCCATATGAAAGGAAAAAGTAAACAAACTTTCAAGGACATTGATCACTAACAGCTATAATTGAAAGCGGTAGTTGTGTTTATCAATCAATTGATAATTCTTTGTGTAGGAATGAGTGTTGGTCAAGAACAAGATGTGAACGATTTGATGAATGCTCGTACCGAACTCACGCAAGAACGAGATAAACTGTTGAATGACCTCACGGAGATCCGTCGCGAATTTGATATAAGCCTGATTAAACAGGGCGATTTAAAGAAAGAAATCCAGGTCTCCAATGATCAAATACTTGATCTGCAAGAGAAAATCAATCAATTAAAGAATGAAAATGCCAAAGAAGCAAAGAAACGAGTGCGATTATTTGTTGTTCGTTTTGGTTTTCATTGCTGATCTTTCTCTTTTCAAAATAGGAACAAACTGAATTGGAATTGAAAGCGAGTAAACAGAATTTAGATGTGAAGAATGCCGAAGCCAAATCCCAGTCGACCTTATTCGAAGCTCAACAGCAGGAACTGAAAAGAACTCAGCAACATCTTCGACAGTTCAAAGACGACAACGTTCGTCTAACGAAAGAAAATCNGAAAAGAACTCAGCAACATCTTCGACAGTTCAAAGACGAACACGTTCGTCTAACAAAAGAAAATCAAATCATTCAAGTTCATTTGGATAATCTCCGTATCCAATTCAACGAACTGATGTCAAAAAATGACAAGTTATCGTCTGACTTCGCTCGTCGGGCGCTTGACTTGAAGGAGAAAGACGACGAAATAAACTATCTTCGAAAAGACCGCGATAATGAACAGAAGAAGAAGGACTATGCCGAGAAACGTTTACGATTAGTCGAAGATCAATTAGCTGATTCGGAACAAAAACGCGAAACTCTTCGTGCGAATGTTTCGAATTTACAACAAGAAATTGATCGGTTCCAGAAGCACTGCGACGATTTGAAGGCTCAAGCCGATGGGTTAACACGTGAACGTGAGCAACTGAATAAAACATGTCAGAAGTTAATTGGCGACAATCAGAAACAATCAGATCAAATGCGAAGTGTCGATCAAAGCAAACGAACTCTAGAACAAGATATTTCCAATTACAAAGACGAAGCAGCCAAACGACGAAAGATCCTTGTACAATTGGAAAAAGAACGAGATCGGTAAGTAGTACAGATGTTATCTCATGCATGCGAATTGTCATTTGTTCGCTAAATTAGTTATATCAAAGAGGGAGGTGACTTAATGAAACAAGTGCTCGGTTTCATGGAAGAAGTGAAGAAGAAAGAACTGGATTTATTCGATCACAAAAAGAAAATTGCCGAGTTAGAAACACGATTAAAACAACAACAGGGTTTGTACAAAGCTGTTCAATTGGATCGAGCTGTGTATTCAAAGAATCTCATCGACTCTAAAGACGAAATCGGCGAGATGAAGCGAAAATTGAAAATTATGACTCACCAAATCGATCAATTGAAAGAAGAAATTCAAGGCAAAGAACAAGATCTAGTACGGGGACAAGTAGAGCATGATAAAGTGAAAAAGGAAAAAGACCAATTGGTAGCCAATGTTGAACAAATGAAGAAAGATGCTACGAAAAAGGAGGAGGACTACTCCAATCAACAAGCTGAATTCGAACGATTGAACAAACAATTATCTGAAGCAAATGATGAACGAAAAAAACAAATGAAACAGTTACAGCAGGTACGCGCATTTGCAAAGGATGATGAAAGTTTTGGAACATTTTCTCATATTTTAGGTTATTGCCGAACGCGATGTTCTCGGTACTCAACTTGTTCGACGAAATGACGAACTGGCACTTCTGTACGAGAAAATGAAAATTCAGCAGTCGACATTGAACAAAGGCGAACTTCAATACAAAGGTCGTTTGGAGGACATCCGTATATTGAAATTGGAATTGAAGAAACTCCGACATGAGAAAGGGTCGTTGCAAGATAAAGTTTTCAATACGAATGATCTCAAACGTGAACTCTTCCATATTCAACGGGAATTAATTCGCGAACGTACGCGTTGCCGAGCAATGGAAGAAGAAATGGAGAATCCAATGAATGTTCATCGATGGAGAAAACTTGAAGCCAGTGACCCATCGGCGTTTGAATTAATACAAAAAATCCAACTACTTCAAAAACGACTAATACAAAAAACCGAAGAAGTCGTTCAGAAAGAACTGCTAATCCAAGAAAAAGAGAAACTATATGCTGAACTTAAACGAATCTTAGGTATGTACAGCAGTGTGCAGATTTCCAAAAAAAGAAATTTCCGAAAATTCTATATCGTATAATCCATTATGAACGATAGATATGAGAGAAAGGTAGGGTCGAGAAGAGAAAGTAAATCAAGAAATTTCGAGGTAATTTCAGTAATTTGAGGGGTGAGGGTGAGGGTGAGAGTGGGGGCGAAGGTGAGTGACAAGCCCCTCAATCCAGACTCTGACCCTCATCTCTCAAGTTATCGAAATTACCGAAAATATATCGAAATTTCTTGATTTTCCCTCGTCTCATCACCCTACGCTGCGCTCTTGTCTTTTATCCATGATGAATTATATGTTATGGAATTTTCGGAAATTTCTTTTTTTGGAAATCTGAACATACCTCGGTATGTATGATTGCTTTGCTATCTAATGTGTAGAAATCGATGATTTCAGCTCGTCAGCCCGGTCCTGAATGTGCCGAACAATTGTCTATCTATCAGGAAACGTTAAAAGCTAAAACAAAACAATTAAAATCACTGGCAGGCGAAGTCAATATGTATGAAAGTCAAATCGACGGTTATAAATATGAAATTGATAAACTCAGTCGGCAGTTGACCGAAGTGCGACAGAAATATTTTCTTCTCAAGAAAAAACAAACCATGATCAAAGAGAAAGAACGTTTATCGGAAATGCAACAAATAACAACAACGATCAATGGCATTACACTACAACAACCACCTCCGGATCTCATTCAACCGCATCGATCAAAGTAAATTCACTTTTGTGTTCGAGAAGCGTTGAACGACATATCCAAATGTTTTATTTTCAGTGAACAACCACGATTTACTGGTGGTGGATTCAATTTGAAATCGATTCCAAAGCCTCCGAGCGATAATGCTTAGATTTTTTTGTATGTTTTATGACAAAAAACTGAATAGACAAAGTATTTTCAATATTTATACATATAAATACACTGTGTGAAAACGTCATTTCTAGTTATGTTCATATGTTGATGTCACACATGACCGACTTTATTGAATATCAATTGTGTTCATCAAATATGAAAGAAAAACCGGTTTGTTCTATGTACAGATATGTAAAAAATGAAGTATTTCGAGTTTATCCGTTTGAAGGGTAGATAACCTTTTCATAAATAGTACTAAAAGATGTGGTACTTCCGCGTCTATGTCTATATCTATTACTATTCGATCTATGCCAGCACATACGATAGGTAGCATATTGTATCGTAATTATTACGAGTTACATTGTCAGAACCCTGAACGAAACTCCATGAATAGTTATTTGAGTAGTACCAATAAACTCCATTCACGATATTTCAACAGTTAGTAATAGCAGAATAGTTGTACAGTACATCTGCGCGATTACCAACTGCCGCTACGTCAAGGATTGCATTTCCAGATTGTCGACACGCGATTAATAGCATATTCTTGCTCCAATTGGGAAACAGTATTGTAGCAAGATTCGATGAGCGCAGGCTTGCTTGGTATGTTGCTATATAGCACCGAGATCAGCTACTCGATAATGACGAAAGATTAAAATTGTATTGCACGCCGTAGAATGGGAGTGAAGTATTGGTACCTGAGCCTCCTACAAACGACGTTTAGTAAGATCTCTCGAATTCCACATCTACCTTGTGTGTTTACCAGTGTTCAGATTTAGTGTAACTGCAACGGCTACCACGAATGTAGCGATTATCAGGCAGACCTTTCGTCACTCACTCCACGATAAACGAAAGGTTGATTTAGAACACGACCAATGATTTGAGCGTTTTTTCCATTTGTTTTGAAAATAGTAGCACCTAGATTTCAAAATGAATTCGTGAATGTGCTCACTAGGCTGCTATTTATATACTGGTAGAAGAGACATAAGAAGTGATGAGACAAAAAACAAATCTTCAGATTGCTACTTAGTGTGATGTAATATGGGATTATCCACACACACACATGACGTCATTGGGTATTTTCCTTGCGCGGTGTTGGACTTTTTCTTTACACACGTATATATACATATATCTATTCATGTTTTCTATATATGTGTGTCAGATAGTTCTCTTTTCTAATTATATATTCTGAATATATAATTCCTTGACCTTCGCACAGCAAGACGTGACACTTAGCCCCGAAGATAGAGTGCCTGTAGTTTATTTTTGCTACTTCCCGAACATGGAATTTTAATTCATATGTTCGTCCATGTATCATCAATACATTCCAAAGGAATGTTGGATTTGTATGCAAAGTTTGCCGTTTTCGATTATGAATCCCTCTTTTACACTTCAGAGTTTTGTCGAGAACGAAAAGACTGCCTTAACTCTTCCATGGAGATACAAAATTAAACCAGTTCAATGCAGATTGAACCATCAAAATATTCTGACGATGAGCATCGAATAATCCCATTTGTACTAATGTGTGACTATTCTTCTACTCGAGCCTGATTGCTACGAAAATGCAGAGGAAGACAATGCCAGTGAAACTATTGTGTTAGAGTAAAAATGTCATGCATAAAACTAGAATATTTGTGGAGGACAAGACTTCGCGCGATTTTTTACTAGTTTTCGATTTACTCGTTTATGATCCAATACGAGTAATACAACAATGTATTGCATTCATTTATTCATTCATTTTGCCGCGGTAGAAGAAAGAAAGAAAGAACAGAACAGAACAAATTCGATGACTCTTCGTCGATGGAGGAAAATCGAGCCAGAGGACGCACTTTGCTTGTGATTGGTTAGATTCTCACGATGAATCAAAAGTTGAATTTAAATGGTTTTTTCCAACATAATGTCATAGATTGCTCATGGTTATCATGGGGAAGTTATTGAGTAAGCATTGTATTACTAAACAGTTTAATGGAAGTAAACCATGACTAGTTATTATCGCATTCATTTTCTTAGTCATCTGTATTTTATTTTTCAACATAGAAGAATATATAGTTGATAGAACTCACACTTTATTCTCCATTTGAAATAGCGAGTTTTTTGAGGAAGTTAAAATCAGTTCGATACAATCAAAACGCATTCTAATTTTTGTTTTAGATATTTAAACACGTGCTCTAAGTAAGAGAATGGAGGCGTCAACCTGCAAAAACAGCTTATTTCACGTGTCAAACAAATCACGTAGCGCACAAAGAAAGAGTGTTATGGATAGGATACAAATAATATACAAGAAAGTACAAAGACCGGGTGTATATCCATCTCAAACGATGGAGCGGGCTGGATTCAAATATAAAGGTGAAAATGGCGCAGTGGTATGTGATGATTGTCAGTTAGAAATATCTGGATGGACAGAAGAAATGAAACCGTTTGAAACTCATGCTGCGCGTAGTCCTGAGTGTCCATTCGTCCTTTCCCAGTTGAACAAATGTTCTTTGCAGTCAACCAATGAGGAAAATGCACGAAAGCGTCAGAAAACGGAATCGAATAGTGAACAGTGCGAGCAACGTTACAGACTACAAGAAGTTGACAAATTGCGAGAGGCACGCCGGGAGACATTCTCTCATTGGCCGAATCACTCGAAACTATTTGTTGAAAGATTGATTGCCGCGGGGTTTTTCGGATGCAACGTTGGTGATCGCGTCATGTGTTTATATTGTTTACTAATTTGTCATCAATGGAAGGAAGATGAGGACAGTCCTGAAGAAGTACATAAAATCATATCTCCTGAATGTCCTTATGTGATATCGATGCTAATACATCCACAGCCACTGTTGAACATAAGACCATTGAGTAACACTTTGACGACAATTCAGACTCGATTCGATCCAACCGTACATATATCTCCATGTCACCTATCGTATGGTGATCTTGAAAAACGTGTCGAATCATTCCATAGATGCTCGCACGAGATATCATCACATGCTGAAGCACTAGCGCAAGCTGGATTTTTTTATTCAGATTCGAACAACATCGTAGTATGTTTTAATTGCAACGGATCGTTAATTAACTTTAATGAGAAAGACGATCCACTTTCTGAACATGCGAGACGCTATCCGTTATGCAGCTATGCGCGAATCGCCTGCGGGGAAGATCGTTATCGCGAAATTCAACAGGAAAATGGGATGAATAATAGTGAGTAATCGGCGTGCTGTTGTTCTGATTTTCATTTTCATTTTTCGTAACTTAGCACGTAATGAAGCACAGCCACCTCTTGATGCTAGTCGTATATCACGTCTAGTTGCCGCACGGTTGGATTTACCATGGTCGCAATATTTACTCGATCAGAATTTTAAGTTATCCATCATACGACGATGCTGGGAGGATCAATTACAATTGAAACGTAAGGAAATTGTTTGTTTTTTCATGTAACTACCGTATGTCTAATATCAACATTATTTAGAAGATGATTTTCATGGGAACGTCAATTTATTTATTGCATGCACGATTCTTTTGAAACAAATTGATCGCATTCAAGGGAATAGAGACAATATTATCACTCCTACTGACCGATTACAATTAATTCGTGAGGGAAAACAACCACCACGATCATCCACATCGAATATTGTTCCTCCTAAAACTAACGAAACAACACCTGTAAAGTCTGAAAAAGCTCCAACAACGACATCGATTGAGCCAACAGTTGTTAAACCTGTAGTAGATAAATTGGAAAAACGATCTCCGGTAAAAAAATCCTTAGTAAACCCTTGTCTAATGTGCCATCAAGAAGAAAAACAACTCGCTTGTATTCCTTGTGGTCATCTGGTGACGTGCGTGGACTGCAGTCAAACTATTCGAACCTGTCCAACATGCCAGAAAGAGATTACCGCATATGTACGAATTTATATATAAATCTTACTTAGTAAAATTTTTTTATGATAATTTTGCAAAGCCAATGAATAAATCATCATCGTTTCGGCAGCTTGTTCCATAAATGCTAATTAGTCAAGAACTTGATTCAATAGTTTTCTGGGCAATGTCCAACGAAATGTACTACGCACTCCGCAGAATATATTCTCTCCATCTCCAAGAAACAACTCGTATTTTCCCCATTCCGAATCTTTACATCAAGCCTATACACGTGTTTTATACGAAGATACCAACGTTCTAAAACATGGATCTCTATGGCACCCAAGACTTCTCAAGAATGCACTTGAAATGATGTACCTTTTTAAAGTTTTCTTTGCATTGGAATGTCAATCGAATCTTTGCGTACATTTTAATAAACAGATCTCGATGCGATTTCTTGTTTTTTTTCCAATCACTCTATTCAGTTATTTACATAATGAAAAATACGAAGAAGCCGTTCAGAAAAGTAATATACAAAACTGCATTTCAAAGAAATCGTCATCATCATTTTCCTCCAAATTCATTTCAATCATGACAAAAGATACAACTTATCACGCAAGAAGCAAGCAACGACATCATCGTTCTCATTCTCGATCGAACCGACGTGGAGTAAGACCTTCTAATGAAGGAGACGAATTCTATGTTCAACGTAACTCGATGTAGGAACAAACACCGAGAATTATTCATGTGTCCATACGATCAGGGGCCAAGAAATCTTTCATCGATAAGAATACACGCGTGCTTCACAAAGATATGCAATCGACGGCAACTCATACAGAAAATCTGTCTAAAATAATCAATGACACTGAACTATCGAACAAATCGGCATATTCTACCAAATCATTCGGTCTTCACGCATGTCAACCGTCGACTTTTTTAAACGTAAATCCGTTTTAAATGAAAACATAACGACATACTTTCCTTAATACATTTCCATTGCAGTTAAATCAGTACAGTTCGAATAGAATATCACCCGAGATCGATGATCACTCGATGATACCAGAACAGAGTTCAAACCCGGTAAAATCGAAAGTAAGCTCTGTTACGAGGCATGTATTTTACACAGCAACCTAAAATATTGATCTGTTTATGAATCATTCCATAAAGAAAACATTGCTAGAATACGGAATAGATATTTACACGCTGATAATTTAGATATTTCATTTGAACTCAAGTCGTATTGGTACTACGAAAGATTATCATTGCAATATGACGCAAAAGAAAAAAACGAAGTACTACACACATTTCCGCGGAAATTACCATCGTTTTCATACAAATACAAATGTTTCAGATACAAGAATCTTCGCATAGGTCTCCTGATACTGCTTGGTTTAATTCTGTTGTTGTCACTGATAATCATTCCCTCAGTTCTTCTCACACGAACAAAACCAAAGACAACGTTTAAGGGTGAAATATGCACACATCTTTCTTAGCTTGTCCTATAATGAACGTTTTCAGAGGCGGTGTTGCGTTGGAATCCCAGTGGTACAACTGTTGCAGGAATAACAGGTACAACAGGTATAACCAATAGAACTTTAAACATGCCATATGCGCTGGCAATTGATTATCTTAATACCTTGTATATTACTGAGTATGTCTGCCACCGAGTTCAACGTTGGTTTCGTGATGCATCTTCAGGAACTACTGTCGCTGGAAACGCGAATTGTATTGCAGGATCGAATCTGATCGAGTTACGCAATCCTGCCACCATTCTTCTAGATTCTGATAATAATATGTACATAGCTGACTCCGGTAATGCCCGAGTGTTGTTTTGGCCAAACGGTTCTTCGTCAGGAATTGTAATTGCTGGCACTGGTAATACTGATAAATGACTTTTCTTCCAACCCTAAAGTTGTAATTGATAGGATTTTTGAGTAATGGAAGTAATCAACCATGTACAGCATTCGGTATTTCACGAGATACCGAATCCGACACATTATATGTAGCAGATTACGGTAACAGTTGTATCATGCGTTACCTGGCGAATGCTACTTCAGCAACCGTCGTTGCTGGTGGAAATGGCGCTGGATTGGGCTCTTCGCAATTATATACTCCTACGAGTGTTAATTTCGAAGCGTCATCGAACAGTCTTGTAATTACTAATTATCCCGCTAATAATATTGTGCGATGGAAGATTGGTGACAACGGTTGGACGTTGATTGCTGGTAGTACAAGTGGCCTATATGGTTCCACATCATCACTACTCTACTCTCCTTTGAGCACGGCAATAGATCCTATGGGAAATGTCTATGTTGCTGATACACTAAATCATCGCATTCAGTTCTTCTTGTTGAATGAAACTAGTGGTACAACAATCGCCGGTGTTGCTACCATACCGGGTGTCGACGCTACGCATCTAAGCAGTCCATATGGTTTAGCGTTGGATAATCAACTTAATTTATACGTAACCGACACCTTAAACCATCGGGTTCAAAAATTTCTTCGATATTGAGACCAATTCTATATCAATCGTTGTTTTTCTTCACAAGTGACTAAAGCAAAAAGCGTTTTCTTGATTAGCTAGCTATCTGATTTTGTTATCTAAATAAAATATACGTAGCCGAACACTTTTTCTTTTATCAGCGAAGACTTTGTCATTCTCTTCAACATTATCTTTTCTTTCTCATTTCACATTTTCATCAATATACATTCGTCGTTTGAGGTCAATTTCTCAAGTCATTGTCATGGATGATACCGATTTGGGTGAAACAACGCTATTGATATCGAGCATAGGACTGTCTCCACCCGTCCAGGATAATCGTTCACGTCGTCAAAGACAGTTAGCCATTTATCTCATCTTAGCGAGCACTTTGTTCGAACGTTTAGCATTTTACTCATTAGCACTCAATCTTGTAGTAACACTGAAATCAGCTGAATCCAACTGGGATCCTGAGAACAGTACTACTGCTTCATTTATATTTTTTGGTAAATGCTCGTCTCATTCGTATAACAGGCATCTCCGATTCTTCGTTTAGGTGTGAGTTATCTATCAACGCTGATTTTCGCTGCCGTGAGTGATGCGAGATTAGGCAGAGAAAGAACAATTGTTGTTGGTAAACAAGAATCGAAACTAAAATTGAGTTCGTCGAGAACGTTTGATCGTTTTAGGTTTTATTCTTTATATAATTGGTTATATTTTTATCAATTTAATTGCAAATGTCAATACACACGATTCGATATGTAAAGGTCCATCTCCCACGCATGTTGGCATATTCACTGAACACTGTGGACCTCAAATCGTTGGTACACTTATTTTTATGTTAGTTTCTATTTGAAATATCATCAAATAGTGTAAGTGTATTTTCTTTGTGATTGAAGGGCAATTGGTGTAGGTGCTGTGCAAGCTAATATGGCTGTATTCGGAGCGGAACAAACGCAAGAATCGAAAATCACATCGCGATATTTCGATAAATATTACATCGCTGTTAACATCGGTGCAATTGCTGCGACATTGTCAGTTCCTTTAGTCCAGACAGATACTGAAAATATGACAGCGTCGAATAGTTATTTTTTTGGGTACCTCATTGCTATGTTTATGCTTTTAATATCAGCTGGACTGTTTATTTTCGGTCGTCGATATTATCTTCATGTGCCTCCTTATGATTCAGTGATTATGAAATGTATTCCGGTAGTTCTAAATGCTTTTCAAAACTGGCTGAAACATGAAAATGCTCGCGAGAGAAGTGCAAGTAGTTCTCGCCGAAGAGATTCTGGACAAGGACGGAATTCGATCAGTGAAGATGAAACATTGGCGGCGAATAGTCAGTCGCTGTCATTTCTTGACTATGCCAAAGCTGCTAATCGTGGTAAATTTACTGATCGGATTGTCAATGATGTTAAGTCACTTCGACGAGCTTTTATTGTTTTTATTCTTCTCATTCCGTACTGGATTATTTATTACCAAGTAGAATTGAGTTCTTTCATGTTTCATTGTTCATCGAGTTTCTTTCTTTAGATTCAAATTACTTTTCCTTTACAAGGTCAGCACATGTCTATTCCAATCTTACGTCAGACAGATCCTATGCCAATCAGTTGGATGTCACTTGGCGACTCGGTCGCAATTATCGGTAAATAAACTAGATTAACTTTCGAGTTTTTTTCTTGCATAGATCAGTTGTTTCTAGTTGGCCTGATGATTTTCAATCTGTTCGTTTACAAACGTTTGAGTAATCCATCTCGGACATTGTCCATCCGACGAAAGCTTGTTATCGGTATGATCTTAGCTTCACTGAGTATGTGCATCGCTGGTATTGTTGAGATTTTTCGACAAAATCAATGTATATCAGGTAATACATTTTCATTTCGATGTCAAAATTCTTCAGCGTTTCTTCTCTGAAGACAAAGATGATTCGAGTTTAAGTATTTTTGCTCAATTACCTCAGAATATCTGCATGGGTCTTGCTGAAATATTCGCAACAGTTGCAAGTCTCGAATATGCCTATTTAGCTGCTCCGCGTTCAGCTCAAGCACTTCTCATGAGTTTACAGTTTTGTTCGTTGGGCATCTCATCGGTTATTGGTAAAGCCTATCTTTCACTGTATTCAACAACAACCGGTATCTTTGACTTCAGTGTAAGTGAAACGAACTGAACAAGTCAATGTGACTGATCTATTCGATTTTTAGTGTCAACATCTGAATCAATGGACATTTACATTATATTTTTTCGTGTTAGCTGCACTGCAAATACCTCTTCTGATAATAATTGTTATCTGTGATAGAAAATTTCAAATCTTGAAACTAAATCCTCAACAGATTGACAACGAGCAATTTCAGAGCCGTTAATATTTACTTTGTGCTCGAAAATAATAAAACATCGTATCATTGACTTCACTACTCTAACTAAACTCAAACTATGACTTCATTCATATTCGTTTTGATTTCAACCAATCTTATTCGTTTCTTCAGTTAATAGAGGATTGTACTATACACACATTTTCTTTTCCATGGATGAGTTAATACGATTGATAATGAGTATTCTTTTTCGCGAATGGCGAAGAAATATGCGTCGTCATCCTCCGACGAAGATTCTTCCATACGCGAACAAACCGTAAGCGCATAAGAATTCAGCATACGATGACATCTCGATCTTTCTTTCTAGTTGAAAATATGTCCGTTGTATAACCAGAATCCTGCATCATGTCAGTCATCATTGTGCGAATGCTTTCACTTGTGCGGCAAGTATATCCTCGAGAATAAGTGTTCACAATTCGAAATCAACGGCAAATGTTCGCATTCGCATTCATTTTTTACTCTTCACAATGCGAAAATTCTCAAACGACAGTACAACTTATCGTTGAATGATGAAAATATCGGCAAGAAACTTTCAAATTTGATTGAATATTCTTCAAGGTTAATGCGCAAACCTTCACCACCTGTCAATGCATATAACCTAATCGATTTGACACCCGAGCAGGTATCATCGTGCCTCTTTTTCGCTCGAAATGATCGTTGATATTTCTTCGAATTAGACAAAAACTTCGCCGCTCAATACAATACACTCGCGGTATCCAACACGCACTTCACATGAGAGTGATTCTTCCAGCTCAGCACGCAGCAGCAAAGAAAAGCCAACAGATATTCCAGCGCAAGACAAGTGTAAGATGCCCACGCAAAGTATCACTTTTGATACGGAAGACGATGAACTGTCGATATCATCTTCACATAAACGTATACAATCGAAAAAATCGAGTTCGACCAAAATGAAAAATACTGATTCGTCATCATCGGAGACATGTACGTATCAATAGAAAATATTCAAGTATACATTTTCGGTCATTCAGCCCATGGAAAAGACGCAACCACAGTAACAACAGATTCTTCAAAGACAAATCATTCCGCACAGTCTGTGCTCAATGCTGTACCTCGATTGAGAGACGAACATAGTTCGTCACCAGACTCCGACGGTTCTTCGATGAGCTCAACAAATATGAAGTACATCTTTGATGCATATACGAACGATATTATAGTGAGGAGTCTTATTTCGATAATAAGAGCATGGAACCATCAGAGTGCACATATTCTAGCTATTATTTCTTCATGGTCCTGTAAGACAACGTTTGATAAAAGAGAAACATTATCCTATTTCACCGTCTGGCTATTGTCAAGCATTAACCGAGAGTGAAGGAAGGGTGCTGAAGAAACTGATTCATGATTTTTTACCATACCGTGTGAAAAGTGATCCAGTTCGGTTTGATAACAAGATTCTCTCGTTGGTTAGTTCGACCTGCACTGCGGAGAAAGTTTTCGAAGATAGTAATTATCACGAAATTTTCATCAGATAGAGAGAGAGCAAAACAAGCGTTTATTATAGATTCGAATCAAACCGATTATGCCATTACAACTGATCCATGTACAGTTACTTGTAAGTCAATGCAAAAACGTGTTTCATGATATATTCTTCGATTGTAGTTGACGTGGAAGTTATATATCCGCCGAGAAGCGATAGCGAACGTTCAGAATCGGTTTGTATCGATATATTAGAGTTGTCATTGAGCTGCTCTATGATCTTTTGCATTCTTAGACATCACCAACCGATCTGACAAGTGTATCCGACAAATCACAATCAGTATGTTTCGTTTTCCTAATTTCGAACTTCTTCAAGCTCATATATATAGTCCTTATCCGATGCTCAATGTCATATATCCTCTACAAATTCGTCGATTGATCTTGTCTATGGAGATATCTCTCAGATTGAAGTAAGATTCGTTTCGATAAGATCTCGTCCGTAAATTCATGATTAAGGTTGATGTGATGATATGTGTAATGACGTCTATCACCTTACTAAAAAGTGTACTCATGAGAGCTGGCCCAACAGTTAGAGCAGAATATGAAAAGCGATACCGAACGGAGTCGTTTTTCTTTCTCGATGGTGGATCTACTCTAGCAAAGAAGATTTTGTTTGTTCCGTGGAAATCAGATGTTCAACTTTCAGATATTAGTCAAATTCAACAAGTAAATTATGCGAATTTTCTATTACACATACAGTTCATCTTTTGACTTTCTCAGTCTCTAGCTGAATTAGTGCAAAAGTGTATCAGAACGGCACATCAGCAGCAAGCAAAGTCAATAGCCTTTCCATCGGTGTGTATCTTTGTTTGAAAAACCATGTTTTCCGAACGATCTCTTCTGTTCAAAAGATTGGAACTGGACTCCTTGGCGTGAATATTCAATATGTCTGCGAAGCAATGATCGATTCAGCCAATGAAACTTTACAACATCTAACAATGAATGTCCTATTTGTAATCTATCCATCAAAAGTCGATAAAAAATCCGATTCAGCATATCAAGTAACTAGAATTGTCCTCACCATTTCAATCGAACAGGAAACATATTCCTTTCACAGTCATTCCAAACATATTTGAATGCTCTAACTCAACAAAATGAAACGCAAGCAACTTATACGGCATGTCAAAATCCCACTTCTCCAGCCAAGCCAATTCCGATCGATCGACATCAATATATTTGTCACACTTGGACATGTAAGTTCAACTCTCTATCCGCATCGATAATATCCAACATATCTCTAGGTACGAATTTAGTAATCATATCGAATATGGATGATGTACATACATACGACGAACATCTGCTAAGGTCTTTGGAAAAATTGATAGTCACAAAGGAATATGACTTCTCTTTAATTCATAAACCTTTTCTGAAGTCAGACATTTTGATTGATACATGTTTCGATCATAACGTACTACCGACCATTGACTATTCGAAAGGAAAACTAATCCTTCAGGGGGATAGTGAATCGTGCTCGCAATGTTTCAGTAATCTTCGTGGACAACAACCTGTTTATAAGTACTATCTCCTATCGAAGAACAAATCGAAAAACGAAGAGATCCCATTGAATACTTACGTCACATTGAAGATTGATGAAGCCAAGGGTAATGGTGAATCGATGATTTCGATTCGAGACGATTTGCATACGATTTATGAAATTGACCTCGATAATTTGCAAGTTCTAATCAATCGAAGTAGTCAAACGCAAAGCCTCATACGAAAACAAATCGATGGTAAGTTGAGTTATGCAGATAACTTGGCTAAACAATCATCGAGCTTTAGACAATCATAAAATTCTTCCTCCAAGTATATGGCCTTCGCTGAATTTAATGATCCAAACAGTTAACTTATCCCCGGAATCGTTTCCCTCGTTGCCATGCGTTCGTACGTTTGAGTACACAATGGCTCAATCTAAATTATCTATCGAACGAGTAAACTCGTTGATTTTCGTGAATACTTTCCTCCAAAATTTTCTTTTCACAGATCGAAGCGATTCAAAATTGGCCATTGTACGTTCATTTCGTTCGAAAGAAGAGTAAGACAGATACGACCGTGTTCCACGCCTGTCCACTATCATCCGTCACATCAATCATTCACTATGGTTTTCATTCGGAATCAGGTTTTGTCAATCTTATTCTTCTCATTGACCAACTTCAATTTCTTCTCTTTAGGATCAATTGAATTTGCTCGGCAAGCGTTGAAAACTCATATACATAATGCATATCGCTCAACTAATGGACGATACTATATGTTCGTCGTGATCCTTTCGAAGAATGTCCGCGAGAAAGATTTGATCAGTTTATCAAACGATGATGCTCATTTAGCCTTACCAACACATCTGATCACTTATAAACAATAGACGAGGCGTGTATTTTTATTGTTAACTTTTATACAAATTTGTTTTTATACTACACAACAACTTTCGATGACGATGCAGATCTAAATCTAAACTTCTAAATCAAAATCTCTCTTGAATCTCGTCAGTCGGTGAAGCGTTTGTTTGACAGCATCCGAGAGATTACAATCGTATAAATAGATGGTTTTTAAACTCAAGTTATACTTGAATAATAATGCAAATGTATCTAAACTACCATCATCGATTCCTTTATTTGAATTGAGAAATAGCCATTGAAGAGTAAAGTTATCGTTGATAAGCACACTCGATAGTATTTGAAGACCTGAATTCGTTATTTGATTATTCGACAACCATAACCAGGTTAGAGTTCGATTTGATTTTAGCATATTTGCTAAGTAACCAATGCCGATGTCAGTGATGCCATTGTCGCCAAGATACAGATGTTGAAGAGTCGATGGTTTCGAAAGAACTTCTTTATTGTCGTGATCGGCATACGCACGTTTGTCTTCATTCAAAGCATTTGTTAATAATTCCACACCGACATCGCCGAGGTAATTTTGCGATAGATATAATTCAGTTAACGTTCGATTGCACCGTACTAGCTCGGCTAAATATTGCGCACCTTCAGAAGTTATTCCATTGGATTCTAATTTCAAGATTTTTAAATTCGAGCGTATAATTTGTGGAAGTAAAATCTGCATGCCTAGATCTCCTATTGAATTGTTTCGAAGATCCAGGAATTGTAAGATGTTATTGTTATGTAAACTTTTGCCTAGAGCCAATGCCCCTTGAGCAGTAATATGATTATTTGCTAAGCGAACACGTCTGTAACGCCTGTTCGCAATGGTTTTTTGAACGACAAATTTCATGTCGCGATCGTTGATGTTCTGTTCGCTTAAATTGATCCAATCATCATCGAATGCGTTGATTAATTCTCTCAGTGTAACTTGTCGAAAGGTAACACTCGCAGATGAAGGCTTTCGCATTGAGAATAATCGATTGGAACGGGATTTAGGTACACAATATCTAGAGAAAGAACTGTTATATAGGAATCATCAGGTTGGGGAAACTACTTTTGAAAAAGTGTTTGAGACTTCTTGTGGAATGTTTGCTAAAAGAATTAAATGAATATTCAAGTAGACAAATAGTTGGTGTCTTACAGTTTTAAGTAAAAATGATGATTGGATTTCTTGGACAGTAATCAGATTGATATCGTCTGCCTGCTGTATTCGCTCGACGACTTCAAATTTTGCTCCGGGTAGGATCAAAACCGATGAATCCGACGGAAAATACGTATGTTTGTGAATATTTTTAATCGATCGACAATTGACTGAGAATCTCGTTTTCGCTTCGGTCAAACTCATTTGTTCACTCGACACTGAACACAACGCAAAATCCCACCAAACGAATTTCTCGTTCAGTTCGTATTGTTGACCCAGATCGAAATTATTCTCACGGTAGACTGTCATTTGGCTGGACGGAAGTCGTGTCAGAGCTGTGAGAAATAGTTTTAAATATAACAACCACGGTTGCAGTTTCGCACAATTCTTCGAGCGTATTGTTCGATTTAAAACCATGTAAAGACATTGATCGTACGGTTGCCATCCCATTGTATACAGCATAATCGATGCTGATTCATTAGGAGTTAGACCATCCGATGGATTATCGCATTTAACCTTCGCTAAACGAACGTATGTTCGAATATTTGGTAAGAGTGGAATTAATGGTGTTACAGCTTGTTCGAGTGTAACGATTGGTATTTCGACAATGCCGCTGGGTGAGAGAAGATAATCAAAAAAGGTCTGATACGTTTGTGGTTTCGGTTTTCTATTAGATCCACCCATATTCAAGCTGATCCTAAGAAAAAAGAGTTAATTATAGAACGGAGGGAGGTCAATAATGACTTTGATTAGACACAATTGAGATAAATGAAATCTATCTGCGACTATATTTTCTCATCTAATTTTCCTCAAAATCGTTAATAAAATATGACAGCAATTCAGATACTATCTTTACATGAAAGAGTATGAAAAATATCGAAAAATCGTCTCTTTAATCTTCGGAGAGAAGGAAAACCCTCTAGCAGAAGTCTACAAACTCTATCTGCATGAATCAAACCCTGTGTTACAACACACACTCTCGCCGTAGTTTACTAAGTTCATGTGTGAAAAACAACAGCGCAGATCGAAATACAAAGGTATTCTGTTACCTATAGACATTCGTTTTTCTTTCTTTTAAACGTGTATATTCTCTCCGAAATCCTTTTTGCACATACATGTGAGCATTAGTATCGATTGTAGCCGAGCGAAAAATGGTAATCATTCACTTACGGAGAACACGTGTGTAATTGTATATCAGGGAAAGTTTTGAAACGCAAAATCAAACGATAATTACGACGTCGAATGTGTTTCTTTCTCTTCAATGAATGTCCATTCGAAAAACAACCTGTCTAGGTGTGAGTGTATCGACGAAAGGTAATTAGCAGGAGAGAAATCGTCGGGTGCAATTCAAAAATCAGTTTTTGTCAAACAATTCAATTAAAATTTGTATAATTGAATCGACAAAATCTATAACACGTGAATGAGAGAGAAAAAAAACAGCAAAGAACTACTCCATACCTGTCTTGCTTATTTGAATATGTGATTTATGTTAATGTCAATGTTGAATATTTGAGTACTAAGAGAAGGGAAAAGTCTAATCTTTTCCGTAGAACTCTTCTTCTACTTTGATGACGATCGTGAATAATATTTAGTTCAGACAAAATCTCAGACAGATGCGTTTTCACTTAATAAACACGCTTAGCTATATTCATTCGCCATTATTGCTGTTATGACCTTCTCAAAGCAAACAAATATACCGAGATTAGATAGAGTTCGGGGGTGCCTGTATCGTTGAAGACTTGTTTCGTTTCCGCAAAAAATACTTTATTTAAGACTAAAAATAAAACAATTGATGTGAACGTAGCTGTTGAGAAAGGAAAAATAATACATTGATAGTAAGACACAAAACAGACAGTAAAAGGTTCCAGATTAGGTAAAATGAGCTAGTGAGAAAAGTATGTCTTACGTATAAAGTAGAAGGTAGTGGCTGTTTAAATATACTGAAAGAAAATTTTGACTGATCTAATACTAAAAAGTCGAAATTGTTTGACGGATGAAGCTTATTTGGCGGTAAAATCCAGAACAACTCGACCACTGATTCGATAATGGAGCATATCCTCAAAGATTTCGTTGATATCTTCTATTTTGCGTTTTTGAACTTTACATTCAATATTGTGATGTTTGGCGATTTCAAGACACTCTTGCAAATCTTTTCGTGTACCAACAATTGATCCGACTAATTCAATTCCACCTAAAACACAGTCAACAATTGGTACAGCCATTTTACCATTTGGTAAGGCAACAGCGACAACTCGACCACCACGTCGAACGGATTGAAATGCTTGTTCAAAAGCAGCAACAATGGGCACAGTGATGACAGCTGCGTGTACACCGCCGATTTTTTCTTGCATCCATTTGCCATGTTGGTCAGGTGGGCCATCGAAAACTTCTTCGGCTCCCATTTCTTTCGATAATGATACGGCAGTCTAAATCAAAAAGAAACAATGAGTGTTCGTATTCAAAGTAACTAGATCGTTTACCTTATCATTAGGAGCAACTACAGTAGCGACACGCATGCCCATAGCGACAGCGTATTTAACAGCGACTGATCCTACGAGATAGAAAACAAATAGAATAAAACAGAAGCAAAATCATGAACTTATTTACCAAGACCGCCAACACCGACGATCGACACCCATTCTCCAGGTCGAACTTGAGAAACTTTCAAAGCTTTATATACAGTAACACCGGCACAGTAGAGAGGCGCGGACTTGTACGGATCCATTCCTTCAGGTAATTTCACGGCAAAATTAGCATCCATAAGTGCGTATTCAGCAAAACATCCATCAACTGAATATCCCGAGTTCGTTTGTTGTTTACAAAGTGTTTCGCGGCCGGTCAAACAGTATTCACAGTGAAGACAAGTTGCATGTAACCATGGTACACCGATAATATCACCTTTCTTTAAATGATTGCCGACCATTGAGCCTAATTCAACAATTTCACCGATACCTTCGTGGCCGGGTATACGTGGTAGTTCGGGTTTAACATCCCAATCTAAATACCGAAGGACAATGGGAAATAAATACAGAAGAGAAATATCTGTTTTACCTCCATGAGCAGCATGTAGATCTGTGTGACAAACACCACAAGCGATGTTTTTGATTACTACATCATTGGGACCTGGTTTTGGAATTTCCACCTGTTTAATTTCTAGTGGTTTCTTGAATGCGGTAACAACAGCAGCTTTCATGTTGATCTGAAATACGTCAAAACAGCGTTTTTTTTTCTTCGTGTACGAATGCAAATGATTTATCTCGATCGCTAACACTCAATAAGAACCATAACCGATGTGTGTAGACCTCCAACAAGGGCAGCGATTATCAAGAAAGAAAAAAGAACTTTAAGGACAATTTGGAAAAAGAGAGGAAAAGAAATGTATGAACAAAGAGTTTCGCATCTGAAATAGTTTTTATCACAACTGAAGTCTAGTCTCAAAGACTGTGTAGTATAAAATACTGAAGTTCTCTTCGATAAAGTTGTTGTTTGTATATGGCCACACCTATCGGACACACAATATGAAATGAAAATGCAGTACAGTGTAGCGAGCGAGTCGTATATAAAGAGAACAGAACTAACAGGGCAACTACAAGGGGAATAGAGAAAAAGAAGCACGCGTCGACTTTAGACAAGAGAAACGCAAAAACTACGAATGAGTACATCGACCTCCAAATGAATGAATTCATGGAAAAAATAGTTGGACTTTCTGAAGAGAACGACAAGAGTATGAAGGAAAAACAGAACAGAATATAATCATCAAAACAAACCTCTTCGTTTATAAAGAAAAGCAAAACAGGCACCCCCGTAAAAAATTCAGAACGCAACGGGTTTCAATTGTGTATCTATCCATCTCCCCCTGAATAGTGTCTAATTATTCGAAAACAAACAGGCAACTACATCAGTCTTATCATTCAATTGCGAATGTTACAAGAAATGTACTTTTTAAAGGCCTGTCGCACCAGGCAAGGTTGAGTGTACTAATATCCAAATGTAGAAACAAATAGATGAAGTCGATAGAGGTCACATATAGTGACTTGATTGCCAAGACACACATTCTTTGTAATCTATGTGGCAGTTATTTTTAGCTGGAAGAGAAGAGCGATGTTTGCTCTATGTTAAAAAGAATTAGTAACAACGCCATAGCCAAAATTCGTTAAGGGGCACAAACAAGCACTTTCAACACTGACGTTCTCTATTTCAACCCCATTTTATTATTTCGAGTAATAGTATTCGTGCGCACTAAGAGAGCACACCGAGTCGTGAAAAGTAAAAAGTACACTGAATCGATCTAACGTACATGATTGCAAAATAAATAATAGTATAATAATACTTGATTTATTAGTACAAGGACAACATACATCGATTCACATTATGAACAAAACAGAAAGAAAAAGATTTCTTTCGTCATATGCTACAATCTTTCGATTATTACTGGAGGCAAAGCCAATTCGTCGATGGTTGTCGAACTATCTTTATAATTCTCGATTGCCGCTTTTAACTGTTCTTCACTTTCTTTCAGTTTCGGATCTTTGAAATCACATGTGACAATATTCAAGCCAGGAAAATTGAATAAGAATAATTCTTTGAGATTCTTCAACAAATCACTGCTTGGCGTATACGTTCCCGACCCATTATCCATGACGATCTCCCAGCTATCATTACTCGTATCATAAGCATTCCAATGATCCCAACCTTTCTTCGGTCGTACATGAAATTCACCTGCATACCGAACATACTCACTACCATTTGCTAGCAACGCGTGTTTACTTGCAAAATCAGCGAAGAATTGACGACCGGTTTCACTGAATCTCCACGTATAGTTGTCGATGATATAGGTGTAAATGCATGGTTTGATTTGTTTCGTTGTTTTGTGCGCGAAGACGTACTTCCAGAGATCATCAGCACTGTTCAACCTACCATTTTCGCTGTGTTTGACCGTTCGAGCGTACAGTGCTTTGTGTGTGATTTTGAGGGTAGTCTTAGAGACAAGCGAAGCTGGACATTTGCCAAAGATGAGCTGAGCTGCTTTGTAGTGCTTGTTCCAATGTTGCTTTTGATAAGGTGGAAAGAAAACGGAGATGCGTCGTATGGGTATCTTCCATGTTGAATAAACACAGTCTGCGTCGAGCATTGTAAGTCGTCCGACGACGAAGGAATCGTGACGAAAATATCGGCAAGGCCCGTCGAAAGTGTAGCGAGGAAGATGTTTTGTTTCGTCTGACGACTGGATCGATTGAATGGATAAATGGAATTGGCCGTGTTTATTTCCTGTTAAACTCAAAATATCATGACCAGACGGTGGAGGATGATAATTCGTTATGTTGAGTATTTCAAATTGACCGATATAGTCGTCGATTGGTTCGTCATCATCTTTATCGAATAGGGTAACAGAAAGTCTGGCAGTTGCTGGAACATTTCGAACAATCCATTCTTCGTTTTCCCACTTCGGTGATGACGTATTAGGTAAAATCGATGATCTAGAATAATCCCATAAAGACAATAGGCATGAATTGTACATAACCTCTGTTTGGTGACGAGAGGAAAGGAATACTTACGTATAAGTTATGTGATCATCGATTTTTGCAATAAAATATGGATCACCACGCCCGATGGGATCCATTTTAGGTAGATTCTGCAAAGAAAACTCAGAATATTTTCTATGAGTGAACTTAAAAATCCGAATCAAACCTCTGCTGATAAAAATTGGATGACAACATCAAATGCATCAGGTGGTGCAGTATTGACCAGTAACGTTATTTCCGGAACAACACTTTTCAAACCATCAGCCAATGAATGTGACGACATGATTGTTTCAACTGGTTTGTCTTTGTGACGTTATTGACGTTTTTGTTCTTTGTATGTGTGTCGGGTAATATACGACAATACCGTAATCACAATGGCGTGATGGATTATATAGTATTTCTTTTCGTTCTGTTGACTTTATTCGTCCGTCCACTGAAATAATCGTTTAGTAGTGTGCATACAATCAACGAATAAGAACGAATGAGAGAGATTTGCGTCATGCATCATGACTGTTATTATTTGAATATGAATCGAAAATAATCTGAGTCATCTTCATTGTAAGAAGTTGGGCGTATCTCAGTGTAAATAAATTTAGAAATATATTCATTGTGACAAATCAGATATGAATTTACTTTCGAATACTCGTTTAACCATAAAAATTTCTCTCACTACGTTCTATAAATAAGCCTTACTATTAATAATGCGATTTGTTTCGCTTTATTTCTACTGATATTTAAGGATTCTAATTGAGCAAAAGATTGACGAAATGAATCGACATATCTCTAATGCGAACTACTCACTAATTAATTTATTGACACTACTTTCGATAAAATGCTAGTTACAAATGAAAGTGAAAGACACAAAAAAATCTTCAGATTGTTTTATTTAAATTCTTATTACGTTGATTATCGGCAACAGTAGGTCGAAATTGATTGACAAGTTGACCAATGTTCTTGGTGATTAATTTATATTTTTCCATTTCTAACTTCAACTGCTCAATGCTTTCTTTTAGTCTAGGATCTTTGAAGTCATATGTGGCTACATGCAAGCCAGGAAAATTGAATAAGAATAATTCTTTGAGATTCTTCAACAAATCACTGCTTGGCGCATATGTTCCCGATCCGTTATCAAACACAATCTCCCAGTTCTCGTTAGTCGCATCAGAGGGATCCCAATTTTTCCAACCTTTCCTTGGCCGTACATGAAATTCACCTGCATACCGAACATACTCACTACCATTTGCTAGCAACGCGTGTTTACTTGCAAAATCAGCGAAGAATTGACGACCGGTTTCACTGAATCTCCACGTATAGTTGTCGATGATATAGGTGTAAATGCATGGTTTGATTTGTTTCGTTGTTTTGTGCGCGAAGACGTGCTTCCAGAGATCATCAGCACTATTCAACCTACCGTTTTCACTGTGTTCGACAGTTCGCGTATAGAGTGCTTTGTGTGTGAATTTGATGCTGCTTTTGGAGAGAACAGACGAAGGAGATCTATTGAAGATAAACTGAGCTGCTTTGTATTGCGTATTCCAATGTTGTCGTTGATAGGGTGGAAAGAAAACGGAAATGCGCCCCAAAGGTATTTTCCACGTTGAATAAACACAGTCTGCGTCGAGCATTGTAAGTCGCCCGACAGCAAATGAATCGTGACGGAAGTAGCGGCAGGGCCCGTCGAAAGTGTAACGAGGCAGGCGTTTTGTTTCATCTGAGGACGCCATCGATTGAATAGATAGAAAGAAACGCCCACTGGGCTGTCCGAGAGCACCTAGAATTTGGTGACCGTTTTGAGGAGGTTGGTACTGAACAATATCGGGGATAACAAATCGGCCGATGTAACCGTCAACAAGTTTCTTCTCATCTTTATTGTAGAGTTTAATTGTCAAGCTCGAGTTCCGAGGGATATTCCGAATAATCCATTCTTCATTTTCCCATATGGGTTCAGAAGTGTTTGGTGAAATTGCTGATCTGAAAATCATTTTCATATCTTTCTAAGTTCAAGTTAGTGTGAAGAAACTCACGTATATGACATACGGTGATTAAGTTTGGCGACAAAATATGGATCATCATAGCCAATCATATCCATTTTCGGCAACTTCTAAAAGTCAATTCAACATTCCTATATTACAATTGTCCGTAGTACTAAAACTCTTACCTTTGCCGAGCGAAATTTGATGATCACATCATAACTATCAGCGAAGTCTTCATCATAATGCATAAAATGTTCCGGAAGTGTTCGCATGAGGCCAGCTGCCAATGAGTACGCAGACATTATCAATTTTCTACTCCGAATATTCTTCAACGAATACTTTTATTTTGACTGAATCACTTAACTATATTTATATGCGAATGTTTTCTTCTGGAGCGTAATCTTAGTCATATATGTAAATATTATAGGCCATATATATGCTGACGAATACACTTCCTTTAAACAAATATATGACGTATTTAAAGTCATTACTTTATGTGTTTTTATCTGATTAATTTCTCTTTCTGTGCTAAAGAATGACTCATATCCGATATATGTAACTAGTTTTCATCATGCATTTACATTATGTAGAATGAAAAGAAGATGCGGGGCGTTTGATTACTTTCGCATAACCACCAGACTACACTGTTTTTTTCTCCTTATCATATTCAAACATCAATACTACGTAATAAAACAGAGCAATCAAGTTAATAGACATTGTTGACCAAGTAAAACACTTGATGCTACGGATGAAGAACATTTCAGCGAAGGCGCTCAGAGTGACACAGAGACGTTTTACGAGCAAGATGCAGATGATTATCTCCTCAAGATAAATGTTAAGAAAGTGAAATTTTACACAGATATTCTACAGAAAATTACTTTAGAATATTTCAACTTTCGATGGTTTTCTGACGTCATTTTCATGCGTCTTCGCAGCAAAACTTGAATTGACACTTGTCGATGCACGTGAAGATGAAATTGCCCAGAGTTCTTTACTATCATTATCGACTAGTTTCAAATCCACATCGATATCAGTACTGGAGATTGCTTCAGTTAACTTTTTCTTCATCGCTGTTATCATTCGATCAGTGGAATCGTTATCTTTCTCGACCTTCTTCTTGTCAAACGAAAGAACGAATTGAAATTTATAGGACTGATATTGATCGGGTTTCACTTTACTATGAAATGTGGAAAATTGTTGCGAAATAGTTCGCGATAGTTCTGCTCGTCGACCGGCACGTCTTGAAGATGCAACTGATTTCGTGTCTTCATCACCATTTGCCATCTTATCGAGTTCCATAGACGAAATTTCTGGCTCGACAATGTACATTTTGCGATTGTACACACGCTGATAACGATCAACAAATACGGAAATAAGCATACCCATCGTCGCAGGACCACATAGAGCACATAGACAAGCGATAATACGACCGGCAGCGGTTATTGGACACATATCACCATATCTAGTGGAAGCAAAAAATGAAAAATACATTCATTTCAGACGAAAGTGGTGATGATTTACCCGACTCCTGTCATTGTAATTATTCCCCAATAGGTGGCACTAGGTATTGAATCGAATACGCTACTATTTTCATTTTGTTCAACGAAATAAGCTGCTGCACCGAATAAAAACGCAACCAAAGCTAAAATTATAACCATAACGATGAAATCAACAACCGATTCTTTTACTGTTGCACTCAACACGCGTAATGACTTTAACTGTTTGAATACTAAGTAGATTTTAAAGATCTTCGAAAAACGTAGTATGCGCAGGAGACGTATAGAGAGTATTGCGTTCGTGTCTAAGCCAATATCTTCATCAGCTAGCTGAATAGCCAAGAAAACGTAATAAGGTACGATGGCACTGAGATCGACCCAATTAAAGAATGATAATATGAAACGAAGATATGATGGCGTGCTGATGAATCGAAGAACAAATTCAATAGTAAAGTATGCCACACATATCGTTTGAATAATGAAGAAAGGCGAGGTGAATAGAGCTGAACAACGTGGTACGTAGGTTGCATTTAAGGAAATGTTTGCTTCTAGTTTACATATATTGTCCCAATGATCGGTGTAAGCAGGTAGAGATTCGACGGCTAATGAAATACATGAAAGAAGTGTGAACAGTGTCGAAATTAAATTGATTGCGCGTGCAATATGCGAATGTTGAGGAAATTCCAGATAGAACCAAATGTATCGACGCCAAAGCATCTTTGGCATCTTTACATGTACAACATCTTTAATATTTTCGACTCGACGCACTTGTGCCGATGCTTCTGGACCGAGTTCGAAGAACGCGATTTCTTCGAGAAATGTATCGATAGGAACGAATTCGGGCCGACGGAGACGACCATTTGATTGATAGTAATAAAGAATAGCTTGGAAACACGCACGATGCCGATCGAAGAAATATTCTCTAGTTTCGGAATTCCAAAAATATTTACGCTTCTTCGCATTTCCCAATAACGTATTTGGATACGCTTCCAATGTTGACAGATATGTTTGAAAGCGATTGCCGCTAACATTAATAGTTACAATCGGTGGAGAATCTTTTTCATCGATGACTTGTCGAATTGATTTTTTAGTTGAACGTATTTTAAGTAATTCATCATCTGTACTCAATGGAATCGCGCTAGAATGAGTACAAATGCTTCGACTTCAAACAAGTCAGAATAGAATTCTTCTTCAAAATTACCTTACAGCATCACAACGTTTGATTTCGGGAAATACCGATGAACGACTGGCACTCTTTGTACGCCAAATTCTGAAATAGACAATCAATTCGACTGTTTGATTTGGTAATCATATAACGCACATACGGAGTCACCTTTGGTGCTGTACTATCATAGTTAAGGGTTATCGCAGGAATGTTTAAGTTATTCTTGTTTGAATTTTCATCAGAATCACGTTGTTTTTGATTGTTTGTTAACTCGTGTCGCATCCTCGTTTCAATAAATGTCGAAACGATTTGTGAGTGTACAGGTGATGTTTATTATGAAAAGAGAGAGAGAGAGGAACAGAGAAAGGGAAAAATACGTTGCAAAGCAAATCAGTTTCAAATAACATGCGGGTAATCTTCCTTTATGAAGAAGAACTATCAAAATTATACGAATTGCATTCATCTTGATCAAGGTTCGAGTACAACGTTGTCTTTGTATGGATGAATGTGACGTCAAGCCGGCCGAGAATGAGAAAAACGACCCCGCGCACAAGTACTTGTGGCCGAAAGGAGTATCAACTGGTATTCGATGCATAGTTAGTGATTGTACTAACGTGAGCGCACGTTATGATGTGACGACAACGAGTAAGCGATCAATATATTTATTGATTAATATAGACAAGTATTTATTTCATCTGACATGTCATAAAATACGATCAGCAAAATAAGAAATCATTTTTTTAAATGACATTCATATCAATAAATAACATGGTACACTTCAAATACCGAGCAGGGTAGGAAATGATTCGATTTACTTCCTTTTCAAGACAAGTTCACCGTCTGACGGTTCAAATTTAAGCATTTGTTTGAGTTTTCATCTTACATTAGCGTCTACGCAGTGATTGTAATCGATTCAGACATGTCCGCCGAAAGATATCCCCACCGCTCAATGTGTAGATATAGAAAGGCATTCCGCTTGCTGAATAACTAAGAAGTGATATAAAACTGTAGAGAAGATTGTCAGTCGCTGTTTGCAATAGCGTTTTCCTTCGATTCATAGTTAAGGTTGTATACAACTTTTCGACGATTTGAGGAAAAGTTAATAATATTAGAAGAATAACTTGTCGAAAGAGCACATGACGTAAATACCGATCGAGTCTTCTCCGACGTTGACGCTGAGCAGATGTGCCCCGTAGTGTTTCTCGACATGGCTGACACGTTCTCAATCTAATTACCGCAGTCGAGCGCGTTCGACGAACATTTGAAATCGTCAATAAGCCAAACAGCGACATGACCAATATCGGACAGAAGATCGTTACTAACGCATATATGAGATCAGTTATTAGACGGCATGGGACATTTTTTCCAAAACATTGAAGCGGCGCATCGACGAGATTGGCATCATAACAATAAACGACTTCACAGTAGCTAAGACAGCAAACACAACTGATGAAAACAACACCTCGCCGAGCATTTCGTAATGAACTCAGCTGCCGACGATGAAATTGAATGCATGATGAGCACCATCGGTCAATCGTTGCCAAGGCAATTAACCAAAATGCGACAGTTCGAGAAACGAACATAATATAAACACGGGCTTTACAAAAATAGCTATTCGTACTAGTCAAATCCAAGTGCCATCCTGATAAGATCCGCGTGGATAAGCCGATGGAAATGGAAACGAGATTCGCAATTGAGGACATACGAAACAAATATGCGCAGGGGTTCGATCGAAGTGGTGGTTGAGATAAAATGAAACAATTCAAAACATTTCCAATCGTTCCAAACAGGAGAAGAATAATAGAAAAATAACGATTAATTTGCATCGAAATGTCATTGAATAAAACACGCACTTCGACTTCAGAGAACATCTTTCCGTTATACGAGTAGCAAAGTAAAGTATTTCAACATCAGAATAATCTTTTCTTTCATCTGATATATCTTATTTAAAAGAATATGATGATATTCAACGCCAGCTAGCATCAGTAATAAGAAACAGAAAGAATCGGCGGGATGATTAGGATTTTACAGAATGTGGAGAAAAAGAAGTTTCTAATGTGTCCGACAATCTAGGTTAGTCAAAGATTGAATATTCTTTTGTTGAAGAAATGCTTCCTAACAAGTACATTGACATGTGTTTTCTGAATGTTTGTCTTGGATGTGAGCGTTTGCTTTTTGTCAGAAATTCTATGACAGAATTAGAAAATCTCTCGTTCTTGGTATTTGCTCGTTATGATCATTTCTACAAACGCAGATCGTTTATTAAGTACACCTCGCGAATTTCGAATTAAATCACCATGATGACTAATGCATTCTATGAAGATGGTAAGACGCCTACGCATGGCAATTCGCAATGTTAAAAGCTAAGCAACGCGTTCTTTTTTCGCAGGGAAAAAAACTCTTTCGCGATGATTATCATCAGATATGATTTAATATTGCTTTACAAAAAAAAGTGCGAAATTATCACGGAGAAACAGGAGATATATACTTCAAACTCAAAGAAATTGTTGATTAGTCATTCGCCGAGCATTGCTAGTTAATGATCCTGCTGTTGAAAGAATATTTATAACACACTCGTGCTTATCTATCTTTAAAGCTTATGTAAGAGTTTAATGAAGGTAATGAATTTTATGATTCTCTATCGCATTCATTGATGTAGTCGGACGCGCTGGCTCTTCCTTTCATAGCACATTAATGACACGCATGTAAGTTTAATGCATGTTTTTTTGATATCTGAGAAGAACTTTTCTGCTATTTTTCGGCGTACAGAAATATACATCTTCTGGTGGTATTATTCTGTCTGATGAACGTAACATTATCAATGATAATTGAAGAAGAACAATGTTCATGTTCATGTTGTCTTGGATTGGGATGTCTACCTGAAGAGAAACCTGATTTTTCGGTACCGATGTGTACTGATGATGATAGTACATGTGTAAGGTTTTGTAGAATGTTATTTCCAGTTGATTGTAATCATATTGATTCACAAGTATTTGCTGCTTGTCTTTCGCTTGCATCGATTGAATTCAATCAACAATGCATCATAGTCATTCTTCTTGATCTTGTTTTTATTGTGTTCATACACATGTTTTATAGGGAAAAATACCATTAAAAGTATCATTATTATATTTAGTTGTTTTTAAACTTGATCGAAAGGGAATTTATGACAGTTTGTATGGAAATGAGTTCTGTACCAAAGCGAATCAACGAATGAGATTTCAGTAAAACTTCAGCAGGACGGTAAGCGAACCGAAAATAAGTAATGTCGAAACTTGATAGTTCGCATTTACGTCATTGCATAGATCGGCTTGACAGCAAGCTACCATAACACCGGATGCAAGAGGAGTAGCTGAACAACTTGATGAGCCATAATAAGATACGAGTAAACTGGTCACATGTACTTTCTAGAATGTAGTCCAAATCAATTAGAAGTGTTTTCGTGTGCATCTCAACAGATACTTACAGCACAATATACATTCGCCACTGAGCTAAACGTTTCAGCATTGTAAGTGGTTGAATTGAAGGGATTATTGCAACTTGTTAAATCTGATGAATGGATATAACAACTGAGACCAGTGTAAACTGGGAAGAAAACTACGGAAGAGAATGATATTCGAGTAGATGATAATTAAATTTCACGGTTCACGTACCGAAAAGAAGTACAGCGATGAGCTTCTGTATTATCCAATATTAGGAATGAAGATTTTCCGTGTCAGAAATAATACGAGATTAGATTTTACGTCTCCTTTTGTGCAAGATCTAGCTAGGAGAAAAGAAAACTAACTAGCAATATCAGCTTCGCATATAATTATTCTGTGTATGAATGTCAGTGTGAGCTTTTCCTACATTCTCCTTTATCCTATATGCAATCTCGTTAATAATTACACTTGTATTTACTTGGGCAAAGTATTGCTATATCTGTTCGCTTTCTTTTTTTTTCTTACACAAATAATCGAAGTACACACATAAATCAGGTTCTTTGTGTATAGATAAATCTTCTTTTGATGCTTTTTTTGTTATAATTAAAACAGAAAAGTTCTTTTGCACTGATCATCCATAAGAATTTTCGCTTTTATGTCGTCACCGTGTTCCTACACAGATAATCAATTTTATGTATTCATGTCGGCTCTTTCTTTGTATTTTGTACATGTGCTGATCTATCCGACACCTTCGATGATAACAGATAAGAAGAAAACTGAGGAGTATTTGTGAAGATGATACACTTAGGAATGTTTAGTTATGAAACGATCATCTTTTTATTACAAGATTGTAGAAAATCGAATGTTTGCAATCAAGTGAATAACAAAAACGCGAAACAAACTCTTCATTATCTATGGTATTTGCTTGTGTTTTCTCACTAATTTATAAAACGAATTGATCACTCTTAACATAATTAATCTCAATAAACTAGTAAACAAAGATTGCCCAATAATTTCCCTGATTGTAGTAACTGGTTGAGCACCACATGTTAAACAAGTGAGTAGAGCACCGTTTAAACCGTAGGAACATGTGAACGAGCCTTGTCTTGTGGCACGAATGATCTTCTTAGCAACAACATCAGCTGTTAGAACACCTGATGTTTCATTGATCATTTGTGTTTCTCTCGGTTTGCTTTTATTTTCTTCTTTGAAACCTGGTGTATCCGTATCCGGCGGGTAAACCATCGTTATATAGATATTTTCTCGTGCTAATTCCATTTGAAGTGACTCCGCTAAACCTCTCAGAGCAAATTTCGTCGAACAATAAGATGTATAACCAAATACACCAAGTTGACCAGCTTGTGAGGATAGTAAAACGATTCGACCCGAACCGCGACGTCGCATCGATGGGAGACACGCTTGTGTACAATAAATGCTACCTAGATAATTGATTCTCACTAGAGAATAAAGCGGATTCAGCGTCAAATCGACGGAACAACTTAAAACAAGCTTACTCATTTCTTCGAATTCTTCTGGTTTTGTTTGATGAAATGGTCGTGCAAAAAATATCGCCGCATTGTTAATGAGAATGTCCACGGATTTATCGAGATGATGACGAATCGATTGTTGTACAGCTTGTTCAACTTGCTCATACGATTGTGAAATGTCCACAGACAAACAGAGAAGACGATCACTTGAATTCGGTGTCAAATCTCGTCGACATTCTTCTAAACGTTCACGATTCCGTGCTAAGATAGTCACGCGTGCTCCATGTTCGTGAAGTAACTGTCTAGCTAGTTCTTTTCCAATGCCACTCGATCCGCCCGTAATAATTACATGGCAATCGTATAAATCGTCCAGATATTTCGGGCGATAGATCGGCCGATAGAGATAAATCAAAATAGTTAACACGGCAAGTGCGCCGATGCAGCTAAGAATAATAGTCAACAGCATTTATCTTTTCCTCTTATCAAATGAAAGAAAAGGTAAAGTATGTGGAGTTGAGAAAAAAAGAAAGTTTTATCAGGTGAGAATGCCAAATGTCATCGAAACGAAAACTAGCAAATAAATTCGAGTCTTTCTTGTCATACTATGAAAGTGAATTCTTCGTCTGTTGATAACTGATCATTTTCATAAAAGAAAAGCCTATTGAGCTTCTTTTCAAATCATCGTGCAGATTAGACGACCATATAGGTCAATGTCAAAGGCAAAGTTCAGTTTGTCATCATATATTTGATATACATACGAAGGTCTTTTTCTTTTCTTCGCAAGCCTTCAATTTAAAAATGTAATGCACTTTTTCAAGATTTTATGTATTAGATCGATTCTCGTCCATTGCTGTCAAGTTAAACACAGCATTGAATATCTTTTGGACCAGCGCAAAAGCCAGCAACTGATCGACCTTTACATGCGGACGTTGATATGCAAACACCTGTGGCACCATTGGCTGTACATTTTGGTGCGGTGGCAATAGCTGGACCGCAACCCAAGACGCCCTTTGCTTTTCCCCAATATTCTTCTCGATCAGCTTGTCCATTGGTTCCACCGTTGATTTTCTTTGTAATCATACGGAACGATTCCAATGTACCTTGATCAGCGAGAGCATTGAGTTTCTTTGTTGTCCAAAACCACACACTTGTACGGAAACCGACTGTAGGGGTTTTGACCAAGTCAGGATTGCCAACAAGATCAAGACCTAAAGCTTTACCAGCGGCTGCATAGTTGGCTCGACCAGTAAGTTGAATGGGACCACGACCTTTGAATCGTTTTCCGTCACCAGGCTGTGTATTGCCTAAATCTTGACGCCCTTCATATGCTGCACCTGATGCGATCTCTTCCATGTAGACTAATTGGCCGGATTCGTGTGCTAATTGAGCTAAAAAGGCAGCTTGACGGTGACAAGTATTGATTGCACCTTCAACAAGAGCATCGTTGATATTCTTCAAATATTCGGGATGCTTGCAACGAGGCATAATCGCTTTCAATTGATCAGCAGTGATTGCTTTAAATAGAAATTCAAGAACATGAGATTTTTATTCTCATCAAACACCTATTCGAATATTACCTGCATTGGATTGTTGAGTCCAGATAGTGGCAATAGTGAAAATTAACAATGGTATCATCCCTTCTGTACGGTAAGGCAGTAGAATATGAAAAGCGAATGGCAACTACAGTTGTTTATATACGTTGTGCAATGAATACCTTTATTTTCCCCTATGGATTTGCCAGTGATCCATCGGATACCTAATATCTTGAGACTCAATTCAGTTTCGAAGAAATAAATCTTAATGTCAACAGCAAAATGTAGGTGACAGAGGAAATATTCATTTCGGCAAGTTCTATTTATAGGATGAGCTGAAAGTTTTTATGCGTGGTAATCATATGACTTACATTATTTTGTGCCCTTAGAGTCTCAAACAAAATCAATCACAAGAAAGTGGTTCGATCTACCGCGTATCAGTTCGTGTAACTTGAGTCGCCGAAATCGAAAATTAGCTGGATGAGTGTCTAGTTTCCATCGACAGGTTTTAACCATCCATGATATCGAACGATTAAGCCAGTGAATTTATGTTTAATTTCTACATGAAAATAAAATTGACCGTTATCGTCGTATTCGTACGAATCACCGTTCGGTGCTAAAATGGAAGGCAATGGAATACCGAGAAAGCTCCAATTTCGAACAACTAGATGTAATTGCTTTGGTTGAATGACTAGTGCTAAACCAAATGTAAACGGGCCGAATCGTTCATCTAGTAATTTGTCGGACCGACTATGACCTACTGCTTGCCAACTCGAGAAAGACTTTCCAGCAAACGTTCGTGTCCATAACTCTCCAGAGGAGTCAGGCCGAAATACAACTTCAACTGGTATGTCCTGCCCGGCGTCAGGAAATCCGACTATCATGGCGATCAGTCTCGACATCATACTAGTACCACGATCTACTTTTGCTATTCCCGCGACTTTAGTAGTAGATTTGAAGGAATGCATTTTTCGTATCGATTCAGGTAATTCGTACCATGCTTGATCAAGGAGTTTTTGATATAATGTCATAGATACGCTATCGAAATTTGTTGATGTACGTTGTCCGGTGATAATGTGATAGTGTCGAAATAAATTTTCGTAATCTTCCAGATCGAGATCTGGAACAGCGGCTCGCGCACCACTTTTCAGTTTTCGTCCATCTAGCGTTTGACTGATCAGAACACCAATGCCCATGACAGGAATAAAAGGGCCTCTGTCATCGTCGGCAATCAAATGCCAAGATCGTTCATGTTTTTGACCTTGTCGATCAACACCTTCAATAGATACAAACATACCACCACGATGTTCGCCCCAACGAACGATTTGTATTGCACGATGGAAAGCCGGTGCTAGTGGTTGTAAACTAGAAATTAATCGCCATCGTACCAACCAAGCTAGACTAGTTAATAGTCGATGTAAGATTTCTGGTTCAGTACTTGCACCAATCCATATTGAATCAATGTCTGGCCATACATCTCGTAAAATATAATAGTCAGGTACGTCAACCAAAGCAAAACGACGATTACGAATAGGTAAATAACCTGGCGGACTTATTGTGTAGTGCATTGTTTCTGTTAGTCCATAACTTGATGTTAATTGTCCCTGACGTACTACAGGTATTCTCTGACCTGCATAACCTGTTATTGCCTGTATCACATTCAAACCAATATTAATATGTGGTGATGGTGCGATTCCGCCTTTGATAGAGTGTACTTTGAATAGTCCTTTGGCTAAATGTCGAGCAACTACAGCTGTTAAGAGTGGCACAGTGCTAACGCCAGATAGTACATAGATGTTTTTCGATTTTGCTTGTTCGTCGAATTGTTTAATATCTCGAACGAACTGTGAACTATCTGCAAGGTCGAGATAATTGGTCGACGTTGCCAAACATGCTTTAACAATTCGATATGGATCATTGCCGTAGGATTGAAACGGACCGGCTGTATCGATGACTAAATTGGGTTGAATTGATCGTAAACGAGTTTCGACATCCAACTGATTTCGATCGAAGTAGAACGGAATTAGTTTTGCTAAGCTATTAGTTTGATCTCGACAAAATTTTTCCGCATTTTTCAATGATCGACCTGCGATTAATAATGTCAATTGAGATTTATTGGACAATAACTGACACAACCGACTACCAAATGTCCCATAACCACCAATCAATAAAATTTTCATCTAGAAAGTAAGTTTCCTTTCACCTTGTAAACGCATTCGCCCTTGCAGAAAAATTGTTCTTTTCTCCTCTCCCACGTGACTGCAAACACTATTTGCCCATCAACGGGAAAAACAAAACAACAACTGAATAGTTGAATCAGTCAAAAACGATGACATGTGACCTCGAAAGATAAGTTTAGATTATTTATTTCACTTTATTCCCGAATACAATAACTACGAGGAGAACTAAAATGCAAGCATTGAAAGTTTCTGTATGAAACAAGTGATTAATTTGATGAAACACATAACACAATGATTAGTAAAAGACTGACAACGATTGTCGATGCACCGAATCGGATTATTCCATTGCAATAGTCTTGATCCGAACAGCAATATCGTGTGCTACCGCCCGGACCACCTCCGGGTGTGCAAGTTCGACCGCCAGCCATACGTTCAACGTAACTTGGATACACAACTTTCTGAAGAGAAATAATCAACGATACAAATCGACTGGAAGCTCGTTACTCACTAAACAATATGTGTTACCAGGGACTGGAAGATCGCCTGATGTTGCTTCATCGAATGGATCGTTACATCCTGAATTGCTCCATCCAACGCATGATACACAATTGATTCCATCAGTAGTTGAGAAGAAAGCTAAAACGCTAATTCAGATCTTTATACAACGTAAAGGAACCTTACTGAACAGACATAGTGAAACAAAAATGTAACAGATCATGTTATATTATTCTGTTATTGATTAGTGTTTGAATAGGTCGAGAAATGAAACAAATGAATATGCGCAAAGAAGAACATATGACCTTGAAGAGATGAAATTCAATGTTTATTTATTTTCGATTTGCATGTAAATTATCCGGATCTGTTTGTTCTTATTTTCTCAACAGTGAATAAAAAGAAATGATTTGTTGATCCTTATCAAACTAACATAAGTGCGATATGTAAGAAAATTTCGATATAAATCTGTTCTAAATTGCAAGACAGACAATTGTGTATAAGTTTATTGAATAATCCAAAGAGAGACAGAGAGAAAGATAGAGTGAAAACGATATTTCCATTCATCGTACTGAAAGGAAAAGAGACAATCTGTGTAAGTAAATGAGTACATATGTATATATTTAAACGAGAATGGTCTATGTCTTTTGACAATGATGAAACCAATGAAAAAGAAAACTGCGAGTAAGAAATTGACACGAAAACAAGAAGAAATTGTTGCTAACTTTTATGAATATGAAAAAGCAGACGCAAAGAAGACAAACAATTATTTTCTTTTTCTATACAAGACGTGTTGTTGTTCACTGTGTGATGAGACGAATACATAAATTAGAGAGAGAGAGAAAGAGAAAAAAGAATCCAGACAAGATCAATGCCAAAACCATTTGAAGATCATTGCTTGGCTTCGTCAACAACATTCGATGTAATTAATGACGCAGATTTGTCTTCTTGAGCAATAGGAGGAGCGGGAGGAGCATTTGGTGAGCTTCGACACGGTTCGAATGGAATACTTTCGTTTTCATGATTAGGACTACTTGTCATTTGTTGCACATCCATTGATGATGGTTCATTGATGGAAGATGTCGACGGTTGAGTAGGTGTAAGGAACGAAGTTGAAGAAGATGATGAACTGGGAATGGACGACAACGTCACGTCTAAACAGAAGGAGTTCTCTTTCGATTCTGTAGGACATGAGAGATCAACGACTTACTCATTGAAGGATTTTCTTGTAATTGGAACGTTGATGGCTTGGGTTGTAAATTAGTTGAAGCTGAGGGGGACAATGACGTTTGATCATCGTTCGCGAAATCGTCTTGCTCATCCTGCAAAAAAGAAAATCGAATTCTATTAATCGAAAATTTTCACATTTTCAGAATACGTACATTTATTGCTGCTGAAGTAAATGTCATTACTGTTGATGGTTGTTCCGAGAGAAATCGTTGAGGTTGTTGAATAGCAGATGTTTGAGAAACATTATTCATAGACATCATACTAAACAAAAGTACTATCATAGATTTAATCAAACAAGCGACGAGTTTGTTTACCGAACAATGGTGTCTGGCTGTTGATCAGTTGGCGCAGGTGATGATTTCGGAGCGAATAATGTATTCAATCGACTTTGTTTATAAACAAGAAAAGCTTGTTCTAATTCATCGAACTGCTTGCGTTCCTTGCGCATTGCTGTCAGTGTTCGCGAATATTCCGTTTGCTGCTGAGATAAACGTGGCATTTCTTGTTCTTCTTCAGGTGTGCATAATGACTAGGAAAATACAAGAAAAAAGATAAATATGATAATGCGTGAATGCATGAAATTACTTGTTTCTGTTTCTTGAGAAGAATATTTCGTTTTTTCTTGATATCTGCTAGATTTGTTTCATCTGCTTTGATTCTTAAACTGTTGATTTCTCGTCGTTGTTTCAACCATCGTGCGTAACGATCGAATTGTTCTTCATTGATGCCAGCATTATTATTCGTCAGATCATTGTCACGTCCAACACTGATTAATCCGCTTAATTCTGGTGGCGGTGATTGCTGATACAATGGATGAGTAATTGCTTGTTGAAGGAGATGAACGGCATGGGCGAGACTTAATGGAGTTTGCTGGGCTACTGCCGTATTTGATGTTTTGCCGGTTCGTTCTACGGGCGTCCATTCCGTCAGCGGAGCCGATTGTTGTTGTTGTTGTTGCTGTTGTTGTTGTTTGTCTTTGAAATCTCTTTCGAGTAAATCTTCAAGTGAAATCGATGGATCAGCAGTAGTAGCTGCTATAAAATAACGGAAAAAATTATAAAAATGAACAAAGTAAACGTTTCGAAAACATTTGTTCTTCGATGCGTTTATAGTTTAGATGAAATTGTCATGCTGAAGCGAAAATGACAACGAAAAAGAGTAGTTAGATTTGGTCCTTTGACGTAGCAATACGAGCAAATAGCTGTCTAAGTCGTTGGTCAATTTATGTTTTTATTACTTTCAACTCACCATCGCCATTAACGGCGATTGTCAAGATTGTCGAGTGTGAAAGTAAATCTGTGTGGTTTCTGCTTGATTTTAATACAGAATGAAAGAAATTTGACATACCCAGAAAGTGACTATCAGTTTGAGGATGTTGATTCATCGGCCATGCACATTTGATTTGAATGGGCGCTTGAGTTAAATTGGTTTGTTGTTGTTCATGGGGTGACGATGCTAGGATCGATGAAATACGTTCAGCAACGATTTGCTGTTGTTCATGTTGAGGAACACCAGCAGTGTTGATGACGTTCGTTGTCGCCGGCAAGAGATCATGATGATGCTGTTGTTGTGATGGATGATAGTGAGTGTATGAGGGTGGACCACGTACGGCAGCAATGTTTAAGGTAGGTTGTTGTTGGTAATTCGACCATTCGTGTGATTGCTGTTGAACGTACGGATGATGAGTGGTAATCATGTGTTGAGCTTGAATTTTTGGTTGAGGCAAAGGTACAATTTGAACAGGTATCGAAGGTGGATGAGGCGTTGTAGGAAGGTCTTGAGGAATAACACCAGCACCGGAAACAACATCATTGATTACTTCATCGATTTGCTCGAGAACATGCGGTGGAACAGCTAAAAGTTTAAGGGAAAATGTGAATGAGGATTGAAATTGAGTTTCTACATACATTGTAATGGATCAGCTCTTCCTTTAGTTATATTGATTGATTCATTCAACGAATCATCGTGTACTTCCGACTTGATTTGTTGCTCATCGAACGATATTGAATCATGCTTCACCAGCAATTGTTGAGGTGGTTTTTGCATCGATATCAGCCGTTTGTTTGGATCAGTAGGTGGTGATTGATGTCCACTTGTTGACAGTGTCAATTGATGATGATGAACTGATGAAGGAGAAAATTGTGGAGACGGTTGAACAACAATCGTCGGCGAATGCTGTGGATGCGGATGATGCATCGATTGTGGCGGTTGCTGTTGTTGTTGCTGCTGCTGTTGTTGTTGTTGGGATGGGTAGGGTGACATATGTGGGTGTGGCGGCTGCTGTTGTTGCTGCTGCTGGATTACCATGGGATGTTGTTGTTGCTGTTGTGAATTAGGTGTCATTGGGCGATGATGTGGACTGAATTGTGGTGACACTTGATGATGTTGCTGCTGCATATGCTGATGTACCGGGCTTTCTGGCTAAAAAGTCATGAGAGAAAGAGAAAATGAATAATTTCAAATGTGTTTTTGTCATACCATTCGTTGAAATACTTCCGTTGTACCTTGTTGTACAACAACCGTATGTTGTCCTTGTCCTTGTTGAGTATATTGCACGTAATGTGTTGGTTGTTGTTGTTGTTGTTGATTGGGTGGTGATGCAAAAATAAATCGTGTCGGTGGACCAGGTGCACCAGCTGAAGAAGGTGTTCGAACGAAATTGGATGCATCCTGTTGCGGAAATCGCGGCATGATCTGTTGTGGTCTTGGTGTCATTCCACGCGGTAATAATTGTGGTTGCTGCTGAGGCTGAGGTTTCATTTGATTTTGATTTGCATATGGCGATTGTTGCTGGTGATATGGAGATGTGTCATCCATAGGCGAAACATGATGGTAAGGTGTATTCGCGTCTGACGATGACGTCGATTTTCGAATAGGATTGTTACCTGGATTCGTAGTCGAATGAAGAATAGGTGTTGATTCTGCTGATGATGTTTGATGAAGTACAGGCCGAGGTGTCGATGGTGCATACTCAAAATATGGTGAACTTTGAGATTGTTGTTGTGAAGGTGGGCCTTGCTGCTGCGGTGGAAAATTGAATCGTTGCGATGGAGGATATCCAACCGATGCAGATACAACAGTACCATATCTATCAAAAAGAGAATCGTCAGTGAATTACAGTGGATATCCATGGCTATATCTAGAGAACAATAGTTTACCCAGGCTGTTGTTGTTGTTGTTGTTGTTGCATCGGTGGTCTTTGTAGTTGTTGCTGTTGTGGTGGTTGTGTGGCATACGATTGAAGATGAAAAGGTGAAGCAGTGTTCGGTGTATTGGCCATCAAATTTCCACTACCAGGCGAATACATTTGTCTTGCTTGCTGATACATATGTGGTGCCGAATGATCTTGAAGTTCAGTTGGATGAAGAACAATAGTAGTGGCTTCGTTCGTAGTCGAGGACGAAGGCGTTGATGAACGACTTTCACTACCAGCTCTACCATCATTGTTATTGTCCTCAGGTTCACTTGATTGTTGCTTCGAAGAATTTTTTCGTTTAGTACCTTTGGATGTTACAGATGATTGACTGCTGGTACTTTTCAATACACGTCGTTTCGTACGATTCAAACGTGCTTGTTGTGTATAGTTTTGTTTGGCGTCGGCAGGAACTTTTCGCCAGATCTTTTTCATCTGTTTGAACCGTTCGTTGAAATCTTAAGGGAGAAAATTTTCATTTTATTGAAAGTGAAAACAAAATACAGATAGGAAAATCATAAATAATGAAATAATAAATATCCGTTTTCCCTAGATTTTACTCACACATAGATGTATAATGAAAGACTGGAAATGAATCAATATTGAAAAGGCAAGGTCACTGATAGATCAGTTATACTTACCAGGAAACTGTTGTTTCAAATCAGGATGATTAACATTGCAATAGAGCACGTTAGACATCGTTGCATTCGTACCCAATAATTCATCTTCGCGTGTTCGCTCCATCAAATTACTATGTTCGGCAGTAGATGAGCCAGATCGATCTTGTGTTGGCGTTGTACTCGCTGGTGTAGGTGGCGTAGCCGATGACATCAATGGCATACGTATCATGGTTTGTTGCTGAGGCCAGCTTTGTTGTTGTTGTTGTTGCTGCTGCTGCTGCTGCTGCTGCTGGGGTAGTGGTGGCGGTGGTTGTTGTTGTTGCGACAGCATCATTTGATTTGCCTGTAGTGAGTGGTCATGAAATCTACGACAAGAGCACAAATGCAATTAATTAGATTTTTCAATGGTAGTTTTCTATGCGGTGTACATACTCTTGCTTTACAAGAAGTGTAGTATTGGTAATATTCGTTTGTGGTAAGATCGATGCTGTATTTGTTGTATGTAAACCTGTCGATTCCATCATTTCCCTGGCTAAATTGTTTATAATCTGTTTAGAATTGTCATTCACATTCGTTGCCATAACAACAAGATTTGATGTCGGAGTAGCTAGCGGTACTTGAGAATTTCCTGCGTGATGAGACACTGAAGTAGACGTGATCATCGTCGTTTGATGAGATTGTATGACTTGAACAGAATTATTTGAGTTCGATACCGAAGGATTTGGATTCGTCGGATTAGCATTATTGAGAAGATCGACAGCTACAGTAGAGATATCGTTTTGGCTCTAATTCATCAGCTAGAAAAATTCGTATTACCTTGTAATTCATTATGTGTTTCGGGATGTTCAATGAATTCGAGAAAATCTTCGATATCCGTAGGACCACCTGTAGAGATCGTGAGTAAGTAATTTTTCAAAATGCAAATTCGATTATTGACTTACAAAGTGGTAACATGGGATCTTGTGTTGTCTTCGATGTATTCATCATATATTCGACAAAATTACAAAATTCTTCATTGTCAAGAATAGCTTCTATCAAAAATGAAAAGAAAAGGAATGATTTTTCGAACACAATATCCTGTACATCACTTACGCATATCATTTTCATCATCAGCAGCTACTGGAATCGGCGGTGGTTGAATTGAGCTAGACGGTGCTGTCACAGGGGCTGCAGGTGGCTGGCGTGGCTCTTCTTTTGCACCTAACGCTAATTTGGTTGCTCGTTTGATTACAAAACGATTGATTGTATCATGATCCAATTTGATCGTATATTCATTATTATTTGACGTATTCATAACTGTTGTTTGATCATTTAATTGTAAAGGTGCGATAGGCATATTGTGCTGAGCCATGAGACGGCTCTTCTCGGCAAGGCCGCATCCGAAGAAAGCTTCTTGCATTTCTGGTGGCATGTGCTCTTCGAGAACGCTTTTCTTTTTCAATGGTCGACGATCACGTTTACGTTTGATTGTAGAAGACTCATCGTGAGCGTTATCATCTTGACCAAGATCCGTTGCTGGTACATCTTGTCGACGACGTTGACCACGAATTTTCACATGAAAGCCACCAATACCTATTCAATAGATTCGCATGAAATTCTCGACCTCCGTAATTACTATTCTTTTTCTTACCAGTGTAACCTTTCGCAGCTTTGGCCGTAGGTACTGTTGCTGTTGCTTTTTTCGTTCCTTCATCATCACTCGTTCCACTGCCGCCACCAGTGACGCTATTTCCTAGCATCTCATCATCTTGAATTGAACTCGAATTATTTCTCTTTACTCCGCCCACAATGTAATTTGCTTGGCCACCACGTTTCAATTTCGAATTGCCGGTCACAGCGATAGCAGCTGCCGCTTTTTTCGGCAATGGCTTTACACGAATGGACTTCAACTGTGATAATCCAGTATCAGTGAGATATACACCTTCGTCTAGTTTAGTTGCCTTTGGTGTCGGTAGTTGTGGCTGAGATCCAATGGATTGATTCAATGCTGACAAGTTTGTTGCAACGACTAATAATGGTGCTTGATCTGATGGTGAAGAGGACTTTGGTGACGACAATGATGGCAGTGTTTCATTTGTAGATGTTAGCAGTGAATTTGGTCGACATAATGAGCAAACGAAATCCCCCGTCGTTGATAAAGTTGAATCTTCTGATAAAATATGTTCACATGAACCATGTAACCACCGATCGCATACAGTACATTGAACAATAAGGTCATCTGTACGATATGATTTTGAACAAAGTGGACAAATGACAAGTGAATGACAGGGCGCACATTCAGTATAATTATTTTCCCATAAACAACATGAACCTGACGGACCTGGATTCGTTGAGCCACATTTCTGACAGCGAACACACCTAGAAGAAGAAAGAAAAAGAATATATACAGATGTTTGTTTCTACACTTGAGGAAGAGTATAACCTTCCTAATGAACTGAAGGCCTCCGAAGAATGCAGAATGTGCGTCTACTATTCCTCACTAAAGGTAGAGAGCCATCTATAGTTTAAGATTGTGCCCTCCATAGGATATGAGGTTATGGGTCAGATTCGAACGTTGAGCCTTCGTTTTTCAACGTTCTTAACGAATTCGATCAGATTTTTTAGTCATCTTACCATTGACATTTCCAATTGCCTTTTGGAACTTGATCAAGTGGTGGTTGCAAACAATACGTATGATAAGATATATCGCAATCATCGCATAGCAACAGACGAGACTCATCCGTCGGTTTTCCACAACCTTCACATACAGTACAATCTAAGCATCGCCAGCCTTGTTTCAGAATGACTTTTGATAGCTGAAAACCAGAGAAGTGTAGTTAGATAGTATCATTCATCAAAAATCTATCGAATTACTTTAATTGATCCGGCGCAATATGAATGGTAAGATTGACCACATTGTGTACATGAAATAAGACGTCCTTCTTCGTCTAACCCAAAACTACCACAACTGACACACATATCTTGTCCCAGAGTATACAATTCATCTGATGCGCACAACACCGTGACAGCATGATGTTCATCGTCATCACGTTTCACAGCTCCAACTGTATATGTGCTGCCTGTGCTTCCACCGCTCGTATTCAATAGATTCATTTGTATTGTTGCTGTTTCATCGACACTCTAATTTCATTGGAAAAACAAGAGGATATATGAGATTTTCATGAACAAAACAGATCTCACCGATGATTGTGTAGGAAGATCTTTTCGAATCTTTGGTGGTCGACCACGGCAACCAGTTCCAGTTGCTGTGCCAGTACGTGACTGATTACTAGTTGTTGGCTGAGTCGTTGCTGCCAACGAAGATTGAGGCGAAGATGCACGACGATGACCGTTATTCAATGCCTTGTAAGAAAACAATTCGCGTATGAAAGAGAACAGAGACTGATTGATGCTCATACTCGTCTTGCACGTTTTTTACTAATTTCTCCACCGTAAGTACGATTTTCGAAAACCGGCTTTCCTTTACCAGATTTCTGACTTGTTTGCGTGCGCAAAGACTTCATTGGCTGCTGGAATACTGGTTGATCATCATCTTCTTGTTTAATAGGCAAACTCATGGTCGTTGCCATAGGTAAATCCATTGAGTGTTCTGACGACTCATCTTTAATACTAGACAAAGATTCGAAAATCAGTGGAGCTTCTTGTTGTTGGCTGTTGGCTGTCGTCGGTGTGGTCATTTCGCTGCTATCACCACCACCTGGCGTATATTCAAGTGAAGATTGTTGACTATAATCAATACTGCGACGTTTACGCGTCGATATACCACTTGCCGGCGAAGTTCCCGGTGAATTCTGTACATTAAAAAAAAAACAACCGAATTGCACATAAATTTCCTGACGATGAAAACTTACACTTGATTTTTGTGATTTGCTAATAAATCTATTGATTTTCGACACTGATGTCGATCGATAAATTTCCTTTTGATCATCGTCATCATCGCCTTCATCCATAGGTAAACTTGTGACTGACGATATTGAACATGTTCGACATATGTAAGCAGTATCATCATCGTAGTAGTCATCGTTGATTGAATGACATGATGAATGTATTCGTGTTTGACATGAATGGCATTGTCTGGTACTATGTTTCGAGAAAATCTCATTTTGGCACAAAGAGCAAATTGTTTTCGTCGTCGGCGTCTTGTTTGTTAACGACAAACAACTTGAACAACTCCATCCGTCCTTCGGTATCGATTGGTTTCGTAAACAAAATGTATGATAACCTTTATCACAAACATTACACATAATCATTTCAGCGTCGTCGCCTGACTGTCGACACGTTTGACAAATTTTGCAGTCAGGACAACGCCAACCTGTTCGAACGACACGATTGGCTTCAAGCATCAGACATTCAGCATGATAATGTTTATCACAATTTGTACAAAATAGTTGTCCACGAACGTCGCCTGGTTCTGAACATGCTTCACATGACGATGATTCCACACCGACTAGAAGATTTCGAAAATAATCTCCGAGAAGTGATTTCATGAATGACTTACACATGGATACAACGGAATCTAGATGTTCCGGACAGAGAAATGCCGATTGAGAATGAGAGAAGAAAGAACCAGATGACTGAGCACATGGTAAATGATATTTCAATGAACAGGCTTCATTCCGACACGAAAGAGATGCGCCATAACGATCGCATATTGTACATTTCTACAGATCAGACAAAAGAAAATGTCAACACTCGTATAACAACGAATCCTCATTTGTCATATGATAATGACATTGATTTCTACCTGATTAGTAGCATTGATAACAGTCGTACGAATATGATTCTGATCGTTGATTTTATCACCGTCTATTAATGACCATTTTAAACATCGCTCATGTACCCAAAAGTTCCCATTGGTTTGAACATCTGCTGGCGATCGAAAGCCAACGCTGAATAATTCTGAATCAACTGGAACAATGATTTTTCCAGTTTCCAATATAAAATTATTTCGCTTATCGATAGGAATATCTCTGAATGAAGAAAAGCAAAGAAAGAAGTAGAGCGAATGTCGATCGAATTGAATTACTCTAGATTTCGAGATGTTGAAGTAATGATTGGCTGGGATTGTTCTGGAGGGGACTGGATTAAAATCAAATCACCTTGCCCAAGACTACATTGTGACGGACAATTACAAAATAAACAGATTGGCATATGATTCGACGAAGAAGTCATTGGATAATCGAAGAGAGAAAAAATAATAGACTGAATTATATTGAATGACAATTACATATAATAGTGGTGGAAATTGAAATCATTCGAAATAACCACCCTAGAGCGAGAAAGAGAGAGAGAGAACCATCAGAGGAGAGATCAATGTACCAAAGACACTTACACTGCTCATATGAGCCTCATCTATTTTTCATTTGCAGCAAAACAAAAAAAAACTGCTTTTAAAAGAAAATTAATAATAGAACAAGAGACAAGATCTAGAAGAAGAACAGAAAAATCATCCAAGCATACGATTAGTCGCATGTCGACAGAGAGATTCACCTAAGAAAACAAAGAAGAACGGCGGCCATTTTCCGACGTTTCTCCTTTGCTCCTGAACGAGGCGGAGGAGAGAAAGAACAACGACCAATGGTCAATAAACTTCCACCAATGCACAGTCGATCAGCAACAGATGGCGCCAGTCGACAACCAATTCTCAGATTTTTCTGTAGATTCATTTATTGAAGTATACCAACAGGGAAAAAACACAGTTAGGTATATGAAAAGAAAAGTCTATCGATTGAACAGTATTAACAGCCAGATGGTGCACATGAGTTTTTACAGCGTGGATTGCTAACTACAGCATTTAATGTTATTGTACAATCATTTTTGGTACCTTGTGTACATGCACGATCACCTTGACAAGCTCGCCAAGCTGTCCAAACGCAACAGTTACATGCGCGACAATTAGAATTGTTTTGACACCCTCGAATTCGATTGATATATCCAAGACGATTACAATCTGCCAGTACAGAATGAATGACAAGCAATGCCACGAAACCAACGAGAATCAGAGATCGCATATTGAAATTGCGAGTAGCTATATTAAATGTAGTTGAAAAAAGTTAACCAAGTGCAGAAATCCGTCGGTTTATATAGTTTCGGTATTACTGAGTGGGCGTGTCAACTTTCAGTATAGTTAACTATGGCGCAATAGAAATAAATAGATCGATATTCACATACGCAAATAGTACTTGAAAAAGAAGAATGCTATTAAGATTAATAAATATACGACAGAAATAGTTCCATCATAAAATTGCACTCAACAATTTCGTCGATATCGATAGTGATTCATAAAGAGTGAACTCGGAGTACTCTATCACTTAGAGACTATCCTTTTATTATACGATACTTTGAAACTTGATGACATCGATGAATCATTATTCCTTTTTAAAGTCGTAAATTCAAGGTAGCTACACGTTTATTTATTGATATTATTATTATACATGATTAAATACAGCTTAAATGAGTATATCGAAGACAAATATGAATGTCTAAGTGAGATTTGGATTAGTACAAAAGAGAGAATGCTATGGACCATGGAAGAATTGAATCTGTATGAAATAGTGTTTGTTGGTTTGCGTCATTGAACAAAGCGCACGTCTTTTTATTCAACTGGACAGAAGAGCATGGTGACTTTGGGAACAAGTTTGTTCTTGACGTTTGTTTGTGAAATACTTTCTTTGGTGAAAACGTCGCGATAACATTCGATCTTTCAAGCCGCGAACAGATAAACTTTCATATCCGAGCGATTCATCATATCGTCGTATATAGTTTCCCATACAATAATTTGCTGCAATGCTCAGGAAAAGTAGTGCATAGATAAGATTACGTGCGGTCATGTTTCTTAAAGAAATAGAGTACGAAACTATGGATAATGTATGCCGAGAATGTATTTTATTTGAGTAAAACTCACAGAATTTATACTGCAAGAAGCAGCTATCCACCTCATGTTCGGTAAAGCGATCAAAATTACCTAAATGAATTCAGTTATTGACAGTAGTCACGACAATCAATATATTTCATGCTGTCTATCAGGTTAAAGAAAGTAAATACAAGTCTGTGCTTCATATCTGATCTCACCTACATGTATTGAAAGTGTTCAAAATGATTACTATCGGCTGGTGAGTGATGAGTATAGGAATATTCAGATTCAAAAAAAGCAGATATGAGAATATGCTGATGTTGTCACTTCTGAACATTCGCTCGTACTCAGACTTTCGAATGCTCAACTATTTCTACACTCATTTGGATATCTCATCCGTATTTACGTATAGTTCTTTCGTAATTGGTAAAACATTGATTTCAATATTTCCCAACACAAAGATAATTTTTCCATTATTATTGAAAAGTTTTCTAAAATGGTCATTGGTAGTAGACGTCGTTTATATCCTAGAAAAGCAATTGTCATCTTTTACTCAACTCGACAAAAGATCGCGACGCCGTCAAGAGTAATGTCACGATTACGAGAACCATCAAAAAACATCTTTTATCTTCTGCGTCTGGACGATTGCATTGACCTAAGATTAACTTTCATGTGCGATAAACACTATTGGCTAGACTTTTGGAAATATAGAAGCAATTTTTTTGGTTTTGCTCAGGGTCAGAAGCATGAAACGGGGAAAGTTTGGATAGGAACGATTTGAATACTGCCGTTTGTTCATTGGGCATTTGAACAGAGAAAGATTTCTTGCCGATGTCTGGTCCAATGTTTCCTTCTCATAAAAAAAAGTTGTCATAATGTCTGATATGCCTGCTCAAATAATAACTCATTGTGATGATCAAGAAAAAAGAAGGAAATCTGCCCGAGGACATGACGTGCAATTTCGTTTATCTAAACTTCAATGTATTTTTAATCAGGAAATTTATTCTTCGTTATAACTTCGCGAACCTAATGGTGGAAAGAACGAAGCAAAATGCATTCCCAGTTAATTACATTTCATATGAATGCAGCTTGACATCAAACACCTTGATTAGAAATATCGACGTTCGGAGATGTTCAAAGTTAGAAATATTCAACAGACTTGAATGGACATATGGTACACTGCTTCACCTTGAGTTCATCAGTGTGTTTATCAATCCGATAAGATCTGCATTGTATTCATCTTCGACAGGCATATATCATTGATACCTATCTACATTTAAGTAAAAATGCATTAGTATTGTCATGCGTATATATACATGACAAATCTTTGAATAGAAGTCATTAGTTCAAATAGTTGAACACAAGCAATACACTGACCAAAAGATATTCAAGCGTCTTTAACGAGGAACAACATGCATCTTTCCGCAAGTTGTTTGATTGGAATACTATCTAGTAAGAAGTTCTTTATGAAAATAGCAACATTCCTGAATTTGTTCTATTTCTGCAGCTGTACTGGCTATTCCGACAATTCGTTCATCGTCCAAATGTTCAGTACAACCTTGCGTGAATTCATCGCTGACGAATTGTTTTGCAAATGAAGCCGTTTGTTATGATTATCAAACCAATGATGGCAATCGATATTGTGCTCCAGCAAGTTCTTGTGAATTATTCGAGACATGCAGTGAAAATTATCATTGTAAATCGAATACATCAGTATGTATTGTGAATTCTTGTTGTGCTCAACCGATATGTCTACCATTGGTCTTGGTCGAACTATGTTCTTCTGACAAACAGTATAGACCAAGAAGTATGCGGGATTAGCTATTTAAAATCTCATCGTATACTTGGATTTTTAGATAATGGTATCCATGCTACTACGGCGGTATCAAGTACAACACAACAAATTGTACCAACTGGTATGTTACACTTTCTAATCGATCGAGAAGTTTATATTTCAATCAATTTGTATAGGATATGTTGAGACATCAACGGAATCTATCAGCATAGCGCAAACTAGCACTTCGGATTATTTTACTGTACCATCCATAAGTATGTTTTATGATCTCTACATTTTCTAGGAATCTATGAAAATATCGCTTTTTAAGCTCCAGAGATTTTCTCCTCTTCAGTCTTCCGCCCGAAAATCTGTTCCACAGCATCGTGGAATCCTATCGGAATAACGGTTGCATCATTTCCCAATCTTCTTGTAAATGACTTCTTCGTAAATCAACACGATGAACTCTATGTTCCAGACAATCAAAACCACCTCATTAGAAAATATTCTCCACATAGTAACAATCAATGGACTGCTGCAACTGCCTCCAATTTTCTCGATGATCCCAGTGAAATCTTTGTTGATCTCGATGGGAATATCTACATTTGGGATCGAAAACATTTTCGTGTCTACCTTTGGTCATCCGCAACGAATACTACTAAAACACTTCTCTCTTTCGATAACTGTCGAAAAGCTGTGGAGTTCAATCAGATCTGCTTCGGAACATCAATATTCGTTGACAGTAATCACTCCATTTATCTATCCGAAAGTTCAACAAAGTATCATCATGCAAACCGCGTAATGAAATTTGAAGCGAACAGCACTGTTGGACAGGTTATCGCTGGAACATATACAACAGGATCGAATAGGAAGGAATTAAATCTCCCTCGCACTGTCTTCACTGACTCCGAAGGCGTATTATATGTTGCTGATACGGCAAACTCCCGTATTCAACAATTCGTCCCGAATGATCGAAATGGTACAACAGTCGTGACTGCTGATGGTCTTACAGATTTTTTGACTGACCAAGATGAAAACTATTTCCTCTTGATTCAATCGAAGAATCTTCTCCAAATAATGAATGTTAAATCTGGACAAGCATCTACAACAAACGTGATTACCAATTTGAATCAACCAACACGAATTCGTTTTGGGAAAGACGGATCCATTTACGTATTGAACGAAGGTGATCACATAATACAAAAATTTGAAATTCGAAACAATAATTGTTAGCCGAAACAAACAATCTGTCCTTTATCCTGTTGAACTCATTCAGAACTTTCGACAGTGTTCTTTTATTCTGACCTGTTTTTCAAATTTTCTCCAATAGAAGTTAATAATAATCAAGCGGAAGTTCATTGCTATTTTTATTCTATTCTATATATATACATATACTACATAGATAATGATATAGTTAATTAGGATCTTCATATTCCATGTTTGAATGAGACGCTAATTGATTCTCTTGAAAGTTAAGAGGACATCTTGAACAACATACACACTTCCATCGTTTCCAGCACTTTTTCACGAAAACAGACTTCACCTGTCGACGAAAACGAGATGAACAAATCGCGAAAATGTAAAAGCTAATCTACAAAGTACCAAGCGTATAACTTGAAACGAAAAAGACAGGACCTTACCGAAGAATTCAAAGCGATTAAAAACGTAAATATGCATTGTAATAATTGCTCAATCGCAAATATCATTGGTTTATTTCGAGGAACCGAGGAATTTAAAGAATATATTCGAAAACTAGTATAAGGTGTTCCCAGACAAACAAAAATAATCACACGTGTAAGCACAAGTGTAGTCATTTGTCGATCTAGCCGACGACGGTTAATAGAACTTTGCCGTCGAATGATATGACGTACGTTACGAAAAGCTAATAAACTAAACACTGATGCCGTGAAGATCGGCAACAGACCAATGAAGACTGGATAGACAAAATATGTTACATACTGTCGATAAATACGACTTGAGAGTACACACCCATATCCAGGTTGGATATCCGAAAAACATCCGAATAGAATACTATGGGCAATCCAAATACACATGAGTGTGGAAGCCACATATCGAGTCAGTTTCAATGTACACACTTGTCGGAAATGTAAACGACAGTTCGTTGAAAAATATTGATCGATTGCTGCGCAACAGATCATTGAATAAGAGATTAATATCAGTGCTTGGAGTAAAACATATCGAAGTTTACACCAAATTGGATAATATTCTGTCGCATCGATCGAGTAAATCCAGATAAGAATATTCAAACTGATGATATATAAGAGAAATAAAAGATTCGAGATTGATTCAATGGTTAAGTAGAATGCAGATCGATTACTTCGGAAGATTTTCAGTTTCGTGAAAACCAGAATATTCAATAAATTACCAAATATGCCTAACGTGAGTATGAGACAACTGCTATAAAGTGAATATTTAGTTATAAAATCAAAGACGCTGTCAGACGCAGTTGTATTCATGCTCGGTTCGATATTCGAGAAAGTCTACTAGAAAGAGAAAGACGCCTTCTCTTAAAGAAAGTTTATTATCATCTATTCAAGCCTTCTTTCTATATTGACGGTTGACTGTCATGTAGTATGTTTCCTCTCTATCAATCCGCCTATCAAATTAACAAAATTGTTTAAAAATAGTAATACAAAGTACAGATTCGACAAAATTAGAAACTCTCCTACTCCCTACAGTTTCAAAAGATATCGTAGATCGATCTATTTGCATTTGAAATGATTGCATCTTCATTACTCGACGCTGGTGCAAAACGTTAGCGTCATTCTTAACAACCACTTTACTGCATAAAAAGGTCACAGCCATCAAAAGTACGAATTCGTAACACTTTATTTATTTGTTTGTCTGATGTTTTCCGTCCAATATTAAGTATATCAATCAGATAAGCAATAATCAAGAACAGATTGTATATCACGAATACAAGTTATACTCAGTAACATATTCATTCGATAGAATCATATTCATTGCACGTGAAGTTATGACAAGTTGTGTCTTGTTCTAAAAGAAGTTCTTCAATAAATATAGGGTCCTCTGAAAATCACTGAAGTTGGCGAAAAATTTGAATGTTATCATGACTCTTCGCTTCAAAGAATTGAATTTTTTTCTCAACGCAGAAGATAGGTAGTAGACTTTATTCATGACGGAAAAGATCATTTGTAGGAAGAAGCTCGGCACACTTTTTCTCAATACCAGACCAGGCGGTTGCGATGAGAACCTGCTTATCATTCTAAGTAGCTTTATATATAGGGAAGAAAAGTGTGCTGAGCTCACCTCCTCAAATGACCTTGTTCGTCATGAATAACACCTGCTACCTGTCTTCTACATTCCGAAAAAAATTCAATTCATTTGATTGACGACGCGTCATGAAGATGTTCAGACTTTTCGCCCACTCTAGTGACTTTCTAGATACCCTATATATCATTTCATGTTGTATTACACGATTCATGCATGCGTTCTATCAATTCAGAAAAAATCGATAACGATACATTTTTCATCGTTCTGTCCTACGTCTACCGTTTGCATGAAATGTGTGTTTAATCAGGCGAATCCTACTCATATCTATGTTACATTCATTTACATACATTTTCATAAGCGTACATTTATATCATGCTCAACCAAATATCACCGAAAGGGCCTGATCCAGTAACGTACTCATGGTTTCTCTGTGGTTCTCCATGGCCAGTCATTGCAATCACCCTCGGCTATGTCATCTCTGTCCCATTAGGGAAAAAATGGATGGCCAATCGTGCGGTGCCATTCAATATGCGATCAATTATTGTCCTATATAATTTAATCGCCGTTATTGTTAATGCTTACGTCGTAGTATTAGCAGTCGAAACGTTAACTTTGAAACCGTATCGCATCTATTGCCAACGTGTCATGCACAACAAAGAAGATCTTCCGTTATCCAAGGCAGTTTGGTGGTATTATATCTCGAAAGCATTTGAATTTTGGGATACATGGTTCTTTATTTTGAATAAGAAATTCTCTCATATTAGTGTCCTGCATGTTTATCATCATGCGACAATGTTTCCCATTTGGTATCTGGCAACGTTAGTATTAATTTTGTTGATCAAAAATGATTCATCTCTTCTTCTCTTTGTAGACGTTATACACCTGGCGGTGAAGTGGCATTACCCGTAATTGTTAATGCTTGTGTGCATGTTGTTATGTATTCTTATTATGGCTTAGCTGCTATGGGTATTCAACGTAACCAATTAGCTCGAGTTAAACTTTTCGTAACAGTTATTCAGGTAAGATTCGCTTTGGTTTTTTCGTTCAAGGTTCTATTTTTTTCTTTCTTCCTCTATAGATAAGTCAATTTGTTGCTGCTGCGATTGGATGTATGTTTCGTTTTCATACGATGTTCTTTAAAAAGGATAAAGCATGCTATGAATTTCCTGTTCTATTTGTTTTAATATTTCTTGCGCATTCGACCTCGTTGCTGTTTCTGTTTCTCAACTATTTCTTTCAGGAGTATGTTTGGAAACGCAATTCGAAACATCGTGAATCAAGTTCGAAGAAGAAAAATGGGTACATTACAACTGACAAGCGTGACTAGACGATTCGTGACAGATCTTTCGTTTCTCAGAATTGTTTTGCTCTTTTCCATCGCTTTTCTATCTCAATAAAAGAATTTGTAGTGAAGACTTCTTATCATTTTGTCTTTTTTCGTGTGATGAAAAAAGACGAAAGAATACTGTGCTTCAATTAGCTGTCTGATAAGTTGTCATATCAAATTTGGTTATTCGGAAGATAAGAATGAAGAGTTTTGATCTTACTTTTCTTAAAAGAACAAGAAGAAAACGAATCTTTTAGTAGAATGACTACAGTCAATGTAAACGATGTTGAATTAAAGAGTATTATATGTTACTCCGATCTTACCGAAGAACCATTGGCTTCATTTTCACCCGTTCAAGGCTATGAACATATGCCCTTAGTAACGCTTGAAGAAGCAGTTCAGCCATTACTCTCTATTGTTCCCGATATCGAACAAATGCTTGGCACAGTCCATGAAACGTCTCGGGATACGCAGGATGGATTGACACGCAATGAATCAGCGTCGATCATATTGTATTCAATCAATTGGCAACCGAAAGAACATTCATTCAATCTCCTTCTCAATCGAACTTTACGCGACCAGAACCGCGAAAAGTTAAAACCGTGGCTTCTATATTTGAAATTGTTTATGACTTCACTATCGAAGCTTCCATCTTTACATTGTTATGCATATCGCGGTGTACAAACGGATTTAAGCGATGTATATTCTCAAGGTAAAATCTTCACATGGTGGGGATTTTCCTTATGTAGTCAATCCATTGAAGTCTTTGACTCTGAACAAGAGAATGAAACGCGGACGCGATTTAAAGTCGAATGCAAATCGGCGAAAGACATTCGCCATCATGTATTCCATCAAACAAAAGACACAATTCTTTTACTATCATCACAGAATTACAAAGTCTTATCGAATCTTGATACTGGAAACGGTCTACACACGATTCATGTCAAAGAAGTCGACTCATCAGCAAGTAACGATCATCGAGCATCGATGAGTTTATCATTTAGTCAAAGAATACCGTCTCTAAGCATCTCAATTCGTGACACTTCATTCTGTTCAGTAGTACTAAAGCTAACGGTAAGTATATTTTGAAGGTTCAAACTTATTTGCTTCTTTTCTTCGTTAGGGATCATCGAAAACCTACCAAAACCCACATTTACAAGATCTATTAACTCTCTGCAAACCGAATTGCATCATTGACTTATCTGTACATGAATTGATCGATCAAGACATGTCAATCATCGTTCAACGAGCTATTTTAGATAAAAAATGTACCGGTCTTTACTTAACTGGAAACAAACTAACAAATCACGGTGTTTCTTTTCTTTCCGATGCTTTGTATCACAACTTCATCCTCACTGAATTGGATCTCTCCGATAACTACATATCCGACGATGGTGTAAAGAGTCTGATGAACGTCCTGCTGACCAATAAAAGTAAACTCGAAAAACTCCATTTTGGCTCCAACCAAATCACCGATCAAGGCCTACAATATCTATCTGATATGTTGAAAACGAATCGCTCGTTAACACATCTAATGTTAAATCGTAATCAAATTACGAATCACGGTGTACATATCCTATCAAATGTTCTAGCACTGCAAAATATCTCATTGGAAGTTCTATCACTAGCATCAAATTCGTTGATTACAGATCAATGCGTCGATTCGCTGATTTTCATGCTTAAACATAACGAAACATTGAAAGCATTGGATATGAAACACTGCTCGATATCCGAACAGCATAGCCAACGGCTACAGCAAGCTGCGAATACGAAGAATAGTTTTAAATTTTTTTCAAGTCGACAAGAAAGTGCATGTATCATATCATAGGGTTGTCTTTTTTTTCGGTCTTTAGTGAAGGAAAAAGAAAAGAATGGGTGTAACTTTATCGCTGCCTGTCTACGTGATGAATAGAAATAAAACAATGAATCATTCATGTTCTATTCTTTTTCTTTCGTTCGTCATTGCGATATGTCCGCAACGAACAACAGTCGATCTGACGAGCACTCGATTGCTGTTTATCTTGACGATGATTTTGACCCAAGAAACGAAATTATCGTAGGTGAAAATGATTACACCTAAATTTCTCTCACATGTCTGTCAATTTCGATTTTTAGGAATCAGGACCTTCTCCGCACACTAAACATGAGATACAAGAACTAATCGAAACATGTTATTCAACCAGTATCAGTTTACTGCACGAACAGCTGACTGATTCTGATATGCCAATTATTGTCGATTCAGCAATTATTCGGAAGAAATGTACTGAACTCAAATTAGGATACAATCAGATAACGTCCGAAGGGGTGAAGACTTTAGCTGATGCTCTAAAGAAGAATTCAACATTAGAACACCTGAATCTTTTTCATAATAACATAGCCGATCAAGGTGTATATTATCTTACTCAAGCACTTTTATCGAATGAAAAATCGAAAGTTAAAATGCTTTTCATTGGTTATAATCAAATTACAGATAAAAGCATTGAATATTTATGTAATTTATTGAAAAGCAATAGAAATATTGTCCATTTAGGGCTATCAAATAATGAAATCAGTGATCGCGGGATTATAGTATTGGCAAATGTGCTGACTAATGACAATATTACTCTAAAAGAATTATATTTATGGGGAAATAAATCGATTGGTGATATGTGTGTCGATGCATTAGCGGATATGTTGGTTTATAATCGATCATTGATGAAACTTGTTCTGTTTGATTGTAATCTATCTGATCTGAGTAAAGAAAGATTAAGAGAAGTTGTACAATCAAGGAAAGATTTTGGATTGTTCTTATAAAGAAAAATATTTAGACACTTTATGCAAATATTAAGTTAAAATTTATAGAAATAAATTTTCCACTAATCGTATCTTCTTTATCAACTTGCTTGTCGCAAAAAAACCGTCTTTTATAGATCAGCTCTAATTTACATGATGAAAATAGAACTTTCTTTCGGTATTATATTTTGATTGATTGATTTTGTTTTCTGAAGAACTATCTGGGTTCATTAGGCTTCCGATGGAAATTCATCTGAACATAACCGTACGATGTCATTACTTAGCCTAACGACTCCTGTGCCTTTGGAACACATCAGAAAAATAATGTGACGTAACTCGCGGGCTATTCTCGTATCGATGTGAACTGAAAGGTTTTCATCGTATTCTATCATTCTTAACATGATTACGATAACGAATCATCCTACGTTCGCCGCACTTTTATGCACATAATTAATTAGTCTTTGATTGTTTTCATCATTCAACATAGTTAGATATTTATCTCTGATAATTTTAGTCTTATAATGAACGATCATATAATTTTTGTTTTGATTAAACCGTTATTAATGTTTACAATAGCGGAATGGTGTAATGAGTATTGTAGATTCTAATTGCCTTTCAAAAGTCGTCCTTTTGCTTTCCGATGAGACGAATTAAACTTTAGAAAAAGAGAATTCAGTTAAAAGTTCTCCTTATTTTCACCTGACAGAACCGCGTAAAGTAGTTAGAATGACATGCGCTGTATGAAAAGATCGTATGTAATTCTAGTTCTTCTATTTATGAGGTTTCTGTCGAATTAGACCAGGCAATTCAGAAAGAATAAAAGAAAACTTTTCGTGACCCTATTTTTATATCATGTAAGAAAATCACAGATAGAAGGATAAAGAATGTACTTGTCTAATTCGACCTGCTTCTTTTGTCTGCCGAAGGAAATAATAATAAATTCACATAGATTATTGTCCATCGGGTCGTTTATTTAACAAATCTATGCAAGTGAATATGTCGTTTTGACTGATAGTTCGATTTTATCGTATTGAACTTGTAATCTCGGCGAAAAATAATCGGTTCGTCGATGGATTGAACAATTCATCGAGTTGATTATTCTCATAAACTCTTGTCGATATATGTTTGCTGAGAGAATGTAGAGAAAAAATGAGATAAAGTAGTCACCTTGTTGCCAGGTCACACATATTAAACGAATGGCAATGATTTTCGGTATTTCTGTTGATGGGACAAATGAATTTAAACTGTACAAAATTCCAAACGGAAGGATAAATATAAAATGGACGAGAACTTGTAAGAATAACATACGAGCTAGCTGAGTTTCGGTGCGACGATGGGCGGCAGTGGAAATCAACGGTTTGATGCGAGTGGAGCGTTCGTGAATGTTATAAATAGTCAAAATACCAAAAATAACTAACAAAACTGGCGAAACAACATAATAAACCAGCACTTGACTGGATATGTAGATCTTAATAATCAAATTGTTCTGTAAAAAGCACTTTTTCGAAGAATCATTCCAATGATAGATAAACAGCATCGGTAGCATGTAGCACAATGAAAATAGGATCGATAGAACGATATTTCGTCTTGCTATTAATATTGTATTCAACGATTGCAAGCGATTTAGTTGTATGCTTGCACAAAAACGATCGAACGATGCTAATATAATCATCAAATTCGCTTGTAATGGTATAGCAAACAGAAAATACGCATGCAGTTTACAAGAAATCATGTCATGGATTAAGTTGACCGAGAAACTTCGAGCGAATTGGATCGGGCACAGTAAACACGCATAGATTATACTTAATATCGCATAAGTGAGGAAATAATGTGTACATGGTGATGCTCGTAGTGCAGAAGAAGACAGAATGCGGATGTTTAATGCATTTGCTAGTACTGCAAGGACGAAATGTATCGGTTGAATGTAAATGTTTGTTTGCAGAACACGATCCACAATATTACTGCTCCCATTCATTTAGGTAGAATATATTTCTCTAACGTTTGGAGTAAACCACCATGACTATTGAATGTTCATAAATCTACAATTACTTAAGTAGGGAACTCGGCACACATCTGCTGACACGACACTGGTAGTCATCTGCGCAAGAGGAGAAAAACACATTTTTTTTGCACAGAAAGCTCAGAACGATGGTTAGGAAAAATGCAATGATTCTGGAAGTACGTATAGGAAGAAAATTTTCTTTGCTAGACTATCGTTCTGTTTCATCTCTCATTTATAATATTCTCGAGAGAAATTATTTCGTTGTGCCCTTTTTTCAACTAATAAATCAATCATACGACGTCATTTCATTCTTATAGCTTAATAAGTAAAGTTTGACGAGAGAAGAAAACGTTTCAAATACAATTTTACTCTGTCCTCATCAATGTCATACTTAGACAAATCGTCTTACGCAGAACGAAAATGCAAAAAACGTACCACGTGACTACTAATTTGTATATATATATATGTGTGTATATACTTTCTTTTCTTACTTTAACGTTTTACCAGAGAATATTATGAGCGAAGGTGCAACGATAAGTATTCTTGTTTTCGGTATTGACAGCGCTGTGACGGATAAGGTTAGTGCTCGCCTTCAGAGTCAAGGTGTTGATGCGCGATCGCTGGCAATTTCGAATACTCCGGAGAGCGATGCTGAAATACAACGTGTTGCTGGGGAGAAGAATTGGAGCGGTTTGATTGTCGGTCATGGAGTACGGCAGGATCAAGAATGGTTCGAACGAGTTATGAAAATTGTGAATGAAGTCAGTCCAAATATATCCACGGTGAACACGAAGGGTCCGGATGACGTAGAAAATGCAATCGAACGTCATTTTAATGTTAAATTACCGTTGACAAGGGCTTAGTTTGGCAAAGATTAACGACTTACTAACATCTTATTTTACATTTTACAAATTAATAAATCCTTTTGAAAAATAAGAAGCCTCGTTGAGTTTTTATCTTTGTTAATCCATTGTTATTTCACCGTTCGATCATTTCATGTGTCGTACGAAATTTATCGTACGTTGAGCATTTCGATTTCAAGGACTTTCTCAATGCTTTTTCACTAGTATTGATTGAGCTAAGATCAAATCTGTTTATATCAACATATGTTACATTTTCCGTTCAAATACTTACAGCTTACTGTAAATATTATTATAGAGAAAAGAAAGTACCTATGACTCATTCACAACGAACATACGCATTTTGTCTTTTTTTCTATGTTGATTGGCCGGACATTTCATTTTCTGTTTACATACCAATGAGTGACTCTACACAAGGTCGTCCACCCTATCCACCTTTTACACGAGAATCTGCGATTCAAAAGGTTCGTGCTGCTGAAGATGCTTGGAACAGCCGAGATCCTCAACGCGTTTCATTGGCTTATAGTGAAGACAGTCAATGGCGAAATCGTGCTGAATTTGTCAATGGCCGTGGCGAAATCGTTGAATTTCTGCAACGAAAATGGCGAAAAGAGCTTGATTATCGATTGATCAAAGAGCTTTGGTCGTACGATGGCAATCGAATTGCCGTACGTTTCGCCTACGAATGGCACGACGACTCTGAAAATTGGTTTCGATCCTATGGTAATGAAAACTGGGAGTTTAATGAACGTGGATTGATGGTTCGGCGTTATGCTTGTATTAATGATCTACCAATCAAAGAAGAAGAACGAAAGTATCGCTGGCCACTTGGACGACGACCTGATGATCATCCCGGGCTAACCGACTTGAATCTATAAACTGTACGAAGAAATATAAGAATAAAAAGATCTTTAACGTTTTTACAATTATTTTCGTTGATTATTCACTGAGTTATTCATAGTCTCTTGAGGTTCAGTCGGAATACATTTCGTTTCCTTTATTCAATTGAATGAATGGAAAAACAATGTTGTCTAGTCTATGAGGAGTGAAAACAAAGCAATTACTATTTACACTAAAGTTCGTTCTGTGGCATTGCCGAATTAGAGTTTTTACTCATTCGCGGTACTTTTACGGGTCACTGATCACATTTTCGTCGATTTGCATTGTTAATTGCAAATATTTTCGATATGATTTGCTTTCTAACTCACATACTATTCAGTTGATTATCGGCATGTCTATTGTAACGCGCGAACAGATTGAAAATACACGTAGGTGGGTAGACGCATTCTTCAAAGCATGTGATTCATTTGATGTCAACGATTGGATTACTGACTTTTTCCAACCGGATGCAACTATTCATCTCGGCAATCATCCGGTCATGCAAGGACACGAGCAAATTATTAAGCAATATGAAGGCTACTATTCGTTTTTATCATTTGTTGAACATACAGTTCAAAGTGTGGATATTTCAGCGGAACGGTGCTATGTTCGTGTTCGAGTAGCATCAATTTTAAAAAACGATCCGGAACAACTGCCGATCGTTCTGGAAGGATTGATGATTATTGGAAAGAAATCCGACGACGAAAAATTGGATTACTTCAATGTTTATATTGATTCGATTCCTCTTTTGAGAAGATTTCAGATGTGCATGTAGCCTGACGATAGCCTGTCAAGCAAATTAACGGATATTTCAGTTGTAATAAAAAAAAATGGGTATCTTTTGTGCGACAAATTCTTTCAATGAATAGATATTCACTGAATCCATATTCGAATGTCAGTAACAATGTTTGTACTTCGACTAATTTGGCATGTTGATGATAAATTCTCTTTTAGCCATTCGATTAAAATATCTTGTTGCGATCCACTGGCGAATTCGTCTTCTTCCAAAGGATCGTTTGCTACTCGAACGATTAACGTACATAGATTAGGCAAATTGTCCACCAAATCAAGTACATTTTCTTGATTTTCTACTTTTATCAATAGAGTTTTACATTGCATAGCCAATGATGATTGGGTAAGCTGCAGACATTGATCATGATCATAACAACGCCAGTCACCATTGATAGTAAATCCTTGTACATCCAGTTCTTCAACTGAACTACAAACTAACTCTTTTGATGGTGTTTCACAATTATCATTTAACCATATTCCAAAGAGTAATTTATTGAGACTAGTTGTTCGCTCAAGTAAGATTTGTAGTTGTGATTGGATTGTGTCACGATCTGTATCTGCTTTCGTGCTAATATACAGAGTCTTCAGTCGATCGAGTCTCGGAATGATGTCGAAGATTTGTTCATCATATGGAAACATTAGCGAAATATAGGTAATATTCGGAAAACGAAAGTGCGAAAGAAAAGAATCGATAAAAGACGTCGAATTGTAACGAATATGTCGAACGGTATTCACTGTTGAATATTCAGTATCATTTGGATCGGTCGATTTTGCTAGAATACATTTGCCATCAGTATTGAAGTTGTTGAAAAGGTACGGTAAAGTAAAAATCTGAATATTATTCGCTTGTAGTTCTTCATCTGACGCGTACCAGTGATATTGAACAAACCAGCGACGTTCTTCGATCCAAAATTTTGTTCGAAATGTATCTAGCATCTCGTTCATCTGAGCTTCTTTGTCTACACAGTTCGGTGGTGGGACTTTCATAATAAAAGCGAACGTTTTCAGATCAGGTAAATATTTTCGAAATATTTCTTCCCATTCATTTCCATCAACAAAACAGCGATATAATGATATAGTCAGATGTTGTAAACGAGGTAGGTTTTGTAAAAGAGTTTGCAAAATCGTTTTCTCACAATGAAATTCGAGTTTCAATCGCGTAATCGACAAAACTGGCGATGAAAATGTATATTCATCCAAACTTGCCTCTGCGAAAACTATCGAAAGTTGTTGGAGATTCGGTGTATGTTGACATAAACGACCCAGTAACACAAATGAACATCTAGTATCTCTAATAGCTAAATATTGAAGTGATGTTGACACTACAGTTGGATTGGGAAAGAAGTTTTCGAAGGCAAAGCAGATGCCGAAGTAGCAATAGGTCAGCTTTGGTAAACTCCATATTTTATCGAAGAAGTCTGTACTTTCTTCCTCTGATAGTGCTATGTAGCATTCATAAAATTTTAAACGACAAAGGCAGGGAAGTGATGAGCATTGCGTCATGAGCTGCTGAAGTGTTTGTTTCAAATGAATGTGTGTGAGAGTAATGGATTGAAGATGTGTTAATTGATGAATTTGAATCGGTAGAGAAAAGAAAAGGCGAGTCTGATCTGGTGTGCCATCGTCATCGGAGAGGCGGAGAGAAATGGTTTGATTTTGAATTAACGGAAGATAATTTTGACAAATCTGATGGAATTCAGCTTTGGGCATCGATTGAAAGTTCAAATGAAATTTTCGAAATTGAACATGAAGTAATTGATCGAACCGGGTGTTTAATCGTTGAAATGCACGAAAAAGATCGGAAATTGATAGGTACTCGAATAAATGAAGCAAAAGTTCGGTAGGCAATAATTCCAAGAGCATCGTTAGCGAACTTTTCGATTTCAAGCAAACGTGAATGTGTTATCGTGCAATTCTTTTTTTTTCTACAAAAGATAAGAACATCAAGATCGCTTTTTTCATTCGTGCCAAATCTAACAAATGACATCGCACTCCAGTGTCGTATGTGATGTGTCAATATTTTCTCTTTCCTTCACTTCATATCGAATGATAAATCTTCTCAACTGAAGCAAATATTAGAAAATTTATTTATCGAATCCATAATCGAATATCACCGATTCGATACGTATCTCTCGTAATCACACATGATCTAGGCACGCACTCTTTCAACCATTCGATCAAGTCATCGCGAGCCGATGATGATAAACTATTCTCCTGTGTCCATCGATCATTTTCACATCGAACGTTTAACGCTTGAAGACGTTGCATTTCTTTGACCAGATTATATATGCATATACGGTTTTTGACTTTGATCAATAAAGTTTCACATTGAACTCCTAATGGTGAATGAATCAATTCAAGGCATTGCTTCTCGTCGAAACAACGCCAGTTTTTACCGCAAATATATCCTTGAAAATTCAGTTTCCGTATTGTTTTATTCACAATATTCGTAAATAGCATTTCTAAACTCGTCGAACCCCATGATCCAAAGCTTAATGTTGTCAAGTATTTTGCTCGATCTAATAATAATTGCAATTGCGATGGAATGCTACTCGTATCTTTATGCTTATTAATCGAGACAAATAATGAAACCAATCGATCGAGTTTCGGAATAACTAATAAGAATTGTTCGTTATAAGGTAATGATAATGACAGATGTTCGATATTCGAAAAGCGTATGCGAGACATGATGGAACTGGTGAAATGCGATGAGCCATAGCATAATTGATTCACTTGATCATAAGACCAGAAGCAATCATCCGATGCACATGTTGATTTCGCTAAGATACATCCTGTGTAGCTAAGAAACTCTTTGAACATATAAGGTAAAGTGAATAGATCAATGAAATCTAAACGATACTGTTCGTTGGATGCATACCAATGGCATCGAACGAACCATCGATGTTCTTCGATCCAGAACTTTGTTCGGAACGAATCGAGTATCTCATTCATTTGCACTTCTCTCTCAGTATCCAATGTCGGTGAAAATCTCATTTTAAAACGAAATCTTTTCAAGTTAGGAAGGTAACTCGTGATCAATTCTTCCCATTGATATCCATTCATGTAAAGATTACATGTGTCTAAAGTTAAATGACATAGATTAGGAAGGTTTTGTAAAAGATATTTGAGAATATTCAATGAACAATCGAATGACAGTTTTAATCGTGTGATTGAAAGCATGGGTAATGGCATATTGTATTGATCAATGTAATCGATATAAGTAATGGATAGATATTCCAGGTTTGGTGTGGACTGAAGCAGAAGTATCAATGGATTTAAATAGCAGGATATGTTCGGAATTGATAGAGATTTCATCGATTGGGAAACGATTGTTGGCGTTGGAAAATGGTTTCGGTTAGGAGAATGAATATCGAAGTAACATTGAGTTAAGTTCGGTAAACTCCAAATTTGATTGTGCAAATGCTCAGCTGTTGAGTGATTGATTGATACTTGACAATTGATGATGGATAGGCTGGTGAGAAAGGATAGATGAGAACATTCGGTAAGAAGTTTATCTAGTAGATATGACGAATGAATATGCGATAAGGAAAGTGTTTGCAAAAAAGTGAAGTTTTGTAGATGAAAACCATAGGAAATGAAGAGAGGAATTTGTTGAGGAGTATCATCATCGTTTGCGAGTTGAAGTGAACGAATTTGCTTGGCGAATAAAGGCAGATATTTGCGGCAAATGATATCGAAGTTTGTTTTGGATATTCCCTGAAAATTCAAGCGAATATCACGACAATAAATCAGAATGAGACTTTGAAAACGAAAGTTAAGATTCTCAAATGCTTGAAATACATCCAGAATAGTCAAATAATCGAATAATTTCAAGAATAATTCATTGGGTAAGATTTCTAAGTTCATGGTATCCTGATCAACGACGATTTGCGAAAATAGAGATAATCGTGCATAACCAAAGAGAATATGAATGCAGATATTGTTATCATTGTTGCCTCTTGTTGATGTGTTTTTTTTCTTTTCTTTTTATTCTCAGGATGAAAAGAACGAAAATTTTCATTGTCTGACCTTTGCATATGGAGATAGTTGAGAAAAATAACCTTTTCGAAAAACCTTAGATGTTCTCACTCAAGACCTTTTGTTTCTTTCTCGATCAATTTTCATTGACATTAAATGAGATAATTCTTTTTTGTAGATTTGACTTCGTACACAAAGAAAATGCATGATGTCTTGTTTTTAGTCATGTTTCGCTCGGTATACATTCTTACGATGGTTCCTCGACATGACGTCGTCGAAAGTAAAATACCTCTATTCTGATCACATGATATTTAGTACGTGAGATTGCATATGGGATTCTGATTTACAAAGCAATAGAATGCAAATAACAACGTTGTTTATCTCGAGTGAAACCTGTAAAATTTAATAGTAGTCCCAGAAAAGCTATACGATCGGTAACGGCGTATAAAGTAATTATTAACACGTGGTATGAGTCATTGACCAACAGTTTATTTTTTTATCTTGCCTTTCTGTCGGAGGGAAAAACAAAGTTATTTTGTGCAAAAAAAACAATCCGATGCAATGGAGAATTTGTGGAAACGTGTCGCTGAACTATTACAAAATAAACATTTTGCTAAATATGCCGTAGATTACGATCGTCGGCCGTTGATTAAACTTACTAATGATCTGAATGGTCCACGGATGCGATTGATACATTGGTCGACGCTTGCAGCAGTCCAGAGAATTCCTCACAGTGATGAAAACTTAGCTGTCGATGCTCTAGAAAGTATCGACGCTTATGGTGTACATACGTGCGAAATCTTCATGGTTAGTCATCGATGGTTACGACCACGTCTTGACTCATCTCAATCCCATCCGGATTCATCGGACAACGTCAAAGCTCATGCGATCAATGAATTTACGAAATGGCGACAAGAATGGATAAAAAGCCAATACGGTTTTAGTCCTGAAATTTTCTATTGGATTGATTTTTGCTGTATCGATCAGCATGATCTAACAACAGCTATTCCGCTACTACCGTTGTGGGTGGCATGCTGTGAACGATTCTTACGTATCGAAACTCCTGATTATTTCGAACGAGCTTGGTGTCGATTAGAACCGTTACTATCTTATGTATTTCAATTTGCTGATCACCATACGATTATTCATCTAGATTTTAAGTATTCGGAGGACGAATTCGATTCTGGTAAGAAGGTCGAACCGTTAATTCTTGATCCGTTGGAAGGGCTCACTACAGATGAAGCAGATTTACTACTCATCAAGCCAATCGTCGATTTAACAAAAGAAATTCAGATTGAACAATGTCGAAGGAAAGTTGATTTCGGCAAAACAACAATCAAATGTTTTCAATTGTAATCGAAGATGAGTTTTGAGTTTATTTTGTAGAAAAATCATTTATGACATTCTTCTGCTTTGAAATCTTCGTACGTTGGTAAAGTCGACAGCATCTGATCTTGAAAATATCCGGATTTGCCATAGATAACAAGTCGAGGTGCTCTTTCGTAAAAGTTCTGCCACTGTTTCGTTGACTCAGAAGTCCAATTTTTAGTTAATAACCAGTCCTTCACCTGCTTATAATCGATTGGTCTATAAACAGTTATTTTGTCAATTATTTTTACAAAATAAACAATACGAACGATGATGTATTCATAACATCTTGCCAAGCTGAATCATGATTGAGCGTCACACATGCGTATAAGTCATTCATACGAGGGTAGTATGTAAACATGTTAACACACATTTCATCTTTGGTACGCTCACCACCCTTGACAATAAAAACAAGTCCAGAAACAAAAGTTTCCAATTCAACTTACTAATGTAACATCGTCTTTATTCATTGTATTATAGATACATCGAGTAGCAAACGAATCACCCTAAATAAGGATAAACGCATGATTGAGTTTTAACAGATTGGATAGGTTTTTCGTTTTACTGGATAAAGCTTGATGGGTTTTGGTAAACGATTTTGAAACTGATAGTTGAAATCATACGATTCAGCGTTGAAAAGATATTGTACAGCTGTATTGTTTCGAATTATTTTCGTCCAAGTACTTGATCCTAATGATAAATGACGCAATTGATGAAAATATTTTCTCCTTTCATATTTACCTTGTAAATGAGTATGTGGCAAAGCAAAAATGACATTGATACCCGATTTCGGAAAATTCTACTCAACAAATTTCACTTGAATCAAAAGAAAATCTATAGATACTCACACGAGTTGCTTCCGGTGGACAGAACGAATCGGTAATAAATCGCTCAACCTTTGGTGGGATTGCAAGACCGGATGGTGTTGAACCTATTCCAAATGTTAAAAAGCCGAGATCGTATTGACGAAGTTCATTGCCAAGATAAAATCGTATTCCTGAACTATCACGGCGATCTTGAGAGACGGAAAGATATAAGTTAACGATTTAATATTTGATATTGTGATCTAACTTGATGATAGCCGAGGATTATCGTAATGCATTTGGATCATATAGTATTTCGTTTCAGAATTTCCTCCAACAGCATAGCCAGCTTCTTCGGGAAATTCTCTCATCTGAGTGAAACGATCAAAGGAGAAGCATACGTCGATATTCAACTTACGACATCACCACCAACAGCCCACACAGTAGCAAAATTCGACGAACACAATCGAATCTCGTCCGGTATACTGTCACAAAGATCATCAGGTAGGTTATTGTCATCGAATGTCGCTGTTGGGTCACATTCATACAAGTCCAAATGATGAACAAGATCAATATTGTCTGGATCGATTAATATCTTATGCTACAAACATCGAATGCACGACTGCTAAACATTTACATTCAAAGATACAACATACAGCAATGGCATGGCGTTTGTGAGGATACTGACTTGGTGCTTTGTAGATTTTACAATGATAAGTCGTGTCATTCGATGGTACGATGTACTAAATATGAAATATAGTATTAATAGGAAAAGATTAAGAAAAACAGACGTTATCTGAGCGAAATTCGAATGTATCCAGACCAAGAAATTTTTCATCAGCAGGTGGATCAGCGTAAGAACGAAGTGGTAACATTCGACTATTTCGTCGGGTACCATGATACATGATATCTACTTCTGGCCGATTGGAATCGAGATCAACAAGACCATAAGCAAATATCAGAATATTAGTTCCAGACTTCAGCAAAAGAAAACTGTCAAAATACAGAATGCACGAATTTCTTCTCACTTTTATTGGTACATCCATCGAATCACAGGTATGAAGTAAACGTTTGAAACGAATCGCTGTCCAGCCATCTTTCTCTTGTCCTTGTAAGACAAACCAGTCTTGAGTTGTGTTATCTCGCATTGGTCTTGAATTTGCTGTTGAATACCGATCCTATGGAAATCAATTTAAATAAGACAGATAACGTTTTTCTGACCAGCTTACTTGAAGAAAAACTTTACCGGATGATTCTACCCATCCAATAGCAATATCAGCACCTTTCATACCACCAGCTAAAACCAACGCAATGAGAAAATCTCATATGAAAACGTTCTTACCTGGACTGATGCCTAGTGCAATCCAACCTGTACTTTTCATATGTAATTCAAAAGTAATTTCTCGTTCCGCATCATCAACTGTCCACCAAAGATCAGCAATATCTTTTTGCAATTCAGCAGAATGTTTATACGTAACAAATGGTGCGATAGGGCTGGATAATCCTGTACATTCTTCGAGAATAACCCAGCAAGCACACAACACTATGATCAAGTTTCCTGACATGATTGTTTTCTCGTAGATAAATAATCGTTCAACTAAACCATCGATTTTATTTTTTATTATTGCTTTTTATCCAAATGTTAATACTTCTTGCTTATATTTACGTAAGAATCATAGATGTCTTAGTGATATTTACGATGTAAATTGGCAACATAGAAAGTCGTTAGTGACTAGTCAAACTATTTGTTCAGGATTAATCACATGACTCAGCTGAATATCAAGTCCTTTTCCCATAATACTTTCTCTACCTCAACGTATGGTTTATACTTTAATGGCACGAAAATTGAGTTTTCTTTTTTGAATAAACTTTGCTGCTAATGTTTTTTCGATGTGCTATTCGAACGAGTTTTCGTCAAGCACAACAATTTACATTTAACGTGGGGGTTAATCGATCCTGTGATGCATTGACTTTCATCTTCGCACACACCTAATTAGACCCACTACGTATTTAACCGAGAAACGCTGTACGGATAATACTTTCTGACTTTGAATCAAGATTAACTGTCTCGAAATAGAACTAGTTTGCGTAAAAGTCATGGTTGCATGTGATAAGATTATACTGATATAAATATCAATGTTTCAAAACAGAAATTTTTCTCATTCTTTGAACATTGATTGTTCGCTATTGAAACCATTCGCATTGCAATGTCTACGGTAGAATATTTGAATTTCATCTCGCAACAAGTTCACATTTATTTTGGTCTAACCATCTTGATCTTAGGAGTGATCGGAAATATCCTCAATGTCGTTATCTTTACAACATTGAAAACATTTCGCGAAACAGCCTGTGCACTCTATTTAACAATTGTTTCACTTGTTAATATTTGTCAATTGTTAATTGCATTGCTTATTCGAATACTTAGTGATGGATTCAATATGGATATACGAAAACGATCGTCAGTGTGTAAAATTTATATCTTTGTGATTGTTTGGTGTTTACTAACATCAATTAGTGGATTGTGCTTAGCGACCATTGATCAATGTATATCAATGACGAGATATCGTCGGCTTAGTAACTTACCCGCCGCACGACGGAATGTTCTGATCATTTGCACTGCATGGAGTCTTTATAGTATATGGTTTAATCGTTATTGGGATGTTTCTTCCGGGGATTGTACAATTATCAATCCAAAAATCGTCATATATGCCACGCGATTTCATTTTCCGATACTTATAGGTTGTTTACCGATAAGTATAATGGTGACATTTTCGTTATTAGCATATTATCACGCTCGATCTTATATCCGGCAACCGATTAATATTATTTACTTGAGCCGTGATCGACAATTAACCGCAATGACATTGATTCATGTATTGCTTTTCATAATCACAACGTTACCGTACGTTATTTTTTATATTTATTCATGGTATCGAACGGGCCAAGATCCGACGCAAATTGCTCTACATAATCTTCTTTACGCAATTATAATTCTAATCGACTTTGTTGTTTATGGTGTAAGTATCCATTTCGTTTTATTTTGGATCAAATTTGTCTATTGAATGTTAGGGTTCATTTTACTTGTACTGTTGTGTTTCGGAACGGTTTCGAAAACAATTTATTTATGTATTAGCTAAGCTCTGTATCAATCCATGCCAACAATGGACTCATACACAAGTAGTACCAAGAATGGAAGTGCTTCTTGACGGACATCATGCACGGACGAGAACAATTCATGAAGCTATTTCGATGCCGTGTAGAACAGTGTAATAATCAAAATTCAGTGTCGTGCGTAATCGTCGATGTATTCGGAATTGTTTTGTATTTGTATGGAATTGGTGTTATTGTGCTAAACTTTTTGTATCACAATTGTTCGTATGTAAACTCAATCAAGCTTTTCTTTTCTTTTTTTATTAAAGTACACCTGGTTCATTTATGATTTTTCTCTCTGTTGAGATTCAATGTTTCTGAGCTTTGCGTGTTAATAAATCTTATCGTTGAATAGTGAGTCAATATCGAGGAATTTTCACACGCAATGATTCTCTTCGCATAGTACTGCATACTGTAAAATATACGAACATGTCATGTCTTAATGAATGATGCTCGACGTAGAGAATCAGAAGTAGAGTAGTAGGAGTGTTGTGCAAGAAAAAGTAATGCAAAAAGCACATAGAATAGATAAGCAGTGCATATATTTGCCATGTGACCAAAGAACAAATGACGTCTGAATGAGTTGAAAAGGAGACAAGATCAACGTAATTATCGAGGATTAATTGAAGTTTTAGTTACAAATACTCAGCAATACGATGACATATGATTCCACTTCATTGACATATTGAAAGTCTATCGAGATGTTTTCGTCACATTCATTTTCATTTTAAATTCAACGATGTACAAAAATGAATCTATATCGAATCTATCCACTTCTAGGGTATAGAGAATACAGGCAGCGTGGCCGAGCGGTCTAAGGCGCCGGTTTAAGGCACCGGTCCGAAAGGGCGTGAGTTCGAATCTCACCGCTGTCACTACTTTTTAAAATTAATCAGCCGTATGGATAATTCGGATTCTTACGAACTTCATCTATGGAATGTGATCAGGCAGCGTGGCCGAGCGGTCTAAGGCGCCGGTTTAAGGCACCGGTCCGAAAGGGCGTGAGTTCGAATCTCACCGCTGTCACTACTTTTTTACTGCTGTAGATTATTTGTAACCCTATTGTATTCGATGGATAAACCATTTCGAATCTGTTTCAAAGACTGGATTAAGAACAGGCAGCGTGGCCGAGCGGTCTAAGGCGCCGGTTTAAGGCACCGGTCCGAAAGGGCGTGAGTTCGAATCTCACCGCTGTCACTACTTTTTTATGAATATTATAAAAATACACATGATCATCGGTATCTGACATAATTTTGTGTCTAAAGAATAAGTCATAGTACAAAACGTAATGATCAAGTCAAAATTATTCTTCATTATTCATTTTTGTTGCTCTTCGCTTATTTTATTACACATTCTTTCCGAAATGAATCATCCGACTGAAAAAGAAAAATAGTAATAACAACGTGTCAAAGGATAAGCAAAGTAAGACACAACACAACCAAACATGAGTGATTCTGCATGTTTCGAATCTTGTCCGAATGAAATTTTTCATGAAATCTTCGATTATTTTTCACTCCATGGCCTCTACTATTCTTTTCACGGACTCAACCAACGTATAAACCATTCACTACAATCAATCAATCGTCGTGAACTTCGATTACGATCAACTGATGACGAACCAGAACTACGGCTGGCTCGCTTCTTTTCACCAACCATCAATGTCCTAACCATTTATGACGATTTCGCTATAAATTTAAACCAACACCCAAAATTAGATTCGCTAACATATGCCTATGCAACTACCGAACAAATTGAACATTTCATTCGGATGAAGTCTCTACACCAACGTTTAAAATACTTGAATATCACATCTGACGAGTTAACTTTATTCATGAAATATCTTTTTTCCAATAAATTCTTATCGCTTCGATCGTGTACCATACGCAATATCGATTCAATGACGAAATCTCCATGGCGGATATCACCGTCTTTATCTTCAATAATTACATGTGATCAGAAGAATCTCCTGCCATGCATACTTCAATCTTGTCCAAAACTAGAACGTCTTTCAATAGCTATTCATCGCTATTCGACGACTGATTCAACCTTATTCGTTTCCAGTCAATGTCTGACTCATCTTTCTATTGAAATTATTCAACCAGCATGGACAACCATAGCCATCAAACGCCTATGTTCATCCATTCACTTACCAAATCTGACTTTCTTCCGTATTTGTTCTCACGAGTCATCTGCCAATCACTTCGATTTCGCTCAATTGATTCCAGTTTTTCAAAATAAATTGCCTCGATTGCAACAGTTTCAATGCGATATTCTTTTCGCGAAAGAGGCCCAAATAGCGGACATAAAATCCATACGAAATCTACATCCGTCGTTATTTAAACTTCTCGAACTCGATTGTCAAATCGATGGTGTTCGAAGGATCTATACGAATTGTGAAAGTGAGTCATTAATCGAATAAAACCATCTTGTCATGCAAGAAATTAGTCGTTTCTTTCTCTATGAATAAAGTGATAAGAAAGTAAAGATATGACGACTTTCCGTGCATTTGCTGATGCTTGTTTTTTCTGTCGCAAAAGAATGATAAAACAAAAAGGGCGAACACTCTGTTGTTACATCAAAGACATAGTTTGTCAGAGTTATGTCTGCCGAAGAGGATGTTGTAAGTAACAGTGTCACGATTCATAAGCATTTGCAACGATTGAAAACTGAAGTGAAAGAATTGTTTACTTTACGTCCCAAAGAATGGCTTAGTGCATTTCGTCCTAATCCACAATATCCACTATTCGTTCGTGGTGATATTGATGGTTTCGTAGCATTCTTCATCAATAGTTTATCTACATTGCTAGCTGTTATATTGAGTCTCCAACCGATTCTCGGCAATGATATTGTCTATGGAAAAATTGTACCTGGGTAAGTAGGTAATTATGTGTGTAGATCAAATTCAGATGGCTATCAATTGTTTAGAACCGCTGTAGCTATGTTATGGGGTAATTTTTACTATGTCTACATGGCTCGAAAACTTGCCTATAAGGAAAAGCGCGGAGATGTCTGTGCAATGCCATATGGTGTATGTACACCAGGTGCATTTGCTTTTATTTACGTCATTATTGCGCCGACCTACTACGGATGCATAGGTACACATGAAAAACGTTATTGTCAAGAATTAGCTTGGTACGTGGCGCTAGCCAGTAATTTCATTACTGGTGTAGTTCTTATTCTACTTTGTATCTTTGGAGAATTTATTCGAAGAAACACGCCTAGTGTAGCTTTGTTATCATCGATATCCGGTCTTGGATTTGTTATATTGGCTCTGAATGAATACTTACCTATTACAGAAACGCCGATCGTTGCCTTTCTACCGTTTTTTATTGTTATGCTAGGGTATTTCGGTGGAGGTAAATGCAATTGTTTTTGCGTAGAAAATTTCATCCGAATCTCTTTTCTAGCTGGTTATGGCCCAGTTCCAATTACGTTGGTTGCTTTATTAACAGGTACCGCACTTGGCTGGATAACTTCTGTTAACAAAGGATCCAATGTACGTGATGCAGTTGATCTTGTCAAAGCTTACGCACCAGTTTTTCCTATTAAAGAAATGTTTGAACAGATCGATACGATTGGTTTGTATCTCTCAACGACGATTCCAACAGCTATTGCTATCGCTATTGGAACAATTCAATGTGTGGAAACAGCAAAACGAGCTGGAGATTTCTATCCTACACGTGAAGCAATGTTCGTGGATGGAATTGGAACATTGATAGCAACATTTTTTGGATCGATTCTTACTATGACAGGTCAGTAGAATTGACCAATCTCACAAGCATATGTACTGATTAGATTTTGATCCATTATAGCCTATATTGGTCAACCAGCCATGAAAAAAATGGGTGCTAGACAAGCGTATTCGATCGTTCATGGCCTTGTCTATATGCCTCTATGCTTCTTCGGTTTCAGCGGCATGCTAATGTCTATTATTGCTGTGGCAGCAATCAATCCTATGGTGGTAAGTTTTGACACAGTGAACTTGAACACCAATGATCTCTTTTGTAGATTTTTATAGGTTTAATTATCTGTGCTGATACACTAGCGATTACTCCTCAACGTCATTATCCTGCTTTTCTACTTGGTACAATGTCAGTTGTTGCCGATTGGGCACAGGGAACAATTGCTAATGGTGTCTCGAATGCGTACGCCAACTTCACTCTTCCAAATGTTCAATTCTCACCGAATGTTACTTCCGCTATAACCGGTTTTTCTTACCGTGGCCTGGTGAATTTCGCTGGTGGATCGTTATTGCAAAGCGTTTTTCTTACTGCTATTTTGATGTATATAATCGACAGAAAATTTCTTCGAGCTGCGGTTTGGTCATCAATGGCAGCTTTCTTTTCTTTATTTGGTTTAATTAATGCAAAGAATGTTGGATTATTGGTAAACAAAGCCGATGACGGGTGGAAATTTACAGTTGCATATTCCATGCTAGTCGTTTTCTTTCTTTTATTGGAAATTCTTCAGAGACGACGTTGGATCAAACAACAAGAAACAGAACCGGATGATCTGTCAACCATCGAATGGGCAGAATGGAAAAGGCAACAAGCATTAGAAGGATTGAATGGGGAGGAAATACTAAACTCCGCTGCTTAGTTCAAAATTTCATTGTTTGTTTTCTATGCTACATCAATTGCAATAAACAGCTAAACTTGTCCTGTTGCAAGAAAGTGTTTACAGACAAATATCGATGATAGTAGAAAGAAAGAAAGAAAAAACACGAGCAGCGGCACAATGTATGTCACAGACATATTTTTCTCGTTCTGCAATATGAGAAGAAAAAAGTAGTGACAGCGGTGAGATTCGAACTCACGCCCTTTCGGACCGGTGCCTTAAACCGGCGCCTTAGACCGCTCGGCCACGCTGCCTGTTTTCATTACACTACCAAATGTGTTTTTGACATTCCTATTACTACACAAATAGTATTCAGATAAAATACTTCCACCGAGTATTATTTGTATCATTTCGATCTTTTACAAGAGAAAAAATCAAACTACGCACAAGTATGAACAACATCAGTTTTACTGATCAATCGATACATTTTTGGATCAACCAACGGTAAACTAAGAGCCAAAATAACTGCATTTATACTTGACGAAAGCCAACCGATCGAATTCATATTTGGATCTGTATAACCTTTAGGTAAGAAAACGAATAGATCGATGAACAACGGCAAGGACACCAGACTTAAAATGGTAATAATCATTATAATACGACGAATGACAACAAAATCCCGACGGTTTCTCGACTGATTAACGCTTGAAACTGCAGCTGTACGACGTATTTGAACAACGATACATATATAACAAATTGAGATAATGGACAACGGCAAAATAAAGGCAACGATTGGCATGTAAATCAATGAAGCAAGTTCATTATACGACGCTGTACAATATGGCTCATTAGGAAGTAGATAAACAGCTTTAAAGCCAATCCAAATTGGTAATGTAGTAAGAAACCCTATCAGGTAGTGAATTGGAATGAATATATAAACATATGTTGTAACTTGATGCAATCGAACGTAAGTTGGATAAATAACTCGTGTAAATCGAAAAGTGGATTTTAGAACATAACTCCAGTAGAGTGTACTGTGAATGGATAGAAGTATATACGCACGAAATCGGCAAGAAAATGAATCATGAAATTCTTGTGGTGGAAAATAATTCTGTTTGATTGTATTTAAATCAACTTCGAAAAATTGTAGTATGCTGCGTGTAATCAGAAGAATTAACGTGTTAATTGCAAGGAAGATGCTTGTTTCCGATGAGAACTTCTTCCGCTGGAAAGTATTGAATCGAAAGAATTTATAAATGAACAGACAGAGCAAGACCAAAGAGAGAACAAGAGCTAAAAGATTGGCTATTGTCGAAGTGAGCTGGCGAATTTGTCCGATTACTGATGAAGGTGAAAGAACGGTCATGACGTGGGTTTGTAAGAAGTGTTCTTTTGTAGAATAAAATATATTTTTTGAAAATTATGATTGAAATTTACAATTAGTGTCGAAAAATTTTCAAGAGACCTACAGCTTCATCATGAAGTGTAGATGCGGATGGCAAAGAGATGCACAGCACTTGAAATGGCATGTCACTAGAAGTGCAAAATAACAGGGCTGATTCATTTACGATAATGGTTCTTATTATCACCTTTGCGAACACAACATAGGTACACGAGACACAAAAAAATAAATACATCTAAAACTTGTGTGTTTTCCTGATCAATCCATAGAGTCAGCTTCAAGTGTTAAAGTAGTTTCAGTTTGTCTAACAAGCGATTGCATTAATTCCTTGTGTTCTTGAACTTCTCCCGATCGTGAAATACACATCGATTGATCGAGAAAGTTTTTAAGTAAAGTTGCAAATCGTAACGAAGCCGTCTCGTAACCAAATCGATAGATCAGATATTTAAACAAGATTTCGACATACATATTTTGAATGCAAAATAAATGGATGCTGTTGAAAAATACTGAATTGTGATCTCCTATCGAAGACGAATCTAAATATCGACAAAAAGTCAACTCCGTTGCAAATATCAATGAAAGACTGATGTAAACTTACCCGTTTTCGATATACTCTTCGAATAATTCACATGATGTGTAGTAGAGAATAACAAAACGGGCATGAACAGTTTGATAATTGTCATGTCATGTTCAAGGCGTTGAGCGATCCGAATCGAGTCTTCGGCTAACGACGATCCATAGACTGATGGAAAGCCACACGTAAAAGCTGAGCTCAATGTCACGCCCGCATTTCGAAAAATTGGAATGCCATTATAAGCACCAACACAAGACAGATTGCGATCGATCAGTTCGCATCGATCGTTCACAGACAGATCTTGATATTCAGGTAAACTTTCAATAAATGGTAACATCGATCGATAGAGAGATACTAAAATATCAATGAAAATACTTTTATCCTTTTTCAAACGTATTTTTGCTGGTTGCTGCAATTGTGTTGATAGCAAATGCCGAATGTTTTCAACAGGAGATTTCGTATCGTAAGCATTGATCACATTTGATATACGAGTCCACTGATCATCAGTTAACAGAGATCGATTATTCGCGCCAGACTCGATTGGTTTGACCAGAAGACATTTATTTTGACTCTGATGTCGACGACAATGCGGAGCACGTATTAATTCTCTTTGCATATTCACAGCTATGCATTTCTGCAGCCGACAGTAACGGCAAGCACGCCGACTATTGATGTTTATATCACATTTTTCATTGAATGAACATCGATGAGCATTCTAAGAATGGAATTTTAAACAACGGCCTAGGGGACAACGATGATATGAACCTACTAAATCATATTGAACATTTCGACGAAAGAACATTTTACATGAAACACAGCAAACAGCTCCGTAATGAACTAGTGCCCCATCAGATCCACAGACTTGACAAATCGAAGTTAATCTTGATTCTTCTTTGTCTACGGGGCTATCCATCCTGAATGTTGTTGGTTTGCTCTAATCTAAAACAGATACACGAACGGGAGTCGAACTCTGGTATTGACACAAAACATCCGATTTGACTGAGCGTCTCACATACCCAACTGTATAGTTTTAGCAGAAGCTAATTTTCATCTTATGAGATGTTTGTTTTTTTCTTTCAATTACTTTCTTAGTCAATTTCCTCATTTTTTGACAAAAAACAACAGATGAAGTCTTATATAATATAATATAATGTTTTGGTGTGGAATTTTTTCCGTCCAATTATTCCGTTTCTCCGAGACAACCTATCCATTTTCACAAAAACATCCGATCAGATGGCGCTCGTTATTGATAAACATACACTAATGAGAAAGTGCTGCAGGGCTAAGTTTCTCTCTATTGAAATTGCTCGTTGAGTCGGTATCGGTTTTATTGATATGGTTCTATCACACGCACCCGATCGTCTGGATACTGTTAAATGAACATGAATTTTTGATGAACTGATTATCTATTCCAGCTTTGTTTCTCATGAAACTACACTCGTGTTAATGAAGACAGTGTGTTGCTTTTACGCTCTTTACATCGGTTGGCTTTTTGAAATAGGATCTTTGGTCGGCGATTATAATCTCGACGTACGATGGTGGTTGTTTTCAATGAAACTCGCTTCGATGTCATGGAAGAGATCATGGACAAATTGAATCTGTATCTTTCGTTGGTCGTTCTCTTTTTTGGAACAATAGGGAATATTTTGAATTGTTTAGTTTTATCGCGACCGTCACTTCGTATCAATCCCTGTGCACAATATTTCTTAAGTTCGTCAGTCGTCAATATGATTTCGCTTATTTTTGGTTTAAGCACACGTTTATTGTCCAGCTGGCATGTCGATCCAACAGATACGAACGATTATCTGTGTAAATGTCGAGCTTTCATCGTCTTTACATTTCGCACAATTGGAATTTGGTTAATCATGTTCGCAACCATCGATCGATGGTTTTTATCATCCCGAAAACATTATCTGCGCAGTTTAAGTAATCTGAAGACTGTTCATCTCGGAATCGTTCTTTGTTGCTGCATAGCAATCATTTCGTACATTCATATGTTCTTCTGTTACCAAGCAAATCTCGTACATACGCCATTGAAGTGTTACGGGAAGACGATCTCCTGTCGTTTTACAACCGATTTAGTTTATGCATTGATAACAATACTTATTCCGTCGATATTGATGATTAGTTTCAGTTTATTGATTATCAAAAACATTCACCATCTGCGTACACGCAAGCAACATCTAGCAGCAGTCTCAGTGGAGAGATTATCTCGACCGCGCGAGACGAAAATTCAACGAGTTGACCATAATTTACTTCGAATGTTACTGATTCAAGTGTTTCTTCTTGTCAGCTTTTGTTTGCCACAAGCGATACAAAAATTCTATATTACCTTCAACGCAACATATGCACTTCATGACTGGAAAGATAATGTCAGCCGTTTTCTGTATAATGTCGATGTTTTACTGGCTTTTGTTGCTAGTGGAATGCCGTTTTATTTGTATACATTCACTGGTCGAACTGTTGTCCGTCGAGAGTTTTTCGCTCTAGTAGGAATTTTAATCCGCAGATTTGGCGGTGAATCGATTAGATCGTTATCTTGAATAAGAACTTATTCTTTGTAATAAAAACGATAGAATAGATCGAAGTCGAGGATGTCTGATCATACAGAATAATTTATTATTTTAATAAATAAAAAGAAAAGAGATCATCGATTGAATGCAAATGTCAGGGTTACAGTTCACTGCCGATTGCTCAATGCACTACTTTGTATAGAATGCAGAACTATCTAAGCAGGTATTTGCTCAGAAGATATTCTTTATTAGATTATTCACTTATGAAATACAGAAAAAGAAGAGTTAATATTTCATTCGATTCACCATAGGCTGGAAGATTACTCCGCTAAACAAATAAAATAAAACAAACAATTTGTGAGGCTATCTACCAAAGTTTAATTTGAGTATACATACCATTGTCGTCATCGTCGTCTAAAATATCAAAACGAGATCGTGGTTTTGTTTTCGAACTCGAATTGGGTTGCTGTGTTGTTGTAGATCGTTGAGTATCACCGAATAGTTCCTCGAATAGTCTACTAGTTGTTGTATTCGGAGGGCTCGATTCTCTATCGCGATGAACTGCACTTGACAATGGTCTTCGATGTGATGGTTCATCATCGCGTGTTGCGGATGAAAAGAATTGATCGATAGTTTCGTCTTCGGTTGTTTGAGTTTTAAGTGGACGTCCGGATGACTGAGAAGGTTTTGTTGGAGTGTCAAAAAGATTGTTTCGCTCAGTTGACATTCGTGGCGTATACTCATCGTCGAAAATATTAGATTTTGCCTTCGTTGGCGATGTAGGATTGACGTTTTCGTCTTCGGAAGATCCGAATCTTTTCAGTGGCTTTACCGGTGGTTTTCGACCAGAATCAGTTGAATTCTTTTTGCTTTTTGATTGATCCGATGAACGATTTTCATCGCTATATTCATCTTCTTCTTCGTCGTCGTCGCTATAATCGTTGTTTTCTGAACCAAACGATGAATATTTGGCATCGTCGGACACGTTGTTGGCTTTCCTGCTCTCTTGATTACCTTCAGGTGAATCATATTGAGTGTGAGTTATTGGCGGTGATTTTCTCGTATCATCATCTGATGATTGGGATCTTCTCACGTGGCTGGGAGTATCTGTCTCTTTAGGGGTAGACTTTGGCGATCGAGTACTGTCATTCTCTTCCGAGTCATCCAAGTGTTTTTGAAGCATTGGTATAGATTTCATTAGTGAATCGATTTTTGTATTTCGTTGAGGAGTTTCTGGAGAAGAATCTCTTGCATGATTTTGAGTGCTTGCCTTTTTAGGCACGATTTTAGCCGATGGAGTTTTTTGATCGTCTTCCGACGATTCTGATCGTCGCATTGGTTTTGATGGTGATATTCGCCCATAAGTAAGATTATTACTTTTTTTCGCTGTTGTCTCCGATGATTGATCGCTGCCTTCACTACCAAAATGTTTCTTCGACGCTGGTTTCGATGATTTTTTCGTATAAGTCTGAGTATCGGAGTTACCATTCGCTTTAACAGGACTGGCTGGCTTGTTTTTCGATGTTGCTGATGGTAACGAACTCTAAGATTTGGTAAATATCGTGACAGGATAAGTCAGCTAAAAATGGAAACAAAAGCTATTCTTACGTGTTTAGAATTCGCTGTTGGATGGTCGTCGTTCTGAGAACCATCAGAGTTTGATCGATAGGTATCTTCGTGAACGCCTGTTTTTTGTTTACTTGCGTTTTTCTTCGTAGACGATGGTTTACCTTTTGCACTTGCGTGTTGGTTCGACTGAGGTGCTGTCACTGGCCTTGTCGGTTTTTCTACAATATACAGTCGATTTGATTTTGGTTAGTTTTAATCGCTTTTATTAAATTACCATCAGTGTCTGACGACGACGTACGTGATACTCTTGGAGATTGCAGTCGCAGTGTTGTTGAATCACTTGACGAACTGCGTAAGCTATCCTTTCTTCGAGGTTTACGTGTTTCCGGCTGAGGATGGCGCACGGTTGATTTCTGATAACGACTCTGATCTGATGTCGAGGCGAGTTTGTCCTTTCGTGTTTTCTTCTTCTCTCGTTCATATCGGCAACTGTAAAGACATAATATTTCTATAAATTAGAACGAGAAGAGAACGAAAGTAACCTGAGACAAGGCGTCACTTTTTGTACGTCATGAATACCAAATAGGCCATGCTTTCCATCTAATGGGACGTTACGTTTATGTTTATATTCACAGCAAACGGATATTCGACTTTTTACAAGACCATTGACATATAAAGACAATGCGAATGGATAACCTCGATGACGACGAGAAAGGAATTTGAAAGTCCCTAAATCGATTTCAACCCTTATACAAGATAGAGGTAGAAAAATCTTTGCATTACCACCCGGTTTAACATGACCTCTGTACACAGTAAGGTTTTCACCACCACAATGTTGCTGCGAAACCATTATTTCGTCGCCATCAGGTTTAAACCAACAATTGTCATAATCGTACGGACTCTTTGGCCCATAATAGATCATCGACACTTCACACAGCGGCTGAGTTGGTGACTTACATAAAAATTTAGGTTGAAAATATTGATCAAATTGAATTTAGTCACTTCATTTTACCTTCGATCTCGTCGAATTAAAACTTGTTGACTGAACTGAATCTTGTGATCTTTGGTAAGCAGATTGAGCACGTTTCTTCTTGCTCTAAACAAGTGATTATTTTTAAATTGATAGATTTATGATGTGACTAACTGGTGATGGCGAATGATGACTATTCGATGCATCCTTTCGCGACTGTTTTGAGCTCTATTAAAGAATTTCATTGACTTGGATGAAACCGTAGGAATACTACTGAACAAACTTTATTCTTTTCAGCTCGCGATCGTTTCGGAGAGAAGCTAACGCCAGAACGATTCTTTCCTTCGTCTTCTTTTTCGTTATAGCTAAATCAGAAATCACTCCGATTTTATCGATATTCCGACAAAAATTTCAATTTACTAGTTATCTTCAATTTGTTGTTGCGTTACACGTCGTGCACGTGCAACTTGTTCGGGTGTCGGCGGTAAAATATCACCATGACGATTAATCTAAATAAACTCATTCGATTTAATAACTCATTTCGAACAATTCATACCAGTCCGGCGCTGATTAGATACCGACGAATACGTCGATCTTGGAAATATTTGTTGAACATCGCACTTGTTTGACTAGATTTCGAATCGGTAATCTTCTTCGAGGTGAATCAAAGAAACTTACCGTAAGTCGGACATTGTTTCGTGCGTATTAGCCGTAGAATAATGAAAAGAAACACACACTCACGGTTTCTTTTCTGTTTCTAATAAGAAAAAAAAGGAACAAATATCCTTCTGTCGTTCTTTTTCTTCCTATCAACTTGTGCATTGTCAATAGAAAAAAAACTGCGAGAATTTTCTTGATTTGTCGGCACAACAGTCGATCAGCAACAAGCTGAATTTCTTCAGCTTAAAGAAATTTATTTTCTGTTTGCAGAAGAGTATTTCATCAGGCAGTTTCTGTCAGCATAAATAGAATGATTTATTTTGTATTCGAAAACTATTGCGTTGAGTGTTTATTTATTTAGTTGGAAATCAAAATACAAAATCAAATCGATTTCCTTTTGAAACACGGCGGTGGAGGTTGAGTATTTCCTTCTGCTATGCCTTCCACACCTTCACATGCATAATACTTCGTGCCCCATGGAAGCAAGCCAGGTTTATTAACGTAAACATTATCAAACAGGATGTTTAACATCGGATTTGACGAATTACCAAGAATAACACCCGGACTTAATTGAGGACCATTGAGAGTAATATTCCGCAAGACGATGGTGTTCCAAGTGATGCCAATCGGCACTGGACATGGTGTTTTGGGTACGAAAGGCCATAGGAGTGAGCAAGCTTCTTTATAACCAGCTTGCTGAGGTCCGATCCATATCGACCATTGCGAAGCATTGTTGATTAATATATTTTCATACGTTACATTGGTGATTTCACCTGTATGTCCAGGTAGTCCCGGTCGAGATTTTAAGTAGATGCCTTTGAAAGTATTATACATCGTACAATCACGGAATGTGATATTTCGTACACATGTATGTGATGCTGATGGTCCGATGGAACCGATCGTCAATCCAACACCAGATGCATTGATACGTTCGAAAAGCATGTTTTCACTACAAGACGATTGAAAACTACTTGAACTTTGTTCTTTGACCGCAATACAATCATCATCATTCCAAATGTTGCAATCATGTATCCAAACATTCTTTCCTGCGACATCGAAACCATCCGTATTGAACGCTTGTAATTCGTTATGATCGTGATATTGAACATCAGGACGAACGCGTGCATCCACGTCCATATATCGTATTTCTAAATTAGCGATATCATTGGCGAGAAATGTCCAGTATGGCGAGTTTTTCAATAGAATATTTTCAACCAAAAGATTTGTTGAATTGTAAATCGATATTAGTCGCGGTCGATTTTCACCAATCAATAGATATTCTACTAAACCCCACCATTTTGCACCAGATCCATCAATAATACCTTTCTTTCCTCCGGGTAATGAACTTGTGAACTTGACATAGTTTATTTGTTCGAAAAAGAAACATTCATGAACTTGTTGAGTTTGAGGGTCGCGTGGCCAGACAGTCTGATTATCTGAAAACTTCAGAATACCATCGATTTGTATCGTCACGTTGACTAAACCGCGTGCATAGATACCACCCATCAGCCAAAACGTTCTATCTGGTGGTATTAACAAAGTATCACCACTTTGTAATGAGGCAAATGTTTGGTTGAGAAGATGTGCATTGGCCCAACAAGCATCTAGAGAACTGTTGTCAGCAATCCCACCGACCGTTTCAAAATTAATTATTCTATTATTGTGTATGAAGTGAGCATGATTGACGACGAAGGAAGACAAGCATCCAAATGAGCAGAAAATTAGAGCAAGAGTAAGAACGAACATCATTGATTTGCTTGTTTTATTTCTGTGCTAACTAACACTTAACAAAAATTGAAATACACAACACTTTAGAATATTCAACAACTGATAACTCTTATCTTTTCTTTTGCACGGCAAAGAATTTTCTCTTTGTACTTTGTGAAAAGCAAAAAAACAGATTGGTTTATATTGACTCACACACACACACACACACACACAAGTGTTATCTCAGTAAACAACTGCGCACAATCACACCATTGCACGCGTTTCGGTGTTGTCTTGCTGTTTTTGTTCTTCCTCTTGTAACGCTTTGGGTCCATCTTTCTCTTCATTGAACCGATATATTGGAAAGTCCAGGAACACCCAGCGTAACACCTCAGGAAACTTTCGATAGATAAAATTTGGAAATGGAATCAGAACAGATGTTTGTTCAACATAACTTTTGTATCTCGACCAAGCCGTTTTACAGTCCGGATCCTCGTTATCTTGCGAACGGTTCGACATTAGGAAAAATTTCCTTCCTGTTGGCTTCTGTGTCAATGGTAATCCACTAAGTCCAAGGAGAAGAAACATTGTGAACAGTGGACTTAAAATACTGAACCAGAGAGCTATTCGAATCTGATCGTTATTGAGTACGTCGGAGACGGTAACACTATTAACGATAACAAATATTCCCCACCAGAGTAATATTTCTCCGAAATAATTTGGCGCGCGACTAAATTTCCAAAGGCCGGAGCGAATGAATTGTGACTTAGGTGGTTTCGAAAATCGCCAAGCAAATTTATGAAAATCAGCTATAGTCTCACAAAGAAATCCAATTGACCACATGATGATACCGATAATATCACGAGTTCCTAATGGTGGATTTCCGCCACCTTGCTCAGGAACAGATGCTGCCGGTGAATTTAATAGTGTCACAGGAAGAGAAACAGCCCAGACCCAAAGAATTTGAAAAATAAAAAAGCCAGCCATTTTGATCGGTTGTTTTCGTTTATCATCGAAACGCGTATCCTTTCCACTTGATTTAATGACACGAATAAGAAGAAATAGAGCCAGTCGCGTCGCCCATACCTAAAACAATTACACAACATTTTTATACGATACTTTGTGAGATGATCTTTCTACCATAACTAATACAGACGCGATGATATTACGAGTATAATACGTTCCACCTAAGTTCAATGTAACAAGAGCTAAGATTAAGAAATTGGAACCACCAGCAAAATCATTGACTGTTTCGTCACCAAATAGTAACATTATAAGAAATGCCAAAAGTTCTAATCACAACAAAAACGATCAGGAATACGTAGAAATTGTGTTTATTTCAATCTGACTTACGGTAACCGACAGTTATGACTGCAGTAATTCCGAGATAATATTGGTCGAAGATGTAGACTGCCATTTGAAAGAAACTATCAAAACTGAAGTAGTTACATAAGTTTAAATACACTGTATCGACATGGTTATGTAACACCGAACGTGCGCATGCTTGTTTTTTTGTTCGTTCTATTTTTACTCTTATTTGTCGTTCTCTTTCTTATTTTCAAAGGAAAGGATGTTTTCTTCCGTAACGATGGAGATCGTAATATAGAGATATAGACTGCAATCATCTGTGAATGATTTGTACTACGCATGGATTCGTGATATTAGAATTCAGTGGACGTGATTTGACGAAAGATATGAAAATACTTTCCACTTTCAGTATACAAATTTGTAATGTTTCTGTCAATGTTTTCCTGAAGATATCAAAACCATCGTTAATCAAGTTCCAAAGGCGTAAGCTGCGCAAAGCTGCGTGTCATCATGTTCACCGAACGCATTTGGATGTGAATCTAGGGATGTATATCCATTTGTTGAAGCGCTAATCCTCATGTGTTCAAGTAAGCACTTTTGAGGATAAAAGATATGACTCTCTAAGCAAAAATGTCAAGTTCTCGTTAACACTTTTGAAACAACTATGGTGTATGCATGTAGGTAGAAAAGATATAAAGAAATTGTCCACAGCTTCATTGAATGAGTGCAATTGGAGTAATTATTTTGAAGTGTTTTCACCAGAATTGATGTAAAGATTATGTTCAGTGTGATGTAGTACTGTTATAATAAGTGACCTACTCTCTTCCGAAGCCACGATATTTATATAAAAGGCTTTACATTCGAAGGTTTCTTCAAAATGGAGTTGAATATTCATTTTTCTGTAGTCTCATTTCTATGAGATGATTTAATGGTGTTTTTTTTAGTTATGTGGGTAAAGTCATCAGTATGTTTGAGAAAGAAAAGAAAATCCTTTGAATTAACTAAATACTTTCGCGAGAAACGTGCTTATTTTATTCCAGTAAAGCTTTATAGGTCCTGCTCATGTCTCTTTCATACTTAATAATGCGATAGTCGTTTCGAATCTGTCAGTCGGCACTTTATTTTCTTGAGAAAAATGAAAGTCTTCACAAACAAAATCAGGCGAACAGCATAGTCTATCGCCTCCTTCAGATGACTTCAGTCGATTTACAGTTAGGGGGAGCATGGTATGGACTACGAGGGAATGCGTTAATATCTGTTTGAAATACTAGAAGAGTTTTGACCAAGTTTGAACATGTTTTCGTTGCCCATTTGTTATTAATGTGAATATGAAATAGGACGAGATGGATGTTCAGTAAAGCTCGTAAGATGAGAAAACTCGTTATCAAATACCATGATATATTTAATTATGTTAGACACACTCTGAATAGATACTATGTTAACATAGACCAGCTGACCCGGATTATGAAACATGATTTCCGTGTTGAACGAAAAGATTATCCTAGAGAGAGACGACACTCAGTTTTTCTCCTTGCAGAAAACATTTAATTCATTAGTATAGTGATGGCTTCAAATACCGATGTCGTGAATTCCTGGAATGCTGCCACAACTCTACTGAATCGGTATTTCTCAATATCTATCTTCTTCTTCGGCATTGTGGGTAACATCCTGAATATTCTTGTCCTTTTTCAACATAATCTTCGTTCAAATTCCTGTGCATTTCTTTTTCTCATGTCATCGGTGGCAAATCTCGTAGCGATTTTCTCCGGCCTTTTTACTCGTACAACATCCGGCTGGGCAGTTGACTTAACAAACACAGTTACATGGCTTTGTCAAATCCGTACCTTTGTCGTATTTGCTTCGCGAACGGTCGCTTATTGTCTAGTTGCTCTAGCAACAGTGGATCGATATTTATCATCATGTGCCAATGTTCGTCGACGGCAAATGAGTTCTCTGAAAAACGCCCGACAAGGGACCATTCTTATCCTTATTTTTTCATGTCTACTCTACGTTCAAATGTTCTATTGCTACGAAGCCAATCTTCTCGATGCACCACTTCGATGCTACGGCAAAACAATTGCATGTCGTCTAATAACGGATCTGACTTATGCATTCTTCGCGAATATAATTCCGTTGATAGTCATGCTTTGCTTTGGATTATTAACAATACTTAACATCACTCGAACGAAACACCGCGTGAATCACATCGATTTGAGCCATTCGTCGGATGTTATACGACATAGTCAACGACACTCGAAGAAAATAGATCATTACCTTCTGATCATGTTATCTGTACAAGTGGTTCTCTTTGCTTTATTTACTCTACCACAGAATATTCAAAAATTTATTGCCTTAGCTGAAACAAATCAAACGAAATCAAAATTAGACACTGCGATTGAGAATTTTATTTTCAATTTCTTTCTACTGTTCGCTTATCTGGCCAATGGAATGACATTTTACATCAATACTCTGTTCGGCGGCAGTGTTTTTCGAAATGAATTAATGAAATTAGTGCGTGGAAAATGCCGATAGATTCACAAGACAAATAATCGTTCAGACCGGTTTCATTTTGATCTTTTTTTTGTAAATATCATAGCGATTGTAAACATTCACGAATAGATTTCAATTCGGCACGAACATCTGTGCAAGTGTTCGTATTGATTTATGTAATAAATCGGCAAATGTTCTCCGAAATACACTCCCACTTGACAATGTATAAATGTAAAACGGCATACCGCTGGTGACAAACGCGAGTAACACTTCGATGTTGTACAGGAATTGAGCGCTAGTGATTTCGATGTTATTGTCATCGGAGACCAAATGAAATGTCAAGTAAAATTTGTGTACCGCCTGTGGAATACAAAAGATTGTTAGGAGAAGAATTTGTACAAACAACATTCGTAATAAATGTAAATCCGTCTTTTTTCTTGTACATTTTCGACGTTTTACGTTGGTCCTTGGTCGGGTTATAGTCATCATCACAGTGGCATTCTTTTCGATTCGTTTTCGAATTTGGTGCACATTTGATATTGTCAATAAACCGAATAGTATCATGAAAAACAATGGAGTTAGGATCGTCATCAGTGCGTATGTTAAATCAGTTATAAAACAACAAATCTTATCTTTTCCGTAACACGCCAATGGCCCATTGACAATATTTGCTTGATAACAATAGAACATATGAATATAAAACAGTATAGATACAATGAAACTGATAACAATGCCTTTCTGCGCATTTTTAATTGAACTCAACTGTCGATAGCGGAAATTTCGCGACGATAATAACCATCGATCCAGTGTTGCCAACATAATCAACCAAATTGCTCCAGTTCTCGAACTAAATACAATAAAAGCTCGTAGTTTACAAATCCAATCATGAGTACGCGTGGGATCGATATTCCAACCAGATAAAATACGTGTTGTCACACCGAATACTAACGAAATGAAATCAATAATTGATGAAATAAGAAAAAGATATGCACATGGATTTCGTCGAAAGATGCGTTGAGATAATACGATCGAATTGAATATATTTCCAATAACACCAAAAGTCAGAATAATAATCGATAAATAACGATTTAATTGTTGTGAGATATCAACATAAAATTCAATTAAGTCTTCATTTGAAGGCAACGTTTGATTAACAGTCATACTTTTGAGTGTACGAATGACTTAAAGAATAGAAGCTATCGTCTAGATTTACCAGTCATATGTCATTAGTACAAGTTATGAGGAATAATTATAAAAAATATTAGTGAAAACATGTCATTAGTTTTGTTCTCAAACGCCCAGAAAGGTGTTCATTGTTTTTTTTATATGCCAATCAAGATAAACGTGCTTGTCCGTGCTAAGCTTAGAATAGAAACTGACTTAAATTTGAATACTTTCAATCAGAGATAGATCATGACATTCCTTTTCCTGCTCATTTGCACTAGTTTATACTTCATTGCTATCAAAAACAAAGCAGAAGAACATGTTTCCCACTGAACTCGATGACATGACGAAGACGACTTGTTTTTTTAATGAAATTTATATATATATATACAAAAAAATTGAGGAAATTGGTTCAATAAACCTGTGATCATTTCGACTCGATAGCCTAATAGTATTGAGCGACTGTAAAACTAAAGGCAACGCCAGTTCGCATGTCCGCTTTTAGCTCGAGGTTGGTCGCATGTTGTGTGATATTTTTTGAGAATAACGTTCCCAATGTATTAATTACATAGAGTTTATTCCTATCACTAGGATTTTGCATGCCAATACCCAAACATGTATTAGTACGTATCTGAAGCGCATATAAAGGAATCTGAATAGTTTGCCAGTCTGTTGTATTTCGCTGGGGTTCGACTGGATAACGTTGTACGATGCTTTTAATGTCCATTTTGTTTATCAATATCGCAAATATATAGAGCGGCGCTTTGCCTTGCCACGGAGTAAAAAGACGAAGATTCAAGTAAACAACAGATCCATTAGCGCCGTTAAAATGACCAAGATTTACGTAGACAGCATTGCCGAGTGGATAGCCGTATGTTGATTCATACACGACGCTATCCGGGAGACTAAAATTAATATCTTAAAGAGAAATAAACCGAAAAAGTATGTAGATAAGAAAGGAAATTGATAGTTTACATTCTTTTATTTGATAATTCGGGCTTGCTGGCAACACCACTGGCGCGGAACTTATATTAACTGAAAAGAATTTATCTATGAGATTAAGCAAAACTTCATCATCTTTGAACTGACGCTACTTCTTACTCGTTGTGCCATTTTCCACCTGTGTTTGATTTAGTGTCGACGCTCAAAAAGACTCAATATATTCACACAACAAGCGAAAGTCATCTACTTACAATTTTTAGATAACATTATAGCTAAATTAGCGTACAGTGCGATACATATTATGGATATAATTGCTCCTGAAATAACCAATTGTCGATCGCGATCCCTCCTGTTGAATGGCAAAAAATTACATTCAGTTTTACATTAACTCTCCATACTGAACCTACACAGTACGAACTAAATAAGGCAACCGACGGAACATATGATATCATCAAATAGATCTACAACGATAAATGCATTTACAAAGTATTATCGACCTGGCAGTCCATCGTCTGTGCCAGGCAGAGAACGTCGAAAGAGAGTAGTCTTGTTCATTCTCAGAGATTCTTCAAAATACGTAGGCAAGATGCAGTAGATGAGATTGTCAATAAACGAGCAGATTGTTCAGAATCAATAAACTTTCCGCGGAAATCAACTAATTGCTTTCCCATCTCTCCACGCACGTGCTTTCATTCCCTTTCGTCAGCACACCTAGTCTTTATCGACAAAATTATGATTTTATTTAACTCTGACAAAAAAAGATATTGCTTTCCGATTGAAAATCATGTTTTGCAACTAACTAACAAAACGAAAATTAATTACTACTATTGAATGAATCAATGGAATTCCGAACTCCTTGTTTGATTAAACTTTCACGATATTTTTTCAAAATCTCAAATTGACATCGAATAATAACATAAATAGTTCAATCACAAGGGACTCGTATCAAAAGATTTACATGTACCATTTCTAGCGACAGTAAAACCAATTGCAACACTTGTGGTATACTCAGGCATCAAAAATATTTCAGTGATATTTTTCACTCCTTTTCTCGTGCCAAAACCGTATGTCTTATTCAAACCATAAATTTGATTTGTATCACTGCTATCTTCCATACCAACACCTACTGATTCATAACAATTGATAGGTATCATATTGGCAGAAATGTCGATGAGCTGCCATTCAGTAGTACCTCGTTGTGGTTCTACAGGATAACGGTATTTAATAGTCGAAGGAAAAGTGATCTGGATGATATATATATATAATGGTGCATGACCTTGCCAAGGAGTAAATAAACGTACATATACATAACGAACATAACCATAGATCTTAATCAATAGATTTTGATTGCTGTAGAAAGCATTGCCTAATGGTCGACCAATTGATTGATCGAGCTGTATGCTGTTAGATAATGTGTAATTGACATCTGTAAATTTAGTCATGTATATCAACGAGATTTCTAAGATGAAAAGTAATGAACTTACATTCGATTGCGTATGTTGCGTTTTCGGATTGATCGAGCTGTGTTCTGTTAGATAATGTGTAATTGACATCTGTAAATTTAGTCATGTATATCAACGAGATTTCTAAGATGAAAAGTAATAAACTTACATTCGGTTGTGTATGTTGCGTTTTCGGATTGATCGAGCTGTGTTCTGTTAGATAATGTGTAATTGACATCTGTAAATTTAGTCATGTATATCAACGAGATTTCTAAGATGAAAAGTAATAAACTTACATTCGGTTGCGTATGTTGCGTTTTTGGTTTGATCTAAATTATTAAATCTTGTTTTAAATATTTATTCTGTCTGTCTCTTACTCATCGTATCGTTGCTGATGGGTTCCATATCGGTACGAATTCCTGAAGGCAAATGTGATGTTTATAATCAATATAATATTGAAAACTGCCCTTACGTCGAATATGTTTGATTATCAATACTGCTAATACAGCAAATCCCACAATACAAATAATCGCCAGGAGCAGTTCTAGGAGTATCCATTTTCGTCTTCCGGGGGCTCTGCGAATCATAAAACCGGTCAGTTGAGAACGAAAATAACTTCATACTCATTTACCTGATTCGAACAGGTCTTGCTCGTAGATTTTCCATGATTGAAAGCAATAGAACTGTTGTTAGGCGGAAAACGTTTAATACTTCGTATTTGTGTCATTTTAGTTCTTGCGACATATTGAAATGGATAAATATTTAAGAGAAAACAAACTATCCAACGCACTTTAGACAGGCTTTCAGAGAGAACTTCTCGTCAGATGTTCAACATTGATATGTGCTTAATTGAATATCAGAGCATAATGACGTATCATTCTTCCTCCTAAGTTAAATATATGTCACTGAAGAACAAAAGCCGCTTTGTTATCAAATGTACTTGTATTCTTATAAAAATTGATGTCCACTTCTAGAAACAACTGTGATTAGCAGAGGAATTCGTGTATTTTGTTCTCGTTTCAATCAAGTAATCAGAGCTCACTCAATGTAATGCAGATGGTACATGCTCCAATACAAAACATCATAAATTTCTCTAGACGAGCTTTACTTGTTATGAAAAATCACGTTCATAAATATGAGAATATCATGAAATACTGTCAATCGTGTTATAAACCATCTGTAAATATAGAATAAATTGTCATAAAAATATCACATTTCAATTTAGTTTTGTTATTTTGCAGGAGAAGATGAGAAGAGAGATATTTGAATACTTTCCATACATACACTAGTCACAGTTTTTTATGTTTCATTGATGCGATTGTTTTTCAATGCATTGAGATGTTTTAACATCATTTGGCTTCTCAACAATATCAATGGTAATCTTTGCAATGAAGATCCTATCGAATGTTAGATATATTTTATTAAATACTTGAGTTGTTCTATTTAGGACAAACAACATCAATACTTAATCCGATCGATAGTTCATCTGGCACATCAATGTCTAAAAATGTTTCATTTGTAAAACCTGAAGTAAAACAAAGTAATACTTTGATATTGGACTATGTCATATCTTTTTATGTATCGATCGGATATTTAAAGGTTCATCGGTTCATAAACCGATTATTAGTTCCTGTGAAAGTTGGAATACAAGTGGAATTATCATCGCAAATAGCAGTACAAACAATAGTACAAGTCCATTTAGTGCATTCGTTGATATGAACAATACACTTTACGTTATTGACAAAATAAGTAATACCATGCGAGCGTGGTTGAAAACGGGTAATGAATTGAAATTAACATTAAAGAATAATGATACATTGTCAACTGCATTCTTCGTTACAAATCACGGCAACATCTTCATTAACAATGATAATCATAGTCACGTCAAAAGATGGACTTCGGCGTCAAACTATCCGATGATCATCATGTATATCAACAGAGGATGCAATAGTCTTTTCGTTGATGTTGGAAATAGTCTTTATTGCTCTATTAATGACGGCCATCTAGTCGTTAGAATGCACCTAGACGGAAACTACAGTCAAATACTGCCGGCTGCTGGTACCGGTTGCATTGGTTTGACGGCGATGATGTTAAATCACCAAAGTGGGATATATGTCAACACTAACTTTGATTTGTATGTTGCAGATACGAGAAATGATCGAATCCAACGATTTGGGTATGGTGATTTATCAGGAACTACAGTCGCAGGAAAGTCATCAGCGAGCAGCGTAGCTCTCAATAATCCTACAAGTGTTATGCTGGACGCCGATGATCGTTTGTATATTGTTGACCACGGTAATCAACGTATTATCCGAATAGGACATGATGGGATCCGATGTCTGATTGGCTGTTCGACGAAACAATGTGCATCGTCTGATCAATTATGCCATCCATTGACTGCTATGTTCGATGCTCACGGAAATATTTTTGTTATTAATCAACAACAGAATGGGATACAAAAGTATTCGTTGCTAATTAATTCATGTGGTAAGACTAGTTGGATGAAACCAAATCATTACAAAATATTTCGTTCTAGAAGAAACAACTGTCGACCTTAAAGGTATTGCTAGTTCGAAAAATAAGTTCGAGGTTTTTTTCCTAAAAGCCATAATAAACAATTCTTTCATTTAGCCGAGCCTCCGACTACAACGACAAAACCATTTAGCACACACAGTTGTGCTCAACCCAATGTCGTACTTTTCCCTGGTCAATCATCGTACAATAGTCCTTTGCAATTTCGACGAAGTCAAGATTTCTATGTCGGTGCTAGTTTCAAAGTAAAATGCGACACACTTTTCACAATCCAAATAAAGTGGAATATCTTCAACTGCACGATGAATTGTTCAGTTCCTGCCAATATCGATCCATCGATAGATAAGACAACAAGTGAACTAATGATTCCTGCAAGAACTCTAACTTATGGACTCTATGAACTAATATTAACTGTAACGATGACCGGAAAACATTACTCAGTGACAAAACAATCGGTTTTCGTGAAAATCAATCCAACAGGTACTACAGCAAATCTCGTTCCATACGGAACATCAGTAATAACAAGTGGTGAAGAACGCAATCTTGTACTTGATCCAGGTACTCATTCAATCGATCTTGATGAAAACTCATTCAATGCTAGTGTACGTATTTAAAGCTTTCATACGCTTTCTCTTTTGAATCTTGTAATACATCAGGATTGGACATACAGTTACCAATGTCGAGTATATGATACAAAGAATCTCAAGCCATTAACTACTATCGATAACAGTATTGGTCATCCATGCTTTTTTAATCGGAAAGGTCTGTATTGTTGTATCTAATCTGTTCCATGATAAGTTTTTCGTTTTCGTATAGATAAACACCCTGGATGGCAGGATAGCTCGACAGATGGTTCTCTCTCATCGATAACGATTCTTAGTGGATCATTAAAAGCAGATCATACATTTCAATTTGTGGTTTATATAACAAATCTTCGGAATGCTACATTAAGAGCACTTGGTTATCTGCTGGTCAAAGTTGAAATAACCCGTCCTTCAATGATCGCTGTTGCGTAAGTATAGATTTATTTCAATCACAAATCAAATTCTCTTAAGCGTAAAAAACTCGCTAGTTGTGTTATTTCGTCGATGTGTTCGCCAAATCAAGAATATCAATATATCAACCCAAGTACTCAAGTCGCACTATTCTCAGAATATGTTGGTCAATCTCATACTCTTTCAAGTATTTCTTGGACCATCCATCAAGGTCAGAATGATTCATCAACAAATATTGTTCGATGGAGCCGATTTAACCATCTCAGTTCATCTCAAAAGCTTTTTTATGGTAAACAAAGAAAATAAAACATACCGTCAGTATAGACTTTTTCAGGAATGAACACCAGCAACTTTACTGCCATAAATACTCTATTCTTACAAAATCCAGAGATCATCTACTGGCGGTTCGAAGTTACCTATACTTTTTCTAATGAAGCAAGTATGAGTGCACTGAATTTTATCATTAACCAACCGCCACAAAATGGATCTTGCTCGATTACTCCTCCGAATGGTACAATTACTACTGTATTTACGGTTAACTGTTCTGATTGGCATGACGATGATGAAATTAAAGATTATTCGGTCTACGGTAAGACTACGACCTCTCTATACAATATAATGAAACGATTAAAATTTTGCTTATTCTAGTCAAAAGCTTAACAGGCAATTCGTCAGAACAAATCATGCTTGCTTTCAAACCAGCGTCTCATATAGAACTTCAACTACCAGTGGGCACTGGTCCTCACTCGTTCCTTAATCTAACAGTTCAAATTCGAGATCGACTGAATTGTGCTCGAGAAGTGCAACTGAAACCTGTCGCTGTTACTGCAGATTCAGCGGCTATCGATACATTCATGAACATAGTTCAAAATCTAGATAATATCAATACAAGTAGTCCTATTATCGAAGCACTTACCAGTGGTGATCAGAGCCTGGTTGGATCAGTCGTTACTTCTCTCGCACAAGAATTTAATAAGAAATCTAAACAAGACTTAGAAAATGCGATTGCAGGTAGACTTCAATCTTTTCCTCCTCTGTCATCTTACATATCGATTTCCTAGATGGTACTGATGCTACTAGTATCTCCATATCACCGTTAGGTAGTCAACGATCATCTAACGTATGTTATTCGCTTCTTTTTTATTCTCCTAACTATCTTCGTCTGTTAATAGTCATCATCGGTCACCAAAAATAATACTACAGTCATCGATTATGCTGAAAGATTAAACACATTAGCAGGTGTTCGAGATTATCTGATGAAATGTACAGCTAGTCTTGCAATTCTTAACGTTAATAGTGTTAAATTACTGGCCGCTAGTCTGGCTCAAGTAACACAAACAACAAATGAATTGACTCGAACAAGCTCTGTGAGTAGAAAGAACGCTATTATAAGATTTTGTCTTTCTTCTAATGTTGTAGCTGTTAGGTGCACAAAAATGTCATCAGCTTGCTGTCGAATTGCATAAAAGAGCGAGAACGACACCGTACGAAGATGCACGATCAGCTGTAGTTCAGATTTCTCACTGTATCAATAACATCGTCACGGTAACGCTTTCATTCTTTGAGTGAAAATCTCAAATGCTTGTTTAGGCAGTCAATGCACCATTACAACAACGAGGTGTTTTCCTTAATGATAGTTCTACTCATGAGAATATAGGTTCAGATGAATATGAAGATGATCTCGAACTGAATGATCTTATTTTAAGTAAGTTTTCTGAGGAGAATCCATCGACAGAATTGGATTGTGTATGGTTTAGATTCGATCAAAGATGGAGACGAAGAATCGGTGAAGACAAGTATTCGAACACTTTACTATCAAAGGAAAACAGTATGATTTTCTATCAACGAATAATGATCTATCTTACCGTCAAATAGGCGAATCAAGTTGCTGAATTAGCAAGAACGACTCTTTCACTGCTTACTTCAAGCTTGAAGATTCACGTCAATGTTGAACAACAACTACAAGTCAATTCACCCTCATTACTCATGTCCTTGGAAACAATCACTGTTGATTCGCTTGCTGGTAAACTCATCCAACTGACAGACAATGCACCTATTTATATGCCAAAAAACATACAAATCAACCTCCCAAAAGATACATCCGTATCTCTTCGAGTATGAACCTATTTCATATTTCTAGCTAACGTACATTTTGAATTTAATAGGCAACAATACAACCATTAGCTCCGATTGGTACTTCAACATCACACGCGAATTCCAATATGTCAACAGCAATGTCATTAACATTATTCCAATCCAATAATGTAGAAGTTCCATTTACGACTAGTTCGGATCAACCTATTGAATTTTTTATTCCACGAGATCAGAATTTATTGATTCCACCATTGATCGCACAGAATATAACATCCAATTTCACATTTCATTACATTGACTTGAATAAATACGTAACGAACAGTAATCTAACAGTGTCCTTACATTTTGAGGTACAACCAATGGACCTAAATCTGAGTTATTTGTTTATCTATCGATTTGAGCAATCATATCCAACAAGTGTAAATCGACGTTGGTCTACGCTTTGTCCATTAAGTACGTATAACACAACGAAAGATCGACTCCTCCACAAAATTCATGTTTTATGTTTTGTAGATGTGACAAATGAAAATATTCATACCTATTTTCTGGATAATCGACAAACAGCTGGTCAACAGTCGCTAATTTTTCGTTTTGAAGAATTGAATCGAACAGACTTTCAACAATGTGAGCAGTACAGAACAAAGCAGAACACATTCACATCAAATGCATTGAAGAACCTTACATCAGACTATAAACTTCGAATATACTCATCGGGTTGCTATTATTTAGATAAACACAATAATTGGCAATCGGATGGTCTTTGGGTAAAGATCTACATTTAAAAGTCATTTTCTATTTGAATTTCATTGTAGGTTGGACCATTAACAGATCACTATCGAACTCAATGTTATAGCACACATTTAACAACATTTACCAGTCATTTTCGAATGCTATCATTTGGAAATTATTGGAAGGAGGGTGCGTTCTACAATCGAAGAAATCTTACGCTATTCAATGAAACAAAAACGACTCTTGATCAAACATGGGCGAACTGTTCTTCATGACATTTGAAAATCTTATTACAATCGCCACGCTTTTCTTCTTCTTCTTCTTCATTTATCTATGATTTTAATTTATTTCTGTTCATTTATTAAATCGAGCGCATTCAATCAAAACATTAAAAGATCATCGAAATCCTTGTAAATGGCTATCATTTACTAAAGTATATATACATTAAGATTTGCCATTGTAAAAGTCAGAATACTATTCTTATCAACTTGAAGAGCATTCCATATAGTCTCCTTAGGTGTTGGTTTCACTTGATGTTCTTGCAAAATTTTCCCATCAGAGGACACATGCAACAGTCGTGGATTTAATAATTCCATAACCATCCATTGATTCTCGAAAATTGAACAGCAGCGAGCAACAGCATTCAACCGAATCGACCAGAGACGTTCGTATGTTGCTAATGAATGCACTTCGAGACATCTTTATAACATATGAGTATTCGAAATAATCATAGCGAATTAATCATTTGCACAAATGTAATTTAGAATGCTTTTCGTATTGCGGATGTAAACCGTCTATTTTCCATTCTTTGACAAATTTAATCGAAGGTTGAAGAGCGTATTCATATACACATGTGAACATATATCCAGTTGATAAATATAAGTGAGTTGTCGAACATGTTCCATACGTCCATTCGGTGTTACTATCATAAGAAATTTGATGTTGATCAAGTCGAAGGTCGAAGTCATTCAGAGTGAATATAATCTTTTCAGTTATGAGAAAGAATTTTCTAAGCGTCAATGACCAACACATCTCCACGAATTCGTGTGTCTAAGGAATTTCTTTAACGATGGATAATTGCCTGTTGAACAGAGATAAATACGATGTCTGCTTAACTAAAATGTATTGATTATTACAAGCAAGTTCAACCGAGCTTTTATCAAGCATTCTAGCTCTCTTATATAGATGTTTAAGTGGAAAGAGTTTTGATGGTGGCTCCTCTGAATGAATCGTTTGCATGAATGTGTTTAAATTGATATCCTTTTGTTAATTCTGTTCGTCATCGTCCGAACTATCTTGTTGACAAAGATTTGTACACCATCGACTTACTCTTGCTAGATGAGATTGTTGTTTTTCAGTTTCGTTTTCATGTCCACCGGAAGCTTGCTTCATTTTTCTGTTCAATGCTTTATAACAACAATTCTTACCGAGTATATCTTGTATTCACTGATATGAAGTGGCTTTTCTCCAAGACTAAATGCTCGACAGTTGTCAGAAATTCAAATTTAATAAAGAAAAACAATCGACTTCTACATGATATATTAGTACAACAGAAAGAAAATCAAAAACATAGATATCACACCGTGAATTCTCTTTCTTCACTTTACATTTCTTAAGATATCCAATCTAGTTACACTTAAAGAGAAAGTTTATGTAAATGAAGAGTATTTAGAGAAACAGTGACAAGCGTTTGTTTATCCCATTGAACCGCATTTATAATTGGATTCATCGATGATGATCTATGGATATAATTCTGTAAGATTGTTCCATCGGACGATATATGTAGAATTTGTGAATCGAGAGAATTGATGATCAACCATTGATCAACTCTGATCGGACAGCATCGTGCGAGAACATTTAGCGGTAGAATCCAGAGTACATCGAATGTTACTGATGAATGCAGTTCTAAGCGATTTTGAAAAGTTTGAGCATTACAAATAATGAACGCTAATCGTTCGTTCGCGTAACTAAACGTTAAAATGGATTCGTACAGGAGACACATAACACCTAATTGTTGTTCTTTGATGAATTCGATCGATGGAAGAAGAGAATATTGATATAAACATGGAGACATGTCCATAGTCGATAAGTATAAAACCGTTTCGGAGCATGCAGCGCCTGACCAATCTTTTTTATTATGATGAACGATCGGCTGTTCCTCGAGTTCCATGGTGTTTTCATCGAGAGTGAAAATATCTTTATGAGTGACGAGAATAAAGCGTTCAAGCGCAGATGCCCAATATATGTTAACATGCATGTATGACCATGGGATCTGTTTGATAAGGTTCAATTTTCGATCGAATAGGGAAAGATTCGGTTTTTGTTCGATTAAGAGATGTTTTTTGCTGCAAGCCATCGCGACAGAATTCTTTTCTCTTGTTTGAACAGTTTGGTCCGGTTCTTTCAACGGAAATAGATTTCCCCGGTGTGATTTAGTGCGAACTTTTCTCTCAGATCTTGCTTTCGTAACACTTGCTTTAGTTATCGTCGTGACATCTTCAGTCTGCTGCAGTTCAACTTCTTGTTTGTTTCTCTCCGACGAAGAACATGTCATTCTTCCGTAAAAATATCGCCACCAGCCATTGAACACGCTAAAACAAGGTCGTCGCGTATACGTCGTATCCTTGGGCTGTTTTGTACCAGTACTTGTCGCCTCAGGTTTGTTGATATGTTCGATAAAATGATCATTACAAAAGCGCTTATTATGACATTCACATATGATGAGCACCGACAGTTCACATAGTTCTATCGAGCATGATTGTAATGATAAAGACTGCTCCATCGGAACGAACGGTGATTTAATACGAACAGACTCTTGTTGAGCCGGTGTACTGAACTTTTGTCAATAATTTGTTAGTTCTTGACTAACTCAGTAATCATCAGGTTGGTCTTTTTCTTTCTGCTTTAGTTTTATATTTGCACAAGAGGCAACGAGACATGCTTTACCTGAAAAATCATGTACACTAGTCATTCAAACAGGTCGATTCATATCTCATTGTTTTAATATATGAGAATATTTAGAAAAAAAGCTAATACAACGCGTTATGTAAAGCAAATAGAAATGGCGTGTTTTCTTGTATGAGATTTTAGTTAATAAAATATTTATTTTACTACATTCAATAAACTTGATTTGTCGTTGGTAGGAAATACTTCGCCAAAATGGCGATGCAAACTATCACTGACTTTGCCACGGCTCGATAAAAATTCAAAGACTACTCTAATAACAAGTGGACAAACTCCCGACTAGCGAAACCAATTTACCTTCGAAATGTTATCGAGAAGATTTATAATTGTCAATTATCAGTTTTAGTAAATGTACACCTCACATAGAATTGCACTTTGTTTTCTCATTCTAATCCAACGTTAGAAATGTATTTATTTTCTTCAAGAAGAAGAAGATAACAATTTTTCAACAAGGATTTTCGCACCAGTAAATGTCTGCCGTTTGAGTGTCTCCACAGCAGATGGTACGAGGAGTGATCGAATTTGTTTGCATTCATCAGGTTGACCGTGTTCGAGCATCCTAAACATCAAATTCTTCATCTGTGCACAACGCAGAACACTGACAATACTTACATGACGAAAATAAAACAACCACGATTACATAATATCCATGTGCGTAATGTATCTGGTGAGATTGACGATAATAATGTCGATACCAGAGCTAAATGAAAAAGAGGAAATGGTTGACAGTGGTTTTGAAGATGATTTACTTGTCTTTTGTTTGTGCTTCTTTTGTCTTTTACCATCGGCGATGATTAAATGTCGTAAGACATTGTGAGCAATTTGATTTTCAATCAGATTGGTCTCGGCTTGAGGTTCTACGGATGACGTGCTCAGTACTGAACTTAATGATGTATAAAATGAAGTTAATTTATCATCAGCTATAATAAAACACGCTTAAATACTGATAAATATGACAGAAAAATTCTTACGAGAAAGTCGTTCAATCATTTCAGTCATCATAAACCCTTTGAAACCATCTTTTAGTGTTGATAGGATGTTTTCTGTGAAATATTCTAGGAAATACGATTTGCAAAACTCGAATAATTCATGTTGACGAATATCAGCATCTTTTTTGCTATAAAATCAAAGAAATGCAAAACTATTAGAATAATTGTTTTGTTTAATACCTTGTGGCCAATGTGTCGCTCGTTTTCATCAATTGAACAAGATCATATTGTAAATGTTTCGTATTCCGTGGTGCAATCAAATACATCAGAACTTTTTTACCATGAGGATCGTTGATGACTTCATCGAAACTTGACATTAGTTCTTGTAAAACCACTTTTGATACCAGTTTCGTATCATCAACAACATCAAATATTGTCCAAAGGAGAGGATAACCTTGCTCTTCTTTTGCAATTTTTATTATAAACGATTTCAAACTTTTTATTAATAATTTTCGATCCTAAAAGTGAACACGAAACCTTTTTCGAGAGTCTTCGGGGAGCATAATGACATACTTTGTTTGTTCCATACCAGAGGCAGTGGATCGCAACGCGAGCACCATCACGACTATGAATCATTTTAATTAATTTCTCTTTGACGGCATCGATTATTTCCTATTCGATCATTTCGTCATAAATTCGCTACTTTGAATAACTTCTTCTTACCTCACGGCCTTTTTCATTGGCATTTCGTATGTATTCATGCATAACTCGATGCACTATCGATGTACTCAATAGATCTCTAAAAAAAGCACCCGTCGGACATGAAAAACTGGTACTTCGAAAGGCTTGTTCTCTACTTTTCAATGCAAGGCATGAGATTTTCTTGCATATTTTCCAAAACATTTGCTCGTTGACCAGTTGCTGTTTTACTCGCAAGTAACTCTTCGATATTTTTCACATCCGTCGTCTAATTCAATTCACTGATTCAAATGCATACTAACCACGAAGTCTTACTTTTAGAATTGCATATTCCCGACCGTAAAATTCTTGAACCAATTGGAAACGTTCAGCAGAATTACAAATATCATTGTAACAATACTCTAATACACGACAACCGATCTATGAAATCGAAAAGATTATACATAAACGTAAGAGATGACGGATTTATTCACTGAATGCCGTGCAAGCTTGCATACATGACCATGAAGACTTTTCTTGATCGTGTCTTTTTGTGCATCCGTTCTAAATGAATGTAATTATTTCATTGGAAGTACTTTGGCGTCGGCGTACGATCGTGATCCTTACCCGTATGTTAGAAATTTGATGATAACGTGATGAGCATAGAGAGATTTGGACATTGTTGGTATTTCCTCTATTTGAAAGTCAGGTGACGTTTGAAAAGAAACCCAAAATGAGTCGATTTTTTACTTTGAATTTGTTCGAAGATATATTGTTTTTGTTGTTCATTACCAAATTGAACGAGACATTCGAGTACACGTGTTGTATCATGTGCCATGGATAGAAATTTCACATTTCCTTCGATTAATTTCATCAATTCGCCGCATAGTTTCACTCGCACTTCACTGGTCGTTTCATCTCGGCGTAAAACTTCCCAGATTTTCTTCGATTTATCGGCCATATCGTAGAGAACACCACGTCGTAGCTTTTGCCGTTCTTTCAATCGCTGGCGAAATGTTGTATTTTCTTTATCTTGAACGATGTTGATGTGTTTCTTCTTTTTCTTGCTTTCCATTTGCTTTTGTTTGCTTTTCAGTTGTTTTTTGATGAGCTTAACATTGGATAGCATGGTCGGATCGGGTTTTACTCGTGCTTGGCGTTTAGCAGCAGCTACCTGTGCTAATTTTTCGCTCGCACGAGATTTCAGAGATGAGGAAAGCGAGTCGAAATCCAACTGAAATCAATCGAAGGCAAACACAAGATAATTCATGATGTTACTTTTAGAGAAAATTTGTTTTACCTTCTTTGGCTTTTCATTTTCATCATTTTTCAACGAAAATTGTACTTTCTTCTTCTTTTGAGCCGAATCATCAGCTTTTTTCGACAGTTTACGCTTCTTAATTTCTACGGAAGTACTCATCTAAAGCAAAGACATAAGCTTGAACTTAGAGGAAAACGAACTTCGAACGTAAATGAATCTATATGAGTATAGAGTATTGTAATAGTGAAACAGAATGATAATATGGATCGGACTTCACCTCCGTTAACGAGCAATCAAATAGAGTTGACGATAGATGGAGCTACACAATGACTAGGCATTAGTATTCTCGACAATCAGTTGCACATCATTTGCTGATGTGATAATAGAAGCGAGGAGTGTGAGAACAGAAAACAGTTGTTGAACATGAATTCAATCGATCTAGTACGATAAGAACAAATATCATCTTTCAATTCGAAATATGCTTTATTTCATTCAATTTAAAAAACAAAGAAAGTGTTAAATGGTATTCTGTGCACAATATACAGGACATTTTCTAGACCTCTTTCGCATCGCCTGGACGTGCGACTTGACTTGGCTCTTCCATATGTTCCGGTTGTTCTTGCTGGTCCTGAAGTCCATAGGACGGTCCAGTAAGTAGACTAACGGGTGCATCTGCCGGCGGATGACCATAACCTTCGAACCACAAGAAAAAGCGTGTAATGACAATACTTCGACGTTCCGCCAGGGTTTTGATATAGTAATGGTATGTGTCCCAGGTTAATTTCGAAAGGAGAAAACCAAGGAAAACGTCCACTGTGTAATGGAATCGAGTAGCAATAATGAATAAATACCCAAGGATTGTAAACATCCATACCAATAATGATGTGATGTAGAATGATAAAGGATCACCAGTGGAATCTAGTTTTGGAAAAAGCCAACCTGGTCTCCCAAGAGTTATTTCTCGATTGATGCCTTTATATTTATTCCATAGCCAACGTATTGGATAATGCTCTTCACCTTTAGAATAAGTCGTCCAAGCCAGTGCACACAGTGTCACTGTAATACATCAAATTAATTTTCAGAAAATTAAATTTGATTTACTTACATGTAACTGTATGCCCAGAGAAAAGAACGTCACCACATGTTGCATGAATCAAAGACATAATATAAAATGCTTCAATCGGTGGTGAACCGACTGCTGTCGTGTTACAGCCAGGTAGTGGAACACTCAGTGAAGTAACGTAAATCGATATGCTTCGCATAATAAACATCACTGCTTGAACAAAAAGCCATCGGCGAAATACGATTAAACGAATATCGCGTTGAAATATGTAACGAATAATAACTAAAAGGAACGACGCTAAAAGAAAATAATTGTTGATGGCATAGAATGAGAAGTAGGGTAATAATTTGTGGCCAATGTCCGGTAAGGCTGGTAACCAGTATGGAGAATTCCGATCAGCCCATACTTGAACGAGCGAGTTAATATAGAGAGTTATGAGAAAGAAGATAACTGAGAAACATAAAGGTAAAGGTAGCCATGTTAATCGTGCCATGGTTTTATTTCATTCCAACTGTGGTCGATGAACTATCTTTTATTGGAAAGAAAACAAGAAGAATAAGAAAGAACGATGCTTAAATAGAATTGTGCATGCTGACCGAATAGAACGCAAAGAAAAAAAAAAGACGAGAAAGAGAAAGAGACAATAGCCTATATATGTAAACGAAGAGGGATGAAGGAGAAAGAAGACGTTGCCTGTCTGGTCAATAGCAACTTATAATTGCAGTAACAACTGGAATTGGACACTTGGAAAGATTGATTTCTATACAGTGAGTGTACACCTGCGGCTCCGTTCGAAGTACAAGCTAAATGTGATATGTTGATGACTTATCCCTATCGTAAATCAAAAGACGACGTGTACTTTTTAATAAAGTGAATTGTGTTACGTTCTGTAATAAGAAGATGTCATTGGTGACTTCATAAATACAACCAAACAACACATTTTCTCGTGGGAGATTCTCTTTCATATGTGCTGACCGGAATAAATGTACTATTATTACTGACGTAATTGAATGGATATATGGAATCTCGAGAGAACATGTTTATTGTTCGTTAAATCTTAAAAATGGCTTTTATTCTCGTTAGAAACTATAACAAATGAATATCCATGGATGAAAACGAGCGAAAATGCGTGACACGTTTATTTTTGTTGTTGTTGCTGCTGTTGTTGAAGATGCATTTGGATGATGCCAGTAATCTGTTGTCTTGTTAATAATTTATCGTATAGAACTTTCTGTAATTTATCGATTTCAACTTGAAGATAATCGTGTTTACGTTTGAAATAATCCTGTGCCTTTTTTGGTCGCATTTGCACAAAGAATCCTGTGCCGATGTCAACCAAAACGTGATCCGGATCAGATAATCGACCAGGAACATACATCGACGACGATAGTGGCACAAGTAACGAATTATCTTGATTATTTGTCGGTAAACGTGATACAGCTAACATCGATTCGCCGAAACCTTCTTGTGCATATTGGAGACGTTGAATAGACGATTGTAACATTTCAATATCCGATTGTAATTGAGTGCGAACTTGTTCGACTTGAGCCATACTTAAACCAGCAGGTTGTTGTTCGCTTGAAGCAGATGCTGTTGCAGCAGACATGGTGAGATCTAGAAAAAAAAGTAAACGTTGATGTGCGTGTCGTCAAGACAAGACAGACATGTCTTCGTTTTCGGCTGTTTTTTTTAACATTGAGAGGACGAGCGAGGCAACCAATTCGATGTTACCATGCGAAGTAGAAGAGGCATATATTGTACAACAGTGACCTCTGGATGAACTTTGTATAAAATTAGTAAAAAAAAAACAGACTGACGGCAATTCTTTCACAATTGATCGATAGATGATAGTATCAGTTCAAAATACAGGTTAAAATCTAATAAAAAGTGAATGCAATGTGACGCAGATAAAGAATGTGAAAAGTACTTGATGATAAGTGATAGATGTAATGCGAAAGAATTGAGTTTATTCAAAAAAAGATTACTCCGCGGCGGGGAATCGAACCCCGGTTTCCCGCGTGACAGGCGGGGATACTAACCACTATACTACCGCGGACGGTACTGTTAAGCCTTATACGTCATTACATGAAAATCCAACTCTCGAATCATTCTCGGAGCTTAAAACAACTATCCCATTGTGTCAATATTTGACATGTACGCGTTCATAATAATATTGCCAGTTGAGTTGATTTTCCAACTAGGTACCATTTTGTTTCCACTTTCAAAATCAATATGTTTTCTTTCATCACGATCTATTTGTCAAGCATGTCTGCTATCGTCTGATTGCTGAATACCTGTGGGCTCACAGAAAATATTGTCTTTTTACAATTGAGTATCAATAAATCTAACAACTGAACGTGTTTATCCAGCCGAATACTTCTTTTCACGGACGTAAACGACGGCAGAATGTGATCATACGGGGGAAAAAAAATCTTGCTTCATTCCTTTTTTATAGAATCTATTGAGTAGGTTAACGTTAAATCACGAACTCCAAGATATGGTCAAAGATCGACTTGAAGAGCTTAAGAACAGAGTGAGATGATTTGTTAGTGTTGATGAAGAAGAAATCAATGTTTGATTTAAGGTGCGAAGATCTGATGAAGGTCAAAGTGTTAGTTTGATGCATTATTATTCTATTATCAATGCGGCTGAACCATTCATGGACGATTTTTTCATTAGTGTAAGTAAAGCTCTTCAATAACAAATTGTCTGTCAAACAATGGTATTTTCAATTAGTTAAATGCGACTCGAAGTCACATCCAACAAATCTCCGAACTTGTTGAACAAGTTGGCCAGCTACAAAACATCCTGCTGACCTCAGATGTTACTCCAGGTATGTGCCATGGATGACTTCATAACTACAAAAACGACAGTGTGATTAATAGGAATAAAACAAGAACTTGAAAAAACCATGACAGAAATCAAACAATCTGGCAATGACATTCGAATGAAGTTAAAACGTAAGAAGAAACTTTTGATCATCTCCATATGTTACTTTCTTTTTTTCGTGCAGACATGAAAGAAGTACAAGAAATGGATTCTACTTGTAAACGAAGAAACGTTCGTCAGCGCATCATGGATGGACAGATTGACGCGTGTATAAAATATTTTTGTGCAATAATGGGTCGTTACTACGAATTAGTTGTTACTTATCGCAAGCAATGCAAAACACGACTTGTTCGTCAATTAGAAATCGGTTTGTTCAGATAGTCGCTCGTACGGAATAAAAAGAAAACTAAATATTTTTTCAGCAAATATCAGCAGAACGGACGAGGAAGTAGAAGAAATCCTGGCAAAAGGTCATGCAACTCTATTTCCTGAAGTGAGAAGTCAAAACCAAAGAGAAATTCTTTAACGATGATTTATTTTAGGTTATTATTGAATTGCAAGATGCCCGACAAAATCTGGTTGATATGAAAGCCCGTCATGAGAATCTCAACACGCTTGAGAACGATATTGAACAATTGCGTGACATGTTTTTGGACTTAACTTACTTAATTTATTTTCAAACTGAACAAGTTCATTCCATTGAAGAGGCAGTTCTCAATGCGGAATTGGATATCGAACCGTTCAGCCGATCACTATATCCAAAACAAAAAACCGATGTGTCGTCGTTAAAGTTTTCTCGAAAGAAATATCTTTCATCAATAGTGAAAGTCTTTTCAAAGCTATTCGCGACATGTCTATGCTCAAGCAGATTAGCTTGTTCTTAACACAGACTAGATGTCATAGCGTTTTTTAACAACTGTTTACAGTTTTATTCAACGTTCGAATAAAAATTCATAGTCAAGATCAAAATCTTCGTTCGTGCCAGCGATTTTCATATTCCTTTGCTGAATTCACATCTGTCGGTTGACATATAGCAGGCAATGGTTCATCGGACAGTTTCTTCATATTTCTTCTTCCAATTAACATGATTTTCGTATCATGGTCATGTAGATTTCGCAGAAAGTCTTTTCGTTGGTATATCAACGTTGGATTATTCAAAAGAAAAATAGCCAAGTACCAATTATGCCTTGCCTTTGAGAGTCGTTTAGTCGGATAAAGATGATCGCGAAGGAGATGACTGACAAAAAACAGTAAGACTGGATGACGGTGAGCGGTTTCCATATAAATTAATCCGCAGTATGCGTTGAAACCCGCATCCATTGTTTCTAATTTTCGACCTAACGGTGAATAATCTAATCGACACATGTAAAACATTCCACCGATAATACTTTTCAATATACGAAAGAAAGCGGCAAAGAAACCGAGAAATGTATCCAAGAAGAAGTTAAAATAAAGAAACACCATTAATGCACGACGATTATTAATCGACAAAACTTCTCCACTATGCTGGAGAAAAACATATTGACTTAAAAACTTGTTGATATAAAGTTTAAAAGTCGTGAAGAGTATAGGCGGAATGACCAAAGTTAAAAATCTCTCAAGCGAAGGAACACTTGCATAGATGATCAATGCAGCGATTGACATGGTTAACATGATGGAAACGAACAGGATCAAAGCATAACCGATAATAACATAACCGATCAAATATCCAGCGAAATGAAAACTTCCAGTGCAATAGCTAACATTCGATGTTGAGACACGAGGTGGTATTTCACGATGATCACCGCGATAGGATTGAAGAAGATTTCGTCGGATGCTTGCTAACATAAACAACAATTGAATGATAATGACCAGTAAGGCAACGTAGATACTGATGAGCAAAGGTACAGTAAGATCGGGAACAGGGAAATCTGGTGGTGCACCTTTTGCATCAGCTTGGACAGGATCTCTGAAAGTTATAAATATAGCAAATAGATCAGCAAATGCTTGGATATACGGATGAATTTTGTCCAGTATCGGTAGCGTACGAATAGAAATCTATAAAAAATATGGTAAAGATTCAAAAGACAAGATGGAGCAAACTTACGCTAACGGTAAGAAAGAAAAGTAAAAGAAATATCGATGCATAGACGCATATGACACGAGATGAGAAGCGAAAATCATCTCTCCATGCATAAATACGTCGTAGAATTTGAGACAATCGATTCTTGGGCGGTTCAGTAGGTGCATATCCAAATAACTTTTTCACATAACGTGCTTCAGCTGAATGAGGTAACGAAGAATATAAAAGATCTTTTTGTTCGCGCCTCATTTGCTTATCAGGAATATTTCGATGTCGTATTCGTTTGATCAATACCATCGGTAGTTTGACACATAGGTAACTCAGACAGAAATATCGAGGAACGTCGAGGAACAGTTGAAGAAACAGCAATTTCGGTCCTGTACCATAATAAGCTATCATTTCAGCTGTACGATTACTTCCCGTTTTGTTAAATTGCTCTTTTGTTTGATAGAAATTATTCGTGCATAAGCCAGCAGACATGATTGCAACAGTGAAATCTAACCAGGCATAGAGAGTACCGCAAATTAAAGTAAAATAATTATCCATATACACAGCAGCTAAGATTGGATAACGTCGAAATCCAATCACGAAGACACGAAAGATTTGAGTAAGGTAAGTTATGATGACTCCTATAAGGCTCAACGAATGTAATTTATACAAATATTTAGAAGAAAAAAAACAAACAAACCTTGATTTGAAGATTTTCTACCTCCCGCCAACAGTTCATTGGCGATGTCCAATAATTCATCGGCAAACACGGCGAATATCACAGCAGCTAACGTTCGTTTTACATGTCCAAAAAAGTCCAATGGAATTACTATACCAAAATAACCTTTACAATACCGATTGTGTCGCGATGAAACTCGTTTGGTGATGATCACGAACAACAGAATTAACAAACAAGCAATAGGAAATGTGAAGATATTGAAATCTGCTCGAAAATTAATGATTGGACAAACAGAATGTGTATTGAAATACACCGATTGATTGTTTTCATACTTATATACAACTTCATCGTGAATAGGTTTTAGAATAGACCATTTTACAACGAGAGTGCCCATGGCAAATATGAATGTAAGAATGCCCGTAGTCCACGCATATTTTCGGCGAGATGGATCGAAAACTTCAACAGGTACTGTAGGAAACTTCAATCGGACAATCGGAATACTTGGTCTAAACATCAAATTCAAACAGAGATGATGACATATTGACCAACTAGATGTTACTCCTGCTTTTGTTTTGGTTGATTACGTTTCTTTCTGATGCGACGAAATAATCCTAGTCCATAAAACGCTGCTAATAGAACAGCTAGTATAATACCTAGGGTAATGACTTGTTTTCCACCATTCGACACTGCAAAGTCAAGATCAACAACTATCGAAAACGTTATTCTTCAAAATTTCAACTCACTTTCGTTACACGTCGCTCCATTCCACCAAAACTTGCACGAACATATCTGTTCGTCCTCATCTGTGTTTAAACAATAACCATTGCGTCCACATGGATTATACACTGAACAATCTGCGAACAATTATCATACTATTCGTTATATTTTTCTAATTCTCCACTTTACTTATTGATTCGGATATTGTCGAAGTCATAATAACATTTTCGTCTGACGACAAATCCTCGGGCATAATGAGTGATATTGTTGAATACTTTTTACTTTTTTCATTGCTTTAAATACGAGAAGAATCTATATGTATATACGGTAATCTAATCCTCAAATTTTTCCTTTTTGCCTGATATTTGATACCGGTTGTTTTAGCTTAGTTTAAAGCACATCTCAGCTGTTGTTTTTCTTTCTTATGCACACACATATTCACATAACGGCAAGCGAAGCAATACTGTTCGATAGTTTTTATGAAAAAAAAATCCAAAATAAATAGATTTCTTCTCGATACGATTCTTCGCAGCATTTTTCATAATGAATCGTATATCAAAACTAGATGTATGTTGTATTCGATGAATAACAACAACAATGACAGAGCACGAGTTTTTTTTTCTCACTATCTCTCAAGAGACCACAACGAATATCACTACTTTATTCTCTTCTCCTCTCAAGATAAGATAAGCCAAAAGTAACCGACCAACGCGTCGCGCAATAAATTTCGTCAAACATTTCAAACATACCATAAAAAATCTTTTCACCGGTGACAATGGATCCCGATCGACGATGTCAATCAGATATGACTGTGTATGAATTTTTACCAACACGTACGAACATGTTAGGTATGTTGATCATTTCGTCTTTTGAATCTATGCGGAGAGAAAATGAATGAATTGTTTGCAGAGCACTACTGTGTGGCGTTCGAACGAGATTTAGAAGATCTAATTGCCGGTCAAGATCCGTATTCAATCATCGATCTATCATATCAGAATTTAACTGATGCATCAATGCCGTGTATCATCAAAAATGCTATTTATCGGAAAGAATGTAAAATTCTTAATTTATGGGGAAATCGTTTTACATCGAAAAGTCTGTTCGTTCTTATCAAAGCTTTAGAAGGCAATCAAACATTACACGAGCTGGATCTTTCGCATAATAGTCTCGGTGATGATGGTATTCAAATTCTTTCGCAATTTTTCTCTTTGAACAACTGTGAAATCAAACATCTTGATCTTTCTTCGAATAATGTGACCGAAGTCGGTGCTCATTCTATTGCTGACATGTTAAGAAGAAACCGAACGATCAAACGATTATCATTGAATAAAAATGACATCACTGATATCGGTTTGGTTCGTATAGCCGAAGAAATTCAGAATGGAAATGAAAGAATTGTCGAGTTGAAGTTCGACGATAATCCAAATATTACACGAGAGGGAATCGAAGCTGTTCTTGGCATTTTAAGAAACCATCGATCATTGGAAGGCATTTATGTTCAGAACTGTGGAGTTTTTAGTCAGCGTATAAAGGAAGATTTGGAAGAAAATGCGTTTCGAACAGGATTTGATGTTTTCGTTTGAAGAACAAATTCTTTCTTTTTTTGTCCGTTTTCCATTTTCATGTTTGCTTTCTTTTGTCTAATTGGAGAGAACGAAAAAGAAGATTGTTTCTCTTCATTTCTAGAAGTAAAAGCTTTCAAATTGTCAATCAATTGTAAAAACATGAACTAATCGACGTTAGTATCACTTGTGTACAGCCTTTCATCGTTAAAAAGAATACTCACATTCACCAAACAGAAGAATAATAAAAACGAATCCATGTGTAATTTGTTGGCAACAATCAAACGATGACTGCCAAATTCCGTGCACCTGAATTTATTCTACTAAGTATCTCGGTAATTTCTGCAGGCATCGCTGTTACATTAGCAAGTGTAGGTGTAGGTTCAGCTAATTGGCAAACAACAACGACGACGGATGTCAACGGACGAATCTATACAAGTAATATCGCAAATTTCTTTTATGCTTGTCGTTTGGATCAAGCAGGTAACACTCAATGTGGACAGCGAAGTAGCGATGATAATAATATACAATATTATACGATTAATGCAACAGGAAACACGGATACATGGAATTTCCATTTGAATTTTGCTTCTGCTTTGACTATTATTGGTATCGTATTTATTTTTATTGGAGGTGTTGCCAGTTTGTTAATGATCTTGGGTGATCGCATGCCGTGGATGTTTTTCGTCGCACCGATGTTTCTTTTTCTCGCTTGTCTTTTCATGCTTGCAGGTCTGGCTGAAGGTTCACGTGTGTTGAAGTTTAACGATTATGCAGCGTATTTATATGAAACAGGACATGTGATAACGATATTTAGTTGTATGACAAGTGCTTTGTTAGGTGGTCGTCTGTTTGATCCGCCTGTGGAGAGTAAAAGCTCGAAGAAATTAAAAAGAGCGAAAGCATCGTATTGATGATCGATTGAAACAGAAAACATTGATTTAGATTCTGTACAGATGACTTTTTTCGATTTGATATTCTAATAAATGAAACTCTGTCGTACATTGAATTACATTAGCAGCAAAATCAGTTATCATTGGATGACAAAGGCAAATTGTTACTATCCGAATGGAACGATTGATCATAATTACATAAAATATCTCTGATAGTGCGTTTGATACTCTAGACGAGTGTGTATCTATTTTTCGTGTAATTTGTCATTACTAATTTGGTCGACGCTTCTCGCACCATCGTATAGAAGTAAATAGTTTTTGTCATTATTTTTTCTTCTTTCGTTCTTTTGCTATTCTTGCTGTATGTGTTTAACCTGACGCGGAAACATGTACATTAATTTATAATGAATTGAATATATGGGAAAAAGATGCCCTTCTGCGATCTGTGCGTATGTAAAGGAACACAAATAAAAACAAGTAAATAACGATACATTCATCATGATGAATTCTTCATCTTTGGAAGGCGAAAAACGAATATTTCGACGTTTGATACGTATTTCTCGCGATCGTGATTATCCATTAAATCATTTAGAAACTGTTCTTTTACCATTATTTCAAAAGGACTATACAGAAGATAGTTTACGTGTGACTATTGAAAGTGCCAATCATATCTGGTGTGCATACGAAAATGGTCAATGTCTCGGCTGCGTATTGGCTACTGATATTGGCTCACATGGTGGAGTGTATGTGATTTTATTCGGAGTTTGTGAATCCGTACAAGGTCTGGGAATTGGAACACGTATGTTGAAGAAAATGATCAAATGGTGTCGAAAGCGTCGACGATCATTTATTTTTCTCCTGACAGAAGATTATAATGAACGTGCTATTCGATTATATGAAAAAGCTGGTTTCGAAAAACATTTCCACTCAACTATGTATGATGAACCTCTACCGGAGCATGGACAGGGTGTTCTTCCATTGATGCTTTTGCTATGAATTAATTAATAGAACAATGCAATTCTACTTTAGTTTTATTTTTGGTAGATCTTGACTGAAGATACAAGTATGAACTGCTTTTCAGCGAAATTACTTGTTTGCTCGTGTTCGATCGTTCTTGGGTTTTTTTTTCTGTTATTCTTAACTTTCTTTCTGTTTGAATAAAGAAATCTTGAAGGGACTCTTTTCGTCTGCGTCGACATGTATGTGAAAAAACATCGCTCACTCATGAATGTTTGTTTTGTGTGATGAAATGCGTGCTCTCTTCTTCCGAGCTGTTGTTGCGATAGAAGCAGCACAAATATAAGAACGAAGAAAATTTTGTATTAACATTACATTTTCATTCCAACAGACGACAATGGCAAGCGCTACAGGTCACAATACCAATCTTCGCTTTCTTGATGTTGGCGAAGAGCCTAATCAAGTCCTATTGCCTATCAGAGGCTACGCCAAGGAACCATTATTGCCATTAGAGGAGGCTGTTCAACCAATAAGTGAATTATTAGACGATCTGGAAATAATGGTACATACAGCGAAATCGAATTCGAAAAAGCCAGCAGATGGTCTCACTGTCGATGAATCGGCTGCCATTCACCTGTACACAATGCAGTGGGAAGAGCCGAATGTAAGTCTTTTTACTAAACTTAACACCACATTACGTTCAAAGCGACGCGAACCATTGAAACCATGGTTTCGCTATCTTAAACTCGCCTTGACGGCATTATTCAAGTTGCCGTCAGTAAAAGCCACCGTATGGCGTGGTGTTCGCGGTAATTTAAGCGACCAATACGACGAAGAACACATTTGGTGGGGGTTCAGTTCATGCACTGAAAGCATGAAAGTCATGGAACAATTTGTTGGCACAACTGGTGTGCGAACATTGTTCAATATAGAGTGCATCAATGGCAAGGCAATTCAAAAGCATTCGTTTTACAAGGACGAAAGTGAAGTTCTTCTCTTGCCCGGTACTTATTTTCGCGTGGTGGGGAAATGGAGCCCTGCAAAAGACTTATACATGATACAATTACGAGAAACACCCGCACCGCACGTGTATTTGGAACCTCCATTTGGATCAGCGCCAGCACCAGCACCAAGTAAGCCGGTCGTTCCACCTCAAGCGCCAGCCAAGGAAGAAAAAAGTTCATTGCATGCATCAGCTGCGCCTGCAAAAACAAAATGTAAGTGCCTTGGGTGTGGGTGATGTTGCGCGTATAAATCTCGATTTTTTACTCTAGCGATTAAATATACGAGGATAATAGTCGTTCTAGTAGGAAAAAATGGTCAGGTTTAAGTACTTTGTTATGAGGCATACAGTACTTCGTATTAGTCAAACGGAAGCATGAAAATTTTCTTTTCCATTTAGATAAGCAAGAATTTGCTGTGCCTAGTACTGACAAGCAGCTTGATCAAGTTCAGTCGTTTTTCTCATTAGCGATCGGTGGTTACATGCCGTGGTGCATTCAGCCTCCGCAAAAGAAGGTAAATGAATACAATTGTTGTTATGCGTATTCTGTTATTTCATAAGTTTGCAACAATCCGTTCGAACGCGACTAACATACGAGGTGAAAGCCGGTATGAGAACAAGACATTTATGGTCGTTTAAATCATTCATTTTCTCCATGAAAGAATGGTGAGTTTGGCAATATTCCGCGTGCTATTTCAACAGTGCAATATTGCGATGTGATCGTCCTCACAAATATTCCATATTTAAAAGCACCTACGTGAAGATTGAGCTTGCGATATTTTTCATTGTGGAAGTATCATCTGTGAACCGATTATTTGTGCCGAATGTGGTAAATGTCGTTATCATTGTTCAATGTTGATGTTGTCGGAGATTTCTCGAGAGTGTTTGGAACGAATCTTGGGACAAAGCAATTAGTGAACAAACTGCTGACTGGTAAATATTTGTCCGCATATCAGCTAAGATCTGGTGAATGCATCTTTGCAAAACCATTTATTTCGATATCTACATGGAATGGAAATAGAGTCGCTTTCTAAGTCAACCATTTATCATGTGAATGTGAAAAAACTGTAAGATCAAGAGCATTGTTATGCTCATGGACGAAATAAATAAACAGAGACTTACTGGTAATGATAAACATTCATAAAACTTGCGACTTCCATCAAGTGTTCATCCAACGAATATCTATTATTTTTGGCTTAATTTGATGAGCAGAAGCTTAAGTCAACCTGGAACTGGATCTAACCTATACAATTTCTATGTGACTATTGCACGCTTTTGTTGTTCTAAACGTGTGAATTCAAGTAAATGAAGTAGACCAAATATATGTCCGTGATAATTGTCATTCTCGTCTTCTGTGATCAACACTATCCTCATAGTTCTATGACTCGTCGAAGAGGAATGTGGAAGACGAATATCCGTGTTATCGAAATTCTTTTTCTTCAAGTATGGCGTTCTTTTTTCGTATTGGCGCATCCTTACCTTCTACTGACATGAACGCAAGATTCTTACATCAACGGATTGGAAAGATAAAGATCGGAAGCGTTGAGCCATTTCAAAAACCTTCTTATCATACAACAACTGAATGATGTCGTAACAGACTGACGCATAAACGATCATTTCAGAACGCAGAAATTACAAAACAGATGTTCATAACACGTGACATCTTTATAATACATTTCTAATGTAATATCTATCCAACGAAATCGTCAGAATAAATAAACCATATCTCGATTTAATTTGTCCACAAACCGTACACTCATGCATACAAATAAATTTCACACCAATCTTCCTACTGCACACCCGCGAAAAAGAATGCAAAAGTGATACCGTCTGTGCGTCTATTATATCATTTCCCACCACACTCAGATTTTATTCTTTCACTTGCTATAGCAAGAAACATATGAATCCACCCTTCGCATTTACTCGCCATCTTTTATCACGCACATCCCACATTATTCTCCAAGACTCTCACTCACCTTCATATTCCATGACGCCTGAACCACAACGTTACAACAACTTTAAGCGCCAAACCAATCAACACATGTGCAATATAATTCTACAGTATTCATCGATATCCTCCACTTTTCACCACAATCAAATATGCGAACCGCACTTTCGTACCAATCATTCCCTCTCTACGTGTTCTATTTCAATCTACATCGTTCACATTTCCTTCCAACCAAAACCTAATATGTCAACACTGTCATGAAAATGCAACTTGTACTCTCTATTCTCATGTTCCGTAGAATTCAGTGCCATCGGAGAAGATGGAGAGTTGTTTCGAAGTGAAGACAACAGATGAACAGAATGATGTTGAGTATTGTTGATTAGTGATGTGATACTGAATGAGATGGAAGAAGATGGAGAGTTGTTTCGAAGTGAAGACAACAGATGAACAGAATGATGATGAGTATTGTTGATTAGTGATGTGATACTGAATGAGATGGAAGAAGATGGAGAGTTGTTTCGAAGTGAAGACAACAGATGNGCGAGAACATCTAACGGTAGAGTCCAGAGAACATCGAATGTCACTGATGAATGCAGTTCTAAACGATTTTGAAATGTTTGAGCATTACAAATAATGAACGCTAATCGTTCATTCGCGTAACTAAACGTTAAAATGGATTCGTACAGGAGACACATAACACCTAATTGTTGTTCTTTGATGAATTCGATCGATGGAAGAAGAGAATATTGATATAAACAAGGAGACATGTCCATAGTTGATAAGTATAAAATCGTTTCGGAGCATGCGGCGCATGACCAATCCTTTTTATTATGATGAGCGATCGACTGTTCTTCGAGTTCCATGGTGTTTTCATCGAGAGTGAAAATATCTTTATGAGTGACGAGGATAAAACGTTCAAGTGCAGATGCCCAATATATGTTAACATGCGTGTATGACCACGGGATCTGTTTGATAAGATTCAATTTTCGATCGAATAGGGAAAGATTCGGTTTTTGTTCGATTAAGAGATGTTTCTTGCTGCAAGCCATCGCGATAGAATTCTTTTCTCTTGTTTGAATAATTTGGTATGGTTCTTTCAACGGAAGTAGATTTTCTCGGTGTGATTTAGTGCGAGTTTTTCTCTCAGATCTCGCTTTCGTAATACTTGCTTTAGTTATTTTTGTGACATCTTCAATGTGTTGCAGTTCAACTTCTTGTTTGTTTTTCTCCGACGAAGAACATGTCATTCTTCCGTAAAAATATCGCCACCAGCCATTCAACATGTTAAAACAAGATCGTCGCGTATACGTCGCATCCTTGGGCTGCTTTGTACCATCACTTGTCGCTTCAGGTTTGTTGATATGTTCGATAAAATGATCATTACAAAAGTGCTTATTATGGCATTCACATATGATGAGCACCGACAGTTCACATAGTTCTCTCGAACATGATTGTGATGATGAAAGCTGCTCCATCGAAACGAGCGGTGATTTTATACGAACAGACTCTTGTTGGACCGATGTATTGAACTTTTGTTAATAATTTGTTGGTTCTTGACTAACTCAGTAATCATGAGGTTGATCTTTTTCTTTCCGCTTTAGTTTTATATTTGCATAAGAGGCAACGAGACATACTTTACCTGAAAAATCATGTATACTAGTCATTCAAACAGGTCGATTCATATCTCATTGTTTTAATATAGGAGAATATTTAAAAAAAAACAGCTAATACAACGCGTTATGTAAAGCAAATAGATAGGGCGTGTTTTCCCGCATGAGATTTTAGTTAATAAAATATTTATTTTACGACATTTAATAAACTTGATTTGTCGTTGGTAGGAAATACTTCGCCAAAATGGTGACGCAAACTATCACTGACTTTGTCGCGGCTTCGAGCAAGCGGCTCGATAAACACTCAAAGACTGTTCTAATAATAAGTGGATAAACTCTCGACTAGAGAAACCAATTCACCTTCGAAATATTACCGAGAAGATTTATAATTGTCATTTATCGGTAGAAGTAAATGTACATCTCACATAGAATTGCACTTTTTTTTCTCATTCTAATCCAACGTTAGAAATGTATTTATTTTCTTCAAGAAGAAGAAGATAACAATTTTTCAACAAGGATTTTCGCACCAGTAAATGTTTGCCGTTTGAGTGTTTCCACAGCAGATGGTACGAGGAGTGATCGAATTTGTTTGCATTCATCAGGTTGACCGTGTTCGAGCATCCTAAACATCAAATTCTTCATCTATACACAACGCAGAACACTGACAATACTTACATGACGAAAATAAAACAACCACGATTACATAATATCCATGTGCGTAATGTATCTGGTGAGATTGACGATAATAATGTCGATACCAGAGCTAAATGAAAAGGAGGACATGGTTGACGGTGGTATCGAAGATGATTTACTTGTCTTTTGTTTGTGCTTCTTTTGTCGTTTACCATCGGCGATGATTAAATGTCGTAAGACATTGTGAGCAATTTGATTTTCAATCAGATTGGTCTCGGCTTGAGGTTCTACAGATGACGTGCTCAGTACTGAACTTAATGATGTATAAAATGAAGTTAATTTATCATCAGCTACAATAAAACACACTTGAATATTGATAAATATGAAACAAAAATTCTTACGAGAAAGTCGTTCGATCATTTCAGTCATCATAAAACCTTTGAAACCATCTTTTAGTGTTGATAGGATATTGTCTGTGAAATATTCTAGGAAATACGATTTGCAAAACTCGAATAATTCATGTTGACGAATATCAGCATCTTTTTTGCTATAAAAATAAAGAAATGTAAAACAATTAGAACAATTTTCTTGTCAAATACCTTGTGGCCAATGTGTCACTCGTTTTCATTAATTGAACAAGATCATATTGTAAATGTTTGGTATTTCGTGGTGCAATCAAATACATCAGAACTTTTTTACCATGAGCATCGTTGATGACTTCGTCGAAACTTGACATTAGTTCTTGTAAAACCACTTTTGATACCAGTTTTGTATCATCAACAACATCAAATATTGTCCAAAGGACAGGATAACCTTGCTCTTCTTTTGCAATTTTTATTACAAATGATTTCAAACTTTTTATTAATAATTTTCGATCCTAAAAGTGAACACGAAACCTTTTTTCGAGAATCTTTGAGAAGCACAATGACATACTTTGTTTGTTCCATACCAAAGACAGTGGATCGCAACGCGAGCACCATCACGACTATGAATCATTTTAATTAATTTCTCTTTGACAGCATCGATCATTTCCTATTCGATCATTTCGTCATAAAATCATTACTTTGAATAACTTCATCTTACCTCACGACCTTTTTCATTGGCATTTCGTATGTATTCATGCATAACTCGATGCACTATCGATGTACTCAATAGATCTCTAAAAAAACACCCGTCGGATGTGAAAACTGGTACTTCGAAAGGCTTGTTCTCTACTTTTGAATGCAAGGCATGATGTTTTCTTGCATATTTTCCAAAACATTTGCTCGTTGACCAGTCGCTGTTTTACTCGCAAGTAACTCTTCGATATTTTTCACATCCGTCGTCTAATTCAATTCAATGATTCAAATATATATTAATCACGATGTCTTACTTTCAGAATTGCATATTCCCGACCGTAAAATTCTTGAACCAATTGAAAACGTTCGGCAGAATTGCAAACATCATTGTAACAATACTCCAATACACGACAACCGATCTATGAAATCGAAACGATTATGCATAAACATACGAGATAACGAATTTACTCACTGAATGCCGTGCTAGCTTGCATACATGACCGTGAAGACTTTTCTTGATCGTGTCTTTTTGTGCATCCGTTCTAAAGGAATGTAATTATTTCATTGGAAGTACTTTGGCGTCGGCGTACGATCGTGATCCTTACCCATAGGTTAGAAATTTGATGATAACGTGATGAGCATAGAGAGATTTGGACATTGTTGGTATTTCCTCTATTGAAAGTGAAATGACGTTTGAAAAGAAACTCAAAATGAGTAGATTTACTTTGAATTTGTTCGAAGATATATTGTTTTTGTTGTTCATTACCAAATTGAACGAGACATTCGAGTACACGTGTTGTATCATGTGCCATGGATAGAAATTTCACATTTCCTTCGATTAATTTCATCAATTCACCACATAGTTTCACTCGCACTTCGTTGGTCGTTTCGTCTCGGCGTAGAACTTCCCAAATTTTCTTCGATTTATCGGCCATATCGTNGAGTACACGTGTTGTATCATGTGCCATGGATAGAAATTTCACATTTCCTTCGATTAATTTCATCAATTCACCACATAGTTTCACTCGCACTTCGTTGGTCGTTTCGTCTCGGCGTAGAACTTCCCAAATTTTCTTCGATTTATCGGCCATATCGTAGAGAACACCACGTCGTAGCTTTTGTCGTTCTTTCAATCGCTGGCGAAATGTTGTATTTTCTTTATCTTGAACGATGTTGATGTGTTTCTTCTTTTTCTTGCTTTCCATTTGCTTTTGTTTGCTTTTCAATTGTTTTTTGATAAGCTTAACATTGGATAGCATGCTCGGATCGGGTTTTACTCGTGCTTGACGTTTAGCAGCAGCTACCTGTGCTAATTTTTCGCTTGCACGAGATTTCAGAGATGAGGAAAGCGAGTCGAAATCCAACTGAAACCAATTGAAGGCAAAAAACAAGATAATTCATGATGTTACTTTTAGAGAAAATTCGTTTTACCTTCTTTGGCTTTTCATTTTCGTCATTTTTCAACGAAAATTGTACTTTCTTCTTCTTTTGAGCCGAATCATCAGCTTTTTTCGACAGTTTACGTTTCTTAATTTCTACGGAAGTACTCATCTAAAGCAAAGACATTAGCTTGAACTTAGAGGAAAACGAACTTCGAACGTAAATGAATCTATATGAGTATAGAGTATTGTAATAGTGAAACAGAATGATAATATGGATCGGACTTCACCTCCGTTAACGAGCAATCAAACGGAGTTGACGATAGATGGAGCTACATGATGATTTTTCGAATACATCGTTCATCTTTCTATACAAGTATAGCTTTATGCATACGATTTCCTTCCGTTTATGGTACGAATATGCATTAGTATTCTCGACAATCAGTTGCACATCATTTGCTGATGATAATACAAGCGATGAGTGTGAGAACAGAAAACAGTTGTTGAACATGAATTCAATGGTCTAGTACGATAAGAACAGATATCATCTTTCAATTCGAAATATGCTTTATTTCATCCAATTTGAAAAACAAAGAAAGTGTTAAATGGTATTCTGTACAGAATATACAGGACATTGTCTAGACCTCTTTCGCATCGCCTGGACGTGCGACTTGACCTGGCTCTTCCATATGTTCCGGTTGTTCTTGCTGGTTCTGAAGTCCATAGGACGGTCCAGTAAGTAGACTAACGGGTGCATCCGCTGGCGGATGACCATAACCTTCGAACCACAAGAAAAATCGTGTAATGACAATACTTCGACGTTCCGCCAGGGTTTTGATATAATAATGGTATGTGTCCCAGGTTAATTTCGAAAGAAGAAAACCAAGGAAAACATCCACTGTGTAATGGAATCGAGTAGCAATGATGAATAAATACCCAAGGATTGTAAACATCCATACCAATAATGATGTTATGTAAAACGATAGAGGATCACCAGTGGAATCTAGTTTTGGAAAAAGCCAACCTGGCCTTCCAAGAGTTATTTCTCGATTGTTGCCTTTGTATTTATTCCATAGCCAACGTATTGGATAGTGCTCTTCACCTTTAGAATAAGTCGTCCAAGCCAGTGCACACAGTGTCACTGTAATACATTAAATTAATTTTCAGGAAATTAAATTTGATTTACTTACATGTAACTGTATGCCCAGAGAAAAGAACGTCACCACATGTTGCATGAATCAAAGACATGATATAAAATGCTTCAATCGGTGGTGAACCAACTGCTGTCGTGTTACAACCAGGTAATGGAACACTCAGTGAAGTAACGTAAATCGATATACTTCGCATAATAAACATCACTGCTTGAACAAAAAGCCATCGACGAAAAACAATTAAACGAATATCGCGTTGAAATATGTAACGAATAATAACTAAAAGGAACGACGCTAAAAGAAAATAATTGTTAATGGCATAGAATGAGAAGTAGGGTAATAATTTGTGGCCAATGTCCGGTAAGGCTGGTAACCAGTATGGAGAATTCCGATCAGCCCATACTTGAACGAGCGAGTTAACATAGAGAGTTATGAGAAAGAAGATAATTGAGAAACATAAAGGTAACCATGTTAATCGTGCCATTATTTTATTTTATTCCAACTGCGGTCGATGAGCTATCTTTTATTGGAAAGAAAACAAGAAGAATAAGAAACGACGATGTTGGAATAGAATTGTGCATGCTGACCGAATAGAACGCAAAGAAAAAAAAAGACGAGAAAGAGAGAAAGACTAACATATATATGTAAACGAAGAGAGATGAAGGAGAAAGAAGATGATGCCTGTCTGGTCAATAGCAACTTATAATTGCAGTAACAACTGGAATTGGACACTTGGAAAGATTGATTTCTATCCAGTGAGTGTACACCTGCGGCTTCATTCAAAGTACAAGCTAAATGTGATATGTTGATGACTTATCCCTATCGTAAATCGAAAGCTGACGTGTACTTTTTAATAAAGTGAATTGTGTTACGTTTTGTAATAAGAAGATGTCATTGATGACTTCATAAATACAACGAAACAACACATTTTCTCGTGGGAGATTCTCTTTCATATGTGTTGACCGGAATAAATGTACTATTATTACTGACGTAATTGGATGGATACATGGAATCTCGAGAGAACATGTTTATTGTTCGTTAAATCTTAAAAATGGCTTTTATTCTCGTTAGAAACTGTAACAAATGAATATCCATGGATGAAAACAAGCGAAAATGTGTGACACATTTATTTTTGTTGTTGTTGTTGCTGTTGTTGAAGATGCATTTGGATAATGCCAGTAATTTGTTGTCTTGTTAATAATTTATCATATAAAACTTTTTGTAATTTATCGATTTCAACTTGAAGATAGTCGTGTTTACGTTTGAAATAATCCTGTGCCTTTTTTGGCCGCATTTCCACAAAGAATCCTGTGCCAATGTCAACCAAAACATGATCTGGATCAGATAATCGACCAGGAACATACATCGACGACGATAATGGCACAAGTAACGAATTATCTTGATTATTTGTCGGTAAACGTGATACAGCTAACATCGATTCACCGAAACCTTCTTGTGCATATTGGAGACGTTGAATGGACGATTGTAACATTTCAATATCCGATTGTAATTGAGTGCGAACTTGTTCGACTTGGGCCATACTTAAGCCAGCAGGTTGTTGTTCGCTTGAAGCAGATGCTGTTGCAGCAGACATGGTGAGATCTAGAAAAAAAAGTAAACGTTAATGTGCGTGTCGTCAAGACAAGACAGACATGTCTTCGTTTTTGGCTGTTTTTTTTTAACATTGAGAGGACGAGCGAGATAACCAATTCGATGTTACCATGCGAAGTAGAAGGCACACATATTGTACAACAGTGACCTCTGGATGAACTTTATATAAAATTAGTAAAAACAGACTGACGGCAAATCTTTCACAATTGATCGAAATAATGAGTAAGGTCTGTTAGATCGATAGATGATGGTAGCAGTTCAAAATACAAGTCAGCATCTAATAAAAAAGTGAAAGCAATTTGACGTAGATAAAAGAATGTGAAAAAGTATTTGATAATAAGTGATAGATGTAATCGAAAGAATTGAGTTTATTCAAAAAAAGATTACTCCGCGGCGGGGAATCGAACCCCGGTTTCCCGCGTGACAGGCGGGGATACTAACCACTATACTACCGCGGACGGTACTGTTAATCCTTATACGTCATTGCATGAAAATCCAACTCGAATCATTCTCGGAGCTTAAAACAACCCTCCCATTGTGTCAATATTTGACATGTACGCGTTCATAATAATATTGTCAATTGAGTCGGTTTTCCAACTAGGTATCATTTTGTTTCCACTTTCATCACGATCTATTTATCAAGCATGTCTTCTATCGTCTGATTGCTAGATATCTGTGGGCTCACAGAAAATAGTATCTTTTTACAATTGAGTATCGACAAACCTAATAAATGAACGTGATTATCTAACCGAATACTTCTTTTCACTGACGTAAACGTTGGCAGAATATGATCATATGGAGGGAAAAAAAATCTTGCTTCATTCCTTTTTTATTGAATCTATTGAGTAGGTTAACGTTAAATCACGAACTCCAAGATATGGTCAAAGATCGACTTCAAGAGCTAAAGAGCAAAGTGAGATGATTTGTTAGTGTTAATCGAAAAGAACTCAGTGTTTGGTTTCAGATGCGAAGATCTGATGAAGGTCAAAGTATTAGTTTGATGCATTATTATTCTATTATCAATGCGGCTGAACCATTCATGGACGATTTTTTCAATGATGTAAGTACAGCTCTTCAATAACAAACTGTCTGTCAAACAATGGTACTTTCAATTAGTTAAATGCGACTCGAAGTCACATCCAACAAATTTCCGAACTTGTTGAACAAGTCGGCCAGCTACAAAACATACTGCTGACATCAGATGTTACTCCAGGTATGTGCCATAGATGATTTCATAACTATAAACACGGCAAAGTCGTTAATAGGAATAAAACAAGAACTTGAAAAAACCATGAAAGAAATCAAACAATCTGGCAATGACATTCGAATGAAGTTAAAACGTAAGAAGAAACTTTTGTTCTTCTCCATATGTTACTTTCTTTTTTCGTGCAGACATGAAAGAAGTACAAGAAATGGATTCTACTTGTAACCGAGGAAACGTTCGTCAGCGCATCATGGATGGGCAGATTGACGCGTGTATAAAATATTTTTGTGCAATAATGAATCGTTACTACGAATTAGTCGTCACTTATCGCGAACAATGCAAAACACGACTTGTTCGCCAATTAGAAATCGGTTTGTTCAGATAGTCGCTCATACGGAATAAAAAGGAAAGTGAATATTTTTTCAGCAAATATCAGCAGAACGGACGAGGAAGTGGAAGAAATCCTGGCAAAAGGTCATGCAACTCTATTCCCTGAAGTGAGAAGTCAAAACCAAAAAGAAATTCTTTAACGATAATTCATTTTAGGTTATCATTGAATTGCAAGATGCCCGACAAAATCTGGCTGATATGAAATCTCGTCAAGAGAATCTCAACACGCTTGAGAACGATATTGAACAATTGCGTGATATATTTTTGGACTTAACCTACTTAATTTATTCTCAAAATGAACAAGTTCATTCCATTGAAGAAGCAGTTCTCAATGCGAAATTGGGTATCAAACCGTTCAGGCGATTACCACATCCAAAACAAAAATCCGATTTGTCGTCGTTAAAGTTTTCTCGAAAGAAATATCTTTCATCAGTAGTGAAAGTCTTTTCAAAGCTATTCGCGACATGTCTATGCTCAAGTAGATTGACTTGTTCGTAATACAGACTAGATGTCATAGCGTTTTTTGACAACTGTTTACAGTTTTATTCAACGTTTCAAATAAAAATTTATAGTTAAGATCAAAATCTTTGTTCGCGCCATAGACTTTCATATTCTTTTGCTGAATTCACATCTTTTGGTTGAGATATAGTAGGCAATGGTTCACTGGATAGTTTCTTCATATTTCTTCTTCCAATTAACATCATTTTCGTATCATGGTCATGAAGATTTCGCAGGAAGTCTTTTCGTTGGTATATCAACGTTGGATTATTCAAAAGAAAAATAGCCAAGTGCCAATTATGCTTTGCCTTTGAGAGTCGTTTAGTCGGATAAAGATGATCGCGAAGGAGATGACTGACAAAAAACAGTAAGACTGGATGACGGTGAGCGGTTTCCATATAAATTAATCCGCAATATGCGTTGAAACCTGCATCCATTGTTTCTAATTTTCGGCCTAACGGTGAGTAATCTAATCGACACATGTAAAACATTCCACCGATAATACTTTTCAATATACGAAAGAAAGCGGCAAAGAAACCGAGAAATGTATCCAAGAAGAAGTTAAAATAAAGAAACACCATTAATGCACGGCGATTATTAATCGACAAAACTTCTCCACTATGCTGCAGAAAAACGTATTGACTCAAAAGCTTGTTGATATAAAGTTTAAAAGTCGTGAAGAGTATAGGCGGAATGATCAAAGTTAAAAATCTCTCCAGCGAAGGAACACTTGTAAAGATAATCAATGCAGCGATTGACATAGTTAACATGGTAGAAACGAATAGGATCAAAGCATAACCGATAATAACATAACCGATCAAATATCCAGCGAAATGAAAACTTCCAGTGGAATAGCTAACATTCGATGTTGAGACACGAGGTGGTATTTCACGATGATCACCGCGATAGGATTGAAGAAGATTTCGTCGGATACTTGCTAACATAAACAACAATTGAATGATAATGACCAGTAAGGCAACGTAGATACTGATGAGAAAAGGTACAGCAAGGTCGGGAACAGGGAAATCTGGTGGTGCACCTTTTGCGTCAGCTTCGACAGGATCTCTGGAAATTATAAATATAGCAAATAGATCAGCAAAAGCTTGGATATACGGATGAATTTTGTTCAGTATCGGTAGCGTACGAATAGAAATCTATAAAAAATATGGCAAAGATTCAAAAGACAAGATGGAGCAAACTTACGCTAACGGTAAGGAAGAAAAGTAAAAGAAATATCGATGCATAGACGCATATGACACGAGATGAGAAGCGAAAATCATCTCTCCATGCATAAATACGTCGTAAAATTTGAGACAATCGATTCTTAGCCGGTTCGGTAGATGCATATCCAAATAACTTCTTCACATAACGTGCTTCAGCTGAATGAGGTAACGAAGAATACAAAAGATCCTTTTGTTCACGCCTCATTTGCTTATCAGGAATATTTCGATGTCGTATTCGTTTGATCAATACCATCGGTAGTTTGACACATATGTAACTCAAACAGAAATATCGAGGAATGTCGAGGAACAGTTGAAGAAACAGCAATTTCGATCCTGTACCATAATAAGCGATCATTTCTGCTGTACGATTACTTCCCGTTTTGTTAAATTGTTCTTTTGTTTGATAGAAATTATTCGTACATAAACCAGCAGACATGATTGCAACAGTGAAATCTAACCAGGCATAGAGAGTACCACAAATTAAAGTAAAATAATTATCCATATACACAGCAGCTAAGATTGGATAACGTCGAAATCCAATCACGAAGACACGAAAGATTTGAGTAAGGTAAGTTATGATGACTCCTATAAGACTCAACGAATGTAATTTATACGAATATTTAGAAAAAAAAACAAACAAACCTTGATTTGAAGATTCTCTACCTCCAGTCAACAGTTCATTGGCGATGTCCAATAATTCATCGGCAAACACGGCAAATATCACAGCAGCTAACGTTCGTTTTACATGTCCAAAAAAGTCCAATGGAATTACTACACCAAGATAACCCTTACAATACCGATTGTGCCGCGATGAAGCTCGTTTGGTGATGATCATGAACAAAAGAATTAACAAACAAGCAATAGGGAATGTAAAGATATTGAAATCTGCTCGAAAATTGATGATTCGACAAACAGAATGTGTATTAAAATACACCGATTGATTGTTTTCATACTTATATACAACTTCATCGTGAATAGGTTTTAGAATAGACCATTTTACAACGAGAGTACTCATGGCAAATATGAATGTAAGAATACCCGTAATCCACGCATATTTTCGGCGAGATGGATCAAAAACTTCAACAGATACTGTAGGAAACTTTAATCGGACAATCGGAATACTTGGTCTAAACATAAAATTCAAATAGATGATGACATATTGACCAACTAGATTTTACTCCTGCTTTTGTTTTGGTTGATTACGTTTCTTTCTGATGCGACGAAATAATCCTAGTCCGTAAAACGCTGCTAATAGAACAGCTAGCAAAATACCTAAGGTAATGACTTGTTTTCCACCATTCGACACTGCAAAGTCAAGATCAACAAATATTGAAAACGTTATTCTTCAAAATTTCAACTCACTTTCATTACACGTCGCTCCATTCCACCAAAACTTGCACGAACATATCTGTTCATCCTCCTGTGTGTTTAAACAATAACCATTGCGTCCACATGGATTATACACCGAACAATCTGTGAACAATTATCATACTATTCGTTACATTTTTCTAATCCTACACTTTACTTATTGATACGGGTACTGTCGAGGTTATAGTAACATTTTCGTCTGACGATAAATCCTCGGACATAATGAGTGATATTGTTGAATACCTTTTACTTTTTTCATTGCTTTAAATACGAGAAGAATCTATATGTATATACAGTAATCTAATCCTCAAATTTTTCCTTTTTGCCTGATATTTGATAGTGGTTGTTTTAGCTTAGTTTAAAGCACATCTCAGCTGTTGTTTTTCTTTCTTATGCACACATATATTCACATAACGGCAAACGAAGCAATATTGTTCGATAGTTTTTATGAAAAAAAACATCCAAAATAAATAGATTTCTTCTCGATACGATTCTTCGAACCATTTTTCATAATGAATCGTATATCAAAACTAGATGTATGTTGTATTCGATGAATAACAACAACAGTGACAGAGCACGAGTTTTTTTTTCATTATCTTTCAAGAGAACACAATGAATATCACTACTTTATTCTCTTCTCCTCTCAAGATAAGATAAGCCAAAAGTAACCGACCAACGCGTCGCGTAATAAATTTCGTCAAGCATTTCAAACATACCATAAAAAATCTTTTCACCGGTGACAATGGATTCCAATCGACGATATCACTCAGATATGGCTGTGTATGAATTTTTACCAACACGTACGAACATGTTAGGTATGTTGATCATTTCGTCTTTTAAATCTATACCGAGAGAAAATGAATGAATTATTTGTAGAGTACTACAGTGTGTCGTCCGAACGAGATTTAGAAGATTTAATTGCTGGTCAAGAACCGTATTCAATCATCGATCTATCATGTCAGAATTTAACTGATGCATCGATGCCGTGTATCATCAAAAATGCGATTTATCAGAAAAAGTGTAAAATTCTTAACTTATGGGGAAATCGTTTTACATCGAAAAGTCTATTCGTTCTGATCAAAGCTTTAGAAGGAAATCAAACATTACAAGAGCTGGATCTTTCGCATAATAGTCTCGGTGATGATGGTATTCAAATTCTTTCGCAATTTTTCTCTTTGAATAACTGTGAAATCAAACATCTTGATCTTTCTTCGAATCATGTGACCGACGTCGGTGCTCAATCTATTGCTGACATGTTAAGAAGAAACCGAACGATCAAACGATTATCATTGAATAAAAATGACATCGAAGATACCGGTTTGGGTGGTATAGCCATAGCAATTCGGAATGGAAATGAAAGAATTGTCGAGTTGAAGTTCGACGATAATCCGCGTATTACACGAGAAGGAATCGAAACTGTTCTTGACATTTTAAGAAACCATCGATCATTGGAAGGCATTTATGTTCAGAATTGCGCAGTTTTTAGTCCGCATATAAAGTATGATTTGGAAGAAAATGCGTTTCGAACAGGATTTGATGTTTTTATTTGAAGAACAAATTCTTTCTTTTTTTGTCCGTTTTCCATTTTCATGTTTGCTTTCTTTTGTCTAATTGGAGAGAACGAAAAAGAAGATTGTTTCTCTTCATATCTAGAAGTAAAAGCTTTCAAATTGTCAATCAATTGTAAAAACATGAACTAACAGACGTTAGTATCCTTATGTACAGCCTTTCATCGTTAAAACAAATACTCACATTCACCAAACAGAAGAATAATAAAAACGAATTCATGTGTAATTTGTTGGCAACAATCAAACGATGACCACCAAATTCCGTGCACCTGAATTTATTCTACTAAGTATCTCGGTAATTTCTGCAGGTATCGCTGTTACATTAGCGAGTGTAGGTGTGGGTTCAGCTAATTGGCAAACAACAACGACGACGGATGTCAACGGACGAATCTATACAAGTAATATCGCAAATTTCTTTTATGCTTGTCGTTTGAATCAAGCAGGTAATACTCAATGCGGACAGCGAAGTAGCGATGATAATAATATACAATATTATACGATTAATGCAACAGGAAACACGGATATATGGAATTTCCATTTGAGTTTTGCTTCTGCTTTGACTATTATTGGTATTGTATTTATTTTTATTGGAGGTGTTGCCAGTTTATTAATGATCTTGGGTGATCGCATGCCGTGGATGTTTTTCGTCGCACCGATGTTTCTTTTTCTCGCTTGTCTTTTCATGCTTGCAGGTCTGGCTGAAGGTTCACGTGTGTTGAAGTTTAACGATTATGCAGCGTATTTATATGAAACAGGACATGTGATAACGATATTTAGTTGTATGACAAGTGCTTTTTTAGGTGGCCGTCTGTTTGATCCGCCTGTGGAAAGTAAAAGCTCGAAGAAATTAAAAAAACCGAAAGCATCGTATCGATAATGGATTGAAACAGAAAAGATTGATTTAGATTCTATACGGATGACTTTTTTCGATTTGATATTCTAATAAATGAAACTCTATCGTACATTGAATTACATTAGTAGCAAAATCAATCATCACTGGATGACAAAGGCAAATTATTACCATTCAAATGCAACGATTGATCATACATAAAATATCTCTGATAGTGCGTTTGACACTCTCTAGACGAGTGTGTATCTATTTTTCGTTTTTTTTTGTGTGATTTGTCATTACTAATTTGGTCGACGCTTCTCGCACCATCGTATAGAAGTAAATAGTTTTTGTCATTATTTTTTCTTCTTTCGTTCTTTTGCTATTCTTGATGTATGTGTTTAACCTGATGCGGAAACATGTACATTAATTTATAATGAATTGAATATATGGAAAAAAGATGCCCTTCTGCGATCTGTGCGTTTGTAAAGGAACACAAATAAAAACAAGTAAATAACGATACATTCATCATGATGAATTCTTCATCTTTGGAAGGCGAAAAACGAACATCTCGACGTTTGATACGTATTTCTCGCGATCGTGATTATCCATTAAAACATTTAGAAACTGTTCTTTTACCATTATTTCAAAAGGATTATACAGAAGATAGTTTACGTGTGACTATTGAAAGTGCCAATCATATCTGGTGTGCATACGAAAATGGTCAATGTCTCGGCTGCGTATTGGCTACTGATATTGGCTCACATGGTGGATTGTATGTGATTTTATTCGGAGTTTGTGAATCTGTACAAGGTCTGGGAATTGGAACACGTATGTTGAAGAAAATGATCAAATGGTGTCGAAAGCGTCGACGATCATTTGTTTTTCTCCTGACAGAACATTATAATGAACGTGCTATTCGATTATATGAAAAAGCTGGCTTTGAAAAACATTTTCATTCAACTATGTATGATGAGCCTCTACCGGAGCATGGACAGGGTGTTCTTCCATTGATGCTTTTGATATGAATTAATTAATAGAACAATGCAATTCTGCTTTAGTTTTATTTTTGGTAGATCTTGACTGAAGATACAAGTATGAATTGCTTTTCAGCGAAATTACTTGTTTGCTCGTGTTCGATCGTTCTTGGGTTTTTTTTTCTGTTATTCTTAACTTTCTTTCTGTTTGAATAAAGAAATCTTGAAGGGACTCTTTTCGTCTGCGCCGACATGTATGTGAAAAAACATCGCTCACTGATGAATGTTTGTCTTGTGTGATGAAATGTGTGCTCTCTTCTTCCGAGCTGTTGTTGCGATAGAAGCAGCACAAAGATAAGAACGAAAGAAATTTTGTATTAACATTACATTTTCATTCCAACATACGACAATGGCAAGCGCTACAGGTCACAATACCAATCTTCGCTTTCTTGACGTTGGCGAAGAGCCTAATCAAGCCCTATTGCCTATTAGAGGCTACGCCAAGGAACCATTATTGCCATTAGAGGAGGCTGCTCAACCAATAAGTGAATTATTAGACGATCTGGAAACAATGGTACATACAGCGAAATGGAATTCGAAAAAGCCAGCAGATGGTCTCACTGTCGATGAATCGGCTGCCATTCACCTGTACACAATGCAGTGGGAAGAGCCGAACGTAAGTCTTTTTACTAAACTTAACACCACATTACGTTCAAAGCGACGCGAACCATTGAAACCATGGTTTCGCTATCTTAAACTCACCTTGACGGCATTATTCAAGTTGCCGTCAGTAAAAGCCACCGTATGGCGTGGTGTTCGCGGTAATTTAAGCGACCAATACGACGAAGAACACATATGGTGGGGGTTCAGTTCATGCACTGAAAGCATGAAAGTCATGGAACAATTTGTTGGCACAACTGGTGTGCGAACATTGTTCAATATAGAGTGCATCAATGGCAAGGCAATTCAAAAGCATTCGTTTTATAAGGACGAAAGTGAAGTTCTTCTCTTACCTGGTACTTACTTTCGTGTAGTGGGCAAATGGAGCCCTGCAAAAGACTTACACATGATACAATTACGAGAAACACCCGCACCGCACGTGTATTTGGAACCTCCATTTGGAACAGCAGCAGCAGCACCACCACCACCAAGTAAGCCGGTCGTTCTACCTCAAGCGCCAGCCAAGGAAGAAAAAAGTTCATCGCATGCATCAGCTGCGCCTGCAAAAACAAAATGTAAGTGCCTTGGGTGTGGGTGAGGGTGTGCTTATAAATCTCGATTTTTTTCGTCTAGCGATTAAATATACGAGGATAATAGTCGTTCTAGTAGGAAAAAATGGTCAGGTTTAAGTACTTTGTTATGAGGCATACAGTACTTCATATCAGTCAAACGGAAGTATGAAAATCTTCTATTCGATTTAGATAAGCAAGAATTCGCTGTGCCTAGTACTGACAAGCAGCTTCGTCAAGTTCAGTCGTTTTTCTCATTAGCGATCGGTGGTTACATGCCGTGGTGCATTCAGCCTCCGCAAAAGAAGGTAAATGAATACAATTGTTGTTATGCGTATTCTGTTATTTGACAAGTTTGCAACAATCCATTCGAACGCGACAAACATCCGAGATGAAAGCCGGTATGAGAACAAGACATTGAAGGTCGTTTAAATCATTCATTTTCTCCGTGAAAGAATGGTGAGTTTGGCAATATTCTGCGTGCTATTTCAACAGTGCAATATTGGAATGTGATCGTCCTCACAAATATTCCATATTGAAAAGCACCTACGTGAAGATTGAGCTTGCGATATTTTTCATTGTGGAGGTATCATCTGTGAACCGATTATTTGTGCCGAATGTGGTAAATGTCGTTATCATTGTTCAATTTTGATGTTATCGGAGATTTGTCGAGAGTGTCTGGAACGAATCTTGAGACAAAACAATAAGTGAATAAGCTGCTGACTGGTAAATATTTGTCCGCATATGAGCTAAGATCTGGTGAATGCATGTTTGCAAAACGATTTATTTCGATATCTGCATGGAATGGAAATAGAGTCGCTTTCTAAGTCAACCATTTATCATGCGAATGTGAAAAAACTGTAAGATCAAGAGCATTGCTATGCTCATGGACGAAATAAATAAACAGAGACTTACTGGTGATGATAAACATTCATAAAGCTTGCGACTTCCATCAAGTGTTCAACCGATGAATATCCATTATTTTTGGCTTAACTTGATGAACAGAAGCTTAGGTCAACCTGGAACTGGATCTTTCCTATACAATTTCTATGTGACTATTGCACGTGTTTGTTGTTCTAAACGTGTGAATTCAAGTGAATCGAGTAGGCCAAATAAATGTCCGTGATAATTGTTATTCTCGTCTTCTGTGATCAACACTATCCTCATAGTTCTATGACTCGTCGAAGAGGAATGTGGAAGATGAATACCCGTGTTATCGAAATTCTTTTTCTTCAAGTATGGTGTTCTTTTTTTTCGTATTGGCGCATCCTTACCTTCTAATGACATGAACGCAACATTCTTGTATCAACGGATTGGAAAGATAAAGATCGGAAGCGTTGAACCATTTCAAAAACCTTCTTAATATCCAACAAGTAAATGATGTCTTAAAAGACAAACGCATAAACCATGATTTCAGAACGCAGAAATTACAGAACAGACATTCATAACATGTGACATCTTTATGATACATTTCTAATGTAATACGTATCCAACGAAATCGTCAAAATAAATAAACCATATCTCGATTTAATTTGTTCACAAACCGTACACACCTACATACAAATAAATTTAACAATACTCTTCCTACTGCACACCCGCGAAAAAGAATGCAAAAGTGATACTGTCTGTGCATCTATTATTTCATTTTCCACCACATTCAGATTTTATTCTTTCACTTCGTATGGCAAGAAATACATGAATCGACGCATCGCATTTACACTCCATCTTTTATCCCGCACAACCAACATCTTTCCCCAAGACTCTAACTCACCTACATGTTACATGACACCTGAACCACATCGTTACGAGCAGTTTCGGCGCCAATCCAATCAACAGACGTGCCATATAATTCCAAAGTATTCATCGACATCCTCCAATTTTCACCTCAACCAAATACGCGAATCCCACTTTCGTACCAATTATTCCCTTTCTACCTGTTCCATCTGAACCTACTCCGTTCACATCTCCTTCCACCCAAAACCTAATATCTGCAAGCTGCCATGAAAACGCAACTTGTACTCTCTATTCTCATCTTTCGTAGCACTCAATGACCTCAAAGAAGATGGAGAGTTGTTTCGAAGTGAACACAACAGATGAACAGAATGATGGTGAGTATTGTTGATTAGTGATGTGATACTGAATGAAATGGAAGAAGATGGAGAGTTGTTTCGAAGTGAAGACAACAGATGAACAGAATGATTATGAGTATTGTTGATTAGTGATGTGATACTGAATGAGATGGAAGAAGATGGAGAGTTGTTTCGAAGTGAAGACAACAGATGAACAGAATGATCTTGAGTATTGTTGATTAGTGATGTGATACTGAATGAGATGGAAGAAGATGGAGAGTTGTTTCGAAGTGAAGACAACAGATGAACAGAATGATCTTGAGTATTGTTGATTAGTGATGTGATACTGAATGAGATGGAAGAAGATGGAGAGTTGTTTCGAAGTGAAGACAACAGACGAACAGAATGATGGTGAGTATTGTTGATTAGTGATGTGATACTGAATGAGATGGAAGAAGATGGAGAGCTGTTTCGAAGTGACGCATTTAGGGAATGAATGTTTTGTTTATGCGAGGATAACATTAAATGTTAAAAAATATATCTGAAATAAATTGGATGAGGAAATGAAGTCTTTCCGGTAACGTGCCAGCATAGAGAAGGGAATAAGAGTTGGAAATACTTGTATGCTTTGGTTTTAAATATTAGAATGGAGTAACATCGTGTGATAGAAGATGGTTTGTCTGGCGAGGTGTTTAGATAAAATGTGATGTTTGTACAAGTCCTGGGGAAATGATAACTCTAGTCTTTGCGTAGCAATAAGAATCTCAGGCTTTCAAAGTTTGTGGGAAGTTTTTTGGGTGTTTAGGCGTTTAATAGTAGTTTTTCGTTTATTGATCGATTTTGCTCAGAATGATAAGATGGTGGCAATGTAATTAGAAGTTATCGGTTAACTAGAAAATAGGGAGAATGATAAGTGAAAGGTAGAGTTTGATGGTTTTTTATAGATTAATCAAGAAAGATTTCCGGTGATCGCTGGGTGGATGAAGCAAGTACAAATTAAAGCTGTGCTTCGAAGGAACGATGTGGAAGGCTTTGTATTGGAACCATATAGGTAGAAACAGTTCAATACCACCACCGCTCGAATACATCATCGGAAGAAATGTGGATACGATTGAAATGTTCTTAGGAAAAATTTCTTGAAAAAGTGTGCAAAGATATTACTGCTTCCGAATCGTACGAAATATTTTCTCCGTATTCGAATAGTTGTTACTTCAACGTGCTCTCGTTTTGTAATTTTCTTTTCCAAGTGGAGAAAAGTATGATTAGCAGTAAGTTTGCTGCTGTTATAAAAAACCGGAATGATTTGTTGGCAAAGGTAAACAATACTTTATAATGGTAGAAAACTCACGTGGCCAAATATTGATTTCTGTAATTGCTGATGCTCTCCAACAATCAAAAACGATATAAATGTACAGTACAAATTCCCGAATGCATAAATTTCGTATATAAAAGTACGAAAGAAAGAAGGCATTAAACCTAACTGTTTATTACATTCAAAAATCTTTACACTAATACAATCCGTGGATATATCATATTTTCGAAAATATTTCGGTCAAATGTTTGTTCAAGTGGTTGCGTCACCTCGCGAACAACATGTGACCATCATGACATCCGACTTATGTATATATGTTTTGTTTCGTTGAAACGTAAAGATTAAAAGAACAACTACTCCACATTGTTGAAGCTAGTATTTGTATACATAAACGAGTTTTTTTTATGAGAGATTGCTAGACATCGGTCGTGAGTCAGAGTGTGACTATAACTAGAATACACATTGAATCGGAGGAAATCGACAGATCACATGACACCGAGAAAATTTCAAATTCCAATAGATGTCTCATATTTTCATAAAATATCATTGATAATATGAATGTTGAACATTTTGAATGGAATCAATCGAAACGATGATTTGTAGTTATCAACCCATGTTAGATGGTAGAAACAATATTCAAAACAACGATCGATGATGATGGCCATTTACTTATTCTAAACGAATATACTGGCAGAACCAGTATCAGCGACACCTTACAAGTCAACTGTATCGTTCAACATTTGTTCTCCGCCCGCTGTTATTCACTTGTAGTTCTACAATGTAATACGCTAGTGGTCATTTGGTTTGTAAAGTCACCGGCTGCAGTCAATACTGTAGCCCGCTCGAGAACAAAATCTATCAGTGTACGGTGAGAGTACCTGATAAAGAACCATTTTACGCTCTTATGGATTTCCGAGATCAGTGCTAGCTATCCAGACACGACAATATTGGTTACAGTGGAAGCATACCTGAAATTGACATTAATCTTTCATTGAATACACATATTGACTTTTATGCATGTTACAGTCGAACAAATGTTCATGCAACTATCGTCGATTATGTTTATTCGAGTGCTAGTGTACCTGTGTTGACAATCAATGGTTCAATTGCTGTTCATGATTATAAACTTCGTTTTTGCAAAGATCTTCGCACGTGTCATGGCTCACTGGAATACGTATTTTACGAAACTGGTTCAGATCCATTTGATTTATCAAATAAACCAAAATAATCAGCAACAGGTGTCAAAGTCAATTGTCAATTACTTAACTATCAAGCTGCTCAACACAAACATTTAAAAGAAACAAAGACTTTCGCATTCATAAAGCTATACATAAATTTTCCAAAAGGGGTCCATACCATGTTAAATCATAAAGCTTTCGCGTTTACACAATCCATTCCATGTTTGTTTTTCTCCAATGAGTTCTACGATATCGATATGTCGGATTTTATTTCAATTGGAAAAAAAGTGAAAAAGAAGTACAATGTTTTTCATAAGTATAATGTATAATAAAAAGCTTTTCAAACTATTGACGAAGAGAGCCTAATTTAACTTGATTCCGTCTCGACATCGAATTTCTGTACTCGATGATTATCACAATCAATTACATAAAGATTACCTTGCCGATCGAATGCTAGACCATGAGGATAAGCAAATTGATTCGGTTGTTTTCCTTCANAATATGATCTAATTGTTTGTTCAATTCTTGTCGATGATCTGTCAAATGATCATAGCAAAACAGTTGCAAACAACCTTCGCATCGAACAGCTCGTTTTTCTTTATCACAGGTTATACAACGACTTTTGATAATCGGTTCTGATCCCAACGAATTCATGGTGATATCTAAAGAACAAGACGAGAACAACCCAAATGGATAGTTAACTTGTGAACATGAAATAACCAGACGAGTCAATGTCAATTAAGACGAAGTATACGGAGTGAAGAACAGTTATGCTTTGATTGACTCAGTCGCGATTTTTGTTCAAGGGTGTTAACCTTGTCAGAGATGATTTATACTCTCTCGAGGCGTTTTATCTCTCTTCTCTTCAATGAACATCAAAATCAATCGTTTCGCACATGGATGACGAGGTACAGAGAGGAAAAGGACGGAAGAGAGAGAGAGAAGAATAGAATGGGAAAGAAATTAGTGTTGCCTGTGATATCTTTTATCAATCAGAAGTATACTAGTATTCAAGGATGTTTTTTTTTTCGTATTTCAAAATGGAACTTTCTTGACATCGTCGTTTTTCTTCTGAAAGATAACACAGATACTAAAGTAGGTAGACTTGATAGAAGTAATGAGGACGTTGGTCATTTTAGTTCAGACATGATCGTAAAATATTTCCTTGACCTTAAATAATACTGTGAATAGAGAAAGCAATGAACTATCATTTCAATTAGATACTAGTCTACCCGACCTTCGTCTTCTATCAGTTATCATTCGATATCGTAATTGTTTCGTCATTTCTAATGATTGTTATCATTCACACAGTCGTTTTTGATAGTCGGATGCAAAATATCGATTTCAAAACATCATTTTTATGAGTGATCATGTTCAAAATGAAAATATGAAGAAATTAATTGAGTCAATCATCATTCATTTTCAATAAAAGTTAATTGTAACTGTTACTTTTCTCTTTATATTATGCAAAATATAACTACTCACACTTGATTAAGAAGTCAACTAGCCATCCATGACAGTCATTGATTAAGTGAGATAATGTGGTAGACAAGAGAATTGGATGTAGTCTACGTGTTAATATCAACAAAAATAAAAAAGAAACATTTCTAGTGAATACCGTCTGGCAGGAATTGTGAAATTTTTATCATATAATGCACGATATTGTTAAGACGAAGTACTCGATAAAGATAGGGGTTTGGAAGTGATAGGTACTGGTAAAAATCGTTTCTTAAAGGGTATGTCAGCGAAGGTAAGTCTTTCTCGTAGTCAAGTTTTCAGTCGTTTTATGTAACGTTGTGGTGCTAAACTGAGAATTGATCGAATATGCAGGAGATTGAACTAGAATCTGTTTATATGCAGATTATTGGTTTGATATTATTCTATACGGATATAAAGCGATCGTTTTCAAATTTAGTGCTATTCAATTGAAGATGTTACGACTGAAGATAATGGCAATACAAACACAATGAACATTGAAGCCGTTAGTACTATTTTCGAAAATTCGTCTATTCACAATCTTCATGTAAGCATTCACATACGTACTTGCAACATAATCGACTTCATTAACCTTAGCAACAGCCAATATACGGTTGAATATTGGCCTTCTACAGTATGTCAATCTCATCAGGACTATTTACTATCTTCTAAATTACATAAATAGACTTGTTGAATTTTTATTCATTTAAAGATAGAAAGAAATCGAAAAGTTTCGACAGAACAGAGAAAAAAAACAGAATTAATCATAAAAAAGTCTCTACATCGAAATGGAAGAAAAAGAAAAGTTTTTTCAATCTTTATCAACATCAAATTTCTGTACTCGATGATTACCCCAATCGACTACATAAAGATTGCCTTCTTTATCGAACGATAAACAAATCGGACAATTGAATTGATTCGGTTGTTTACCTTCACCGTTACCACGAACAACAATCGTTCCCTGCTCGGATTCTTTCGACCAGCGCATAATTCTGTTATTGCCTGAATCGGCCACATAGATATTACCCAAATGATCTACAATGACACCTTCTGGATATGACAGTTGCGTTAAATCACTTCCTTCACCATGTCCACCAGCAACGACAACACCCTCAGTTGCATTCTGTGTCCATTTCATCACACGATCATTACCAGAATCGGAGACGTAAACTGAATATTCTTTATCAACGAAGATATAAGTTGGAAAGTTCAATTGATTTAATAGATCACCTTTACCATTTCCGCCAGCAACAATAGTGCCTTTTTTATCACCTTGTTTCCAACGTCGAACTTCATTCTTTCTCCAATCGGACACGTAAAGATCTCCATTATCATCCATAGTCAATTGCGAACAATCGATCTTCGATATAATCGTTTGACGACTTTTCGGATTCCGACGTGACCAACGAACCACTCGTCGATTTCCCCAATCGCATATAATCAACGAATCATTTTTCACGTCGAGTATAACATCCGTTGGTAAATTCAATTGATCTCTTCGACTACCTTTACCATTTCCACCTGCAACCACTTGTCCATGATTAGTATCATATTTCCACTTAACGATACGATGATTCCACCAATCAGCAATATAAATCGTTTGATCATCGTCAACACAAATACCATACGGCCAGTAGAGTTGGTTCGATTGATCACCTTCGCCATATCCACCAGCGATTGTCGAACCATACTGTTTCCATTTGGTGTTGCTATGGATATTAACCGATGCAATTGCCTTTGCTGAAAGAATCGAAAAAGATCGAATATGTTTTGTTTTGTTGTTCAAATGAAGAAATCGACCTACTAGGTGATGGAAGGAGAACAGAAATCTTATCAATGAATGATGTGTCTTCTCGTTGAATAGAAACCGTGCTGATTTTTTCTAATTCTTGTGCGAGTTGTTTCAATCGATGGTTAAACTGTTCTAAATCGATTTCGTTGAAGTCATTTTCTTGATGAATATCTTTGACTTGCTCAGATAACCTTGACAGACTCATTTCTACACTGCTAAAATGTTCATTTCGATGTTGAAATATGACCTGTCGGCAATCGTTGGCTTTCTTCTGGATAATTTGTATGGAATCTTCTTCCCATTTGTTGATTTCTTTGATTAACGAATGTATGTGTGGATGAGTCGTTTGTTCATTGAGAGTTTGACGAAAAACGGCCAGATTCAACTCGATATGATGCAATTGTTTATTCAATTCTTGTCGATGATCAGTCAAATGATCATAACAAAATAATTGTAAACAACCTTCACAACGAACGGTTCGTTTCTCTTTATCGCATGTTATACAACGACTACGATTGATATCTAATGCCATCAATTGAATACACTGAAAGATAATGTCGGCAAGAAATGACAAGACCTAACGACTTGTAGGTATGAGTGCATACATGAATATCAACTTGAATCAATGTCAATAAACATGAACGAAAGGGTAAAGAGCAGTGACGCAGTTACCTGCTAAGCGAATCTCTTCATATCATCCTTGTAGAAGAGGATTTTTTTTCTCTTCATTGAACGCCTAGATCAATCTTCTATCACATGGGATAATAGTGCGCATATGAGTTGTATTTTTCTTCTTTTGAAATTGCTCGTAGAGAAAGAAACAGAACGGGAGAAGAAAAAGTTTTTTTCGCGTCGTGATATCCTATATCAATCAGGGTGGAGTAGCGAGATGATCAAGGATATCGTTCGATTTTTTTTTACTTCTTTCTTTTGAATCGTTGCGGACACAAGTACTTCGAAAGAAAATGTTCAATTTGGGAGTGATGTCATCGGATCATTTATTTAATCACATTGTCAGAATTTCGTACAAGAAAATGTTATTTCTAAGTGTTGAATTTCTTTCGATTGCAAAATAACATGTTCCATTAAACATAAAGTAATTCAACGAGTATCGATAGAGTGCTTTACACACCAAGGAAAAAATCAGCACTTGTCAAAGATCCACTACCTGGATGCATAGCCCACATATGAACTTGATACTCATGACCAATTATAGTTGGAAATGCTTGCATTATATAATCAGCAGCTACAGTGCTTCCGCCGACATAATAATATGTACCTGACTTTGGAGAATAATTGAAACTGTTGTATGAAAATGTAGATTGGACACCACCGGTAGAATTTGCATTGTTTTGATCGCAATATATCCATGGAGCGAGAGATCCTGTTTCAAAACCTCCATTAACAAGGAGTTCTGTTCCCAGAGCTGCGAAGTCTTGTATGGAAACCTCATCCAGTGCGAAGTACTGCGTTTGTCTTCGGAAGGCAAACGCCATTCGTGTTACATTGGCAATAGCGGTATAGTTATAAGCAAATGGAAGATAACTATTGAAAGTAATACAAGAGGTACAACTTGCCACAATTTCAATGCCAGTTAACATTGATGTACAAATATTAGACGTTATCGCTGAAATGCGTATGACAAAAAGTCTCGTTTTCTTTTTCGTTTTTGTTGTTAAGTTATACTTACTGACAGTAGAAGCTGCACTTGTTGAACTTGCCGCTAAATAAAACAGTATAGAAATAAAACACACTATAGCTACGTCACTCACTCGTACTGGTGCCTGTTACTGTACTTGTCGTAGCTACATCGGAAAAATTTCTTATGTACTTGTACATTTGACAGTTTCATTTACCTGTAGTAGTCACCGATGGTATTGTAGTCGTAGATACTGTAGCAAAAGAGAGATAGAACTATGTTATACGATGTGTACGAAAGTCAAGAGGTCTTTTGACGAATACTGCGGTAGGTGAACTGACCTGTAGTTAATGGACTGGTGGTTGTACTAAAGATAGTTGTCGTTACGCCTAAAGCAAGAAAAATGCTGTATTTCGTGTAATACGTCAATAGACATTTACTTACTGGTTGTAAGAATTGTAGTCGTTGTGATTGTTACTCCCTGTTTCTGTAACATGATTATTGTTGTCGGTATTGTAACAATAGCAGCAACTAGTATAGATATAAGAAGAGCTAAAGTGACGAATACGAGAGCTGAACAAGATGCACAAAGTTTGCAGTAGCGTTTCTTGTTCATGTCCTTCTTTCCGACAGTGTACAAATCTTCTACAGTACCAAGACTTAGTCGAAAGGATTTCGATCGATTCTGTGATTGTTTGATCGATCGAATCGAGTTCATATTTGAACTATTTGATGATGGTAGTCGATGGTAATCATCCACAGATGTAATCTATGAAACGAAATCGATTGTAGTAGATTTTTAAATAACATAATCGATTTACTTTTGATGAAAAATTTGTACATATGTTGGATGTAGCAGGTGCTATGTCCTTCATCGGAAAATGAGTGAAGTGCAAAGAGTTATTAAAGCAAAGATATATTCCGTTTACTTGGATTTTGCATGTAGCCGAAAGTGAATCATCACAGTCTACATTGTGATGGTTTATGTCAGTGCTGTTTTGTTTAGCAGACATTGATAATGGTGAGTTTCTCAGATGTTCGTGCAATTTTGTTGAAACCACGCTCACTTCGTCGTTTGTTGAAGGACTGACACGTTGTGATCGAGATTTGACTCGTGTGACACGAACAATACTCGATGCTGCTCCATTCTATTTCGAAATCATAAAATAACATTGCAAGGAGAAGGATGAAAATATTTCGATACATTTAATTGACGTTGATTGGAATGCGAACGTTGTTTTTTTACACGAATGACGGAAACTGTTGAACGTAGTGTTCTACTCATTTGGAATCGAAATTTGATGTAAAAGACGAGCTGAAGGAATTTAATTTGAAAACTTGATAAAAAATGCCTTGATATAATTGAAAAAGAACTCGAACAAGTCGTTACAAAAATTAAAATATTCTATTGTGTACAGTAGCAGTGTGTATTGTATTTTTTTTTATTAGAAAATTTTTGTTGTAATAGAGATTCCTAGTGAAAGAATATGATGATATATTTCTTACAGGTCATCTCTCAGTAAATCTCATGGAATATAGAATTGAGTGTAATTTTTATCTGAATTAATTTGTTGTTCAAATCTTTACATCTGCGTCATACCTATCGGATGACATTTTTGAATTATTTCATGTATTCTCGCGTTTTTCGGTACTTTTATTTCTTTTCAAAAGTAATAACATTGTCGCATACATTCTCTTGCTATTGGACTTCATGAATGTATCGAACGAAAGAATTGTATGCAGTAGAGTACCTCTTGACACTACGCTCAGAATCATAATAATCTTAAGTATATTGTCTGATTTGTGAAAAACATGCGAAATTATTGCTGAATTTATTTATTTTTATTTGAAAACTTTGAATCAGTATATATGTTGGTTCTATTAGTCTTGACCTTTCATTCTTGCGCGACTGTTGTCTGAAGTGCTGTTTCAGTTGTTGCTTGTGGTTCTACAACTGCCGTCGTTCCAACTGGTACTTCGGTTGTTTGTTGTGGTTCCACCACACCCGTCGTTTCGGTTGGTATCTCAGTTGTTTGTTGTGGTTCTATAACTGCCGTCGTGTCTTGTGGTTCCACTACTGCCGTAGTACCAGATGGTATTTCAGTTGTTCCTTCTGGTTCTACAACTGCCGTCGTTCCAGCTAGTATTTCCGTTGTTTGCTGTGGTTTCACTACTGCCGTAGTACCAGGTGGTATTTCAGTTGTTCCCTCTGGTTTCACAATTGCGGTCGTCGTTGCAATTGGTACGTCGGTAGTAGTCGTCTGTGTTGATGCAAAATTAGTTATAGTCGTTTCTGTCGTTTTTGTAGTTAATGTCATTATTACTGTATGTGCTAAAATGGTAGAACATGAATGATATCCAATTTGAATTATGTTCGTTGTGTCATACCATCTGTAATTTGACTTGTGGATATTGTTGCTGTTGAAGTTTCTGTGATGATTGATGTTGTCGGTGTAGTTTGGGCTACTTCTGTTGAATACGTAGAAAATATTTACATGCTTCCTTCTATGTAAAAGACTAATTCAGTACCTTTCGCTTTTGCCTTTCTCGATAGAACAACACTAACGGGAATAATTGTTACAAGAATAACAATAATAGCGAGAGTAATACCAAGAATCATCCATAGATTCTTTCGTTCAATATACAGAATTCTAGTGAAGAATACATTTATCTGGTTTATCTAATTATGAAATAAGTCGAAAACGTGCATACTTTGTTCTTAGTGATGAGAATGACGCACGATAAATGTTACTTCGCATTGATAAAGAAGATTAGCAGACAATTGAAAGAACTAGTGTGAATATTCGAATTAGCTGTTTGGTAGCATGTGTTTCATCCACACAAGTTTTTTTTTACTTAAAATAATATCATCCTTTTTTTTTCATTTCGCAGTAAAACAAATTTTCGAAAATAGATGTGAGTATTGGTAATCTGGACCATCTGTTATTCCACTGTTTTTTTTCTGAAGACAGAAATACGATAAAAAAATGCTAAATAAAATTGCTTTGCATCTGATTGATGAATCGTATCGAATTAGTTACAGTCGAATGATCGTGACAAACAACGAATGTCGTAGTTGTTCTTAACTAAATGAATTCTTTCCTATCGTATCAAATTTCATGTTAACTATTCATAACGAAAACTGACCTTGGAGACTAAAAATCTTTACGATTACTCATTTTCATATTGATTTTTGTCAACTTCTTGAATTTTTTGTCACCATCTGAGCACCACTTGTTCTCACTTTCAAAATCCTTCAATTCTAATGCAAATACATCTCGATTTTCTCTTATAAATACCTGAGTACTTACAAGAGTTAGAATACAACTTCATTCTACTTATGGCTTATAGAAACGTTGTTCATCCAGCTACTTATGACATAGAATACTACAAACCACCGACTAACCGAGTCATACGAACGGAAACATACGATACTTATCGGTATGTATCATTTGTTCATTATCTATCAAATCCTTTTGCTCATCGTGGTTCGTATATAGACGACGAAGTTCATGGAGTGATATGTGTTTTGGTTGTGGCACTTGGTGTTGTTTACTTGGTCTTCTTGGCTGTTTACTTCTGACAGCTGGATTGATTGTAGCATTGGTTTTCATCATTAGAGCTGCTAATAACGACGAGACAACAACAACAACAACAAACGGTACATCTATACGGAGCCTAATGATATGAGATACTTTTTGAGGAGAAACATTATTTATTTTTAGTAATTACTTTGACAATAACTATACCAACATTGACAACAACTGTTACAACGAGTATATTTTGAAAAGAAATAGAGTTTTATCTGAACTTTTCTCTTGATCATATTTCAGCTACAACATCAACTGTGACTACAAACGAAATAACTGGAAATCCACCTGTAACTGCTGCTACAAGTAATAATCATACTCAACGAACAGTATAAACCTCATTCTTGATAATACAGGTTCATGTTATTATGGCGCAGATATCGTTCGTTTACTCAATGGAAATTACCGACGCATTGATCAATTGAAAGTTGGTGATCGTCTTTGGACGTTAGCAAAAGATGGTAGAACATTAATTGAAGATGAAATGATTCTAATGATGATTGCAGAAGCAAATGCTTCAAGTAAGTCTCTATTATCCAAGGAAATCTATCGACTAATTCTCGATCTTGAGGTCTTTTCTATACATTGACAACCTTTGATGGTTATTCTATTAGTTTAACCGGTCACCATTATATTCCCGTATTAAATATAAGTACAAACAAAATAACTCATCTTCGTGCTTCACAAGTCACACACTCACATCATCTTGTTCTAACCAATCGTACGAGTAAAATTGTTCAGATTACGAAAACTCTTCGTCAAGGTTTTTATTCACCAATAACAATCTCCGGTAGTTTACTTGTAAATAACATCTCAACATCAGTTTACGTTGCACAGTAATGAACAAACATTCGACCAAACGATTTCTTTTTTCTTTTGTATGTCTAGCTATGGATTGTCACCTGAAATATTCCACGAAATCTTCCGACCCGTTCGAGTCTATTATCGTTTAACGTGCTGGCTATTCGGAACGGATTATAATCCATTGACGACGGACATCAAGTACGGTTTACATTCACTGGAAACTTTCCTGAAAATGAATCATACTATCGTTTATCCTGTGACTACAGTTCAAAAAAATATCTTGTGGATAACTCTAACTTTGTTAGTTCTTTACGGACGTCGGAAGTATCTTTATTTGAGAAAAGCATCGTCACTCGTGCTGAAAGAAGCATAACTTGATCATGCAAATGATATACGCTTACCTATTTTTGTAATTGGCATTTTTTCCATACATGAATAATAGAATGACATGCACTGATTCAAACGCATCCAAAGTTCGTTTTTCTTTCATAATAAATTCCGCATGATTGTGACAAAGTGTTAGTTGGCATACTTTCTAGTTCGATAATCTCATTTAGACCTTCTCCGTAGTTCATGTAATGCATTGCAACAGGCAACATGGCAACAATAGAAAACTCTTCTGTATCGTTGGAATCAGTGACGAAAGCGATCTATCGTATTGGTGGTCCGATACTGTTCATCTTTGGTATTATCAATTGTACTATTAATCTAATCGTTTTCCTGAGAAAAGCTCATCGAAAAAATCCATGCTCGATCTATTTAGCAGCAGTGAATCTTATGAATCTTCTATACATATTTTTATCCATGTCGCTGGCATGTATAGCAATCGGTTACGATCTAAATCTGTATAGTCGAAGTCTATTTATATGTCGTTTTGTAAACTATGGTTCGTATCTGTTCGATATTCTAAGTTCAACTTATCTTATTTTGGCTTCAATCGATCGCGTTTTCATCACATCTTCTAACGCTTTAACACGACAGCGAAGTACACGGCGATTAGCTTGTATTTCCATCGCTACTGGAACGATATTTTGGATGATACTTCTTTGTCATATCTTGATTTTCATGGATATTCAAGAAATTAGTCCTGGTTACTCCATTTGTTACTATCGAGCGGGTGTCTATGTGGTTGTGATGAATTATTACACTCTGATTATCAAAATGATTGTTGTGCCTTTGGTATTGATAATTACTGGAATATGGACAACGAGAAACATTCGAGAGGTACGTCATCGAAGAATTCTTCCTGATGGTTCTAGCATGGAAAATCGCGAACAGTTCTTTTACAATCGAAAAGATCGACAGCTCATCACGATCATCATCGCAGATATATGTTTGTATGTGATCTGGAGTGGAATGTTATCAATATCTACTATATACCAACGGATTTCTGAAATAGCAGCTTTCGCACGGACGAATATCTACTGGATATTTTTAGGAGCATTTATTTATAATCTGACATTCTGTACGAATTGTTATGTTTATTTAATTGTGTCGAAGAAATATCGACAAGAAGTTAAGCGTATATTTTTGTGTAAATAAAAACAGTGCTCTTCACTGAGATTTATCTTTGAACTTATTTTTTGATGAATATAAACAAGGACATTCGAGCCGAAACAAAAAGAACTGATTTATTAAAGAGAAACTCGGTGAATGTAGATCGGTCACTCTGGACTCACTTGACCAGGAATCACTTCTAACATCAGTATACAAAGATCAACAATTGACACTGATATTCTGTAATCGAAAGAGAAAATAGGTTCAGCATTCGCCGTTCGAACATAGTGAATAAATGTAATTGTTGTTTGGCATTTCTCTGTCCTGTATTCCAGTCAAAGATGTTTGATTTTTATTTACGAAGAAAGTGAAAATAGTTCTATATAGTTCAGTTATTTATCGATAGATGATCGTCACGTAGAGAAGATCGATGAGAAACATATTGTGACTTTTTAACACGATAGGTGTAACGATGAGAATCACACTCGTCCACTCGAGAAATACCCGGTCGAGCTTTATCGATTGATCGAGAAAAGAAGTTGGTTGGCTTACCGATCCGATTTTCTTGTACTAAACTTTCGTAAATAGATCGAGGACTGCAGATTGTTATCAGAATGAAGATGATCAGAATAATGTTAACTGCCATTTTGTCGTAGACTATCGACGATAGTTTTATAATGATGTTCACTACCCATTGCTTTGATCATTTGACGAAAGGGAAGAACGAAAGAAAATTGATTGATATCTGCATGTGATTTCATTTTTTTTCTCGTATTGAAATGAAGGACTCATGTTGGACATGAGAAGTAACTCATCCATGACCAATTTAGATGAAGAATGTGTAAAAAGAAAGGTGATGTACAAATGAATCTTGAGAAAAAAACCAAACTCTTCTCGTTAGAATAAACCTAGAATAATTTGTCTTGTTTTAGACGTAAAAACCTATGAAATGAAATGATTTTTTCCCCTATTCGTATGTGTAATAGATCGTTGGAATGTTCTCGAACTACACTGCATACACTTGTTTTCTAATTAGACTGAATCTGAAAGATAAAAATGAAACCATAAAACTTTCCTCAAAGAAGTCTCTCAATCAACTTTCACAGTTGCATTATCTTGGCAATGAACGTCTTATTATTTCCAAAGTTGTTTAATGAAGGCAAATCGAAAGAAGTGAAAAGAAATATTTATCCTTTACATGTTTACTCGGTGTGATTTTATTTTACCTTCTCTCAAAATGTAAAATTGATCAGCCGGGCATCACTGAAGAATCTTTTTCGGTTAAAATAGAAAAACAAACTGTTCTACTCTTGATCTTTCGATCGCGAATATTCTCATTCATTTCCTTCGAACAACACATCAAACCCGAACCATTCGTTGGTGTGATTTTAGTGATATCTTAAATTGGTCAATGCCATTTTTTAAGTACAATTATTCATCCTGGATTGCTAACAAATTGTCTTTGGATATTTTGAAATATATATAGATGATTATGTACGGTATTCGTGATCATTCACGAGTTTCTGCGTTGATATTTCAAGTTCATTTCAATGTATTGTGTTCAATTGGTTTCTTAACAATGTTCAAATGACCGATTATTATTTTCATATCGGTGATTTATTTCGGCTGACGTTTGAATTTCCTGATTATCAATTTCGAGCAGTCCATAGACTAGCATTACGTGTAGTGTCAACAGTACTGTTTTATTTGAAACACTATGAAAAACAAAACGAATCTACAGGCAGGTGATACTCGAACAAGAACGAAAAAAGTGCGTTTTTTTTTCATTCCTTTAGTAAACAGGACGTCTCTCAGACCATGTGCGATGTTGAGAATAGTAATTCAACTGCAGATTGTTAGTTTTGTTTTGCTTTAAAATGCTTTATGCATTTGTGTTTATTAGTATACTTTGTTAACAAAATCGATTTAATCGCAAATGAAAAAACCAACTGATTTACTTTCGTTCTATTTAAAAAAAATGAGCTGGACTAAAAATTTGTCTCTAGAAGATCATATTGATTGTTGTTGATACATTTACTGAAATCGTTCTTCACAAACCTAAAGTGCTGTAATATAAAATCGTACCTAGTTCTATTCTTTTCTTCGCATCCAATACTCACCGAACTGTAGTGTATTTCTACCTTTTCGAGTCCACGTAGATAATTGTAACAGATTGAAGTTGCTCTTCAAAAAATAATATTACAATTTCAATGTTCCTATTTTAGCACATATCCTTAGATGAGTGTTATCATAAGATATCTACGAGACAAGAATAAAGTCCATATTCTCACAAGCCACCCATACAACAACCTCATTAATTAACATTGCTTCTCACAATGACTTATTCTACACTCAGCGTAAATTTACTCAAGCTACAAACCTAAATTTACCTTTTTTTTCTCAAACATTTTTCGTGAGCCTCGTAACACTTTACAATCACTGCACTGTGGCCGATTCAACGCTCTGTTCACGTACTATATGAATAATATCCATTCTCTAACTATTCATCAACCTCGTTAACTCCAAACACTCCGAACAGCTCTACTTCTTTTTTTACTACACCCTTCTTCTGACATAGATTTCTTTTCGAACATACATCTTCCACGTCCACCAATGCCGAGAATCTTCCTCATGTCTTATCATCCGTCTTCAATCGTTTTTGAATACAACGTTTCAATATTCTTCTATTCCGCTCACCTAATTTCATAGGTTACTATCCGCACCCCGACCGGTAGTCGCGAGCCAAGCTGACCTATCCTTTCAAACACCTTTTCAACTATTATGCGATCAACCTCGACGAGCTACATCACCTTACTGAACATCGGAACGCCACATGTGAACAATTAGTGCAACTCATTCAAAAATGGATCACATTTATTAACCGCACATGTGACTAATCCACCAGTTACGGCCACAAGTCATCCGGCTAGCTCATCAGAAACACATCCGAATATCAACTGAATACCCTACTCAGAAACTCATTCTCAGTTCTCCCTATAACCAGAGAACCATTGAATGAACTCTTAACGCTGCATCTCATATATTACACCATCGCCAACACAATGCACACTTCCCTCATTGATCACACACGATTCTTGAATTTGAATAAAGTCTCAAACGCGAAGCAATTCAAAAAATATGCAGTCACGTTCAATAACACTACCACACTTATCACTTGAATCATCAATGATGATTACGATAACCTCGTGTGACAAAAGAAAACTTCATATATCATAGAGCCACCTAACACAACACAACAGCAACTTACCACCACCTCCACCTGCACGAACGCGAATACTCCCATTAAACTGGTACAAATACTATGCAGTCACCTTAACAATCAGTACAATAACATCATTCTCTTGTTGGCTACACGGGGTGAATAGACACGATCGGACTCGTTCCAATTTTATCCAGTGGTTCCGACCAACAACACCGAAACTATGAGCTGTTGTAGACGGGTGAATCTGAATACACCACGGGAGACAGTTGCGATTTCTATGCAGTCACTTCGTGGAACAACAGGAACACTATGAGCTGCTGTAGAATGATGAATGCGAATACATCACGTGCGACCGTTTCAAATTCTATGCAGTCACTTCGAGGAATAACACGTGAACTATGAGCAGTTGTAAAACGATGAATGTGAATACTCTCGAAGAGACAGCTACAGATTCTATGCGGTCGCTCCGGGGAAGAACAGGAACACTATGAGCAGTGGTACAACGATGAATGTGAATATACCCCCCGGGACAGTTTCAACTTCTATGCGGTCGTGCCGATGAACAACACGGAAACTATGAGCAGTTGTAGAACGATGAATGTGAATACGGGCGGTGAGACACCTTCAAATTCTATGCAGTCACTGCGTGGAAGGACAGGAACACTATGAGCAGTTGTAGAACGATGAATGTAAATATATACCACCCGGGCTGTTTCCAGTTCTATGCAGTCACTCCGTGGACTAACACGGAAGCTATGAGCAGTTGTAGAACGATGAATGTGAATACACTACGTGGGACTGTTTCAAATTCTATGCTGCCGCTCCCACGAAGAACACCGAAACTGTGAGTAGTTGTCGAACGATGAATGTGAATGCTCTCGGAGAGATAGATACAGATTCTATGGAGTCACTCCGTGGAAGAACAGGAACACTATGAACTGTTGTAGAACGACGAATGTGAATATACCCCCGGGACTCTTTCAAATTCTATGCAGTCACTGCGGGGAATAACACGTGAACTATGAGAAGTTGTAGAACGATGAATGTGAATACACCCCACGGGACTGTTTCAAATTCTATGCAGTCACTCCGTGGAAGAACACGTCAACTATGAGCAGTGGTAGAATGATGAATTTGAATGAGTTCGCAGAGACAGTTTCAAATTCTATGCGGTCGTGCCGATGAACAACACGGAAACTATGAGCAGTTGTGGAACGATGAGTGTGAATAGACGTCTTCATGCTATTTGCAATACTATGCTGGCGCTCCGACGAAGAACACGGAAACCATGAGAAGTTGTAGAACGATGAATGTGAATACACCCCAGGAGACTGTTTCAAAGTCTATGCTGTTGCTGCGACGAACAACTCGGATAGCATGAACAGCTATAGAGGGGTGAATGTGAATACACCCCGGGAGACTGTTTCAAACTGATGCAGCCACTCCGGCGAAGAACACGGAAACTTTGAGCAGTTGTAGAACGATGAATGTGAATACGCGCGAAGAGACAGCTACAGATTCTATGCGGTCGCTCCGGGGAAGAACAGGAACACTATGAGCAGTTGTAGAACGATGAATGTGAATACACCTCTTCAGGGTATTTCAAATTCTATGCGGCCGCTTCGACGAAGAACGCCAAAACTATAAGCAGTTGTAGGACGATGAATGTGAATACACTACACGGGACTCTTTCAAATTCTATGGAGTCACTCCGAGGAATAACACGTGAACTATGAGCAGTTGTAGAACGATGAATGTGAATATACCTCTTGAGGCTATTTCATATTCTATGGAACTAGCGCGACGAAGCACAGGGAAAGGATGAGTAGTTGTGGAAGGATGCTTGTGAATATAGTCGTTCACTGTGGTTCAAAAAGTATGAAGTCCCGCGGGCGTCTGGTACAGGAGGTATGTGTGGTGGCAGCACGCTGGGTGGGAATGAACTCGGTCCTGGATCTGTTTCGGTTTCTGTGAGATGATGTTGTGGTGTAGCTGTGGTGTATGAATGGACGTGGGAAACGTGTAGTGGAATGAAGTATTGCTAGAAGTAATTCAGTTTGGCTGTGCTTACTTGTTTGAATTTCAGACCAAAGAGAGTTTTGGGTAGAGGTGAGATTTGGAATAGAGGCTCTTGAAGCGGATCAAATACTTGGTTTTCTTGGTGTTTTGAAGTATTTTGTTCATATGGATTGACATCAAGGCGATTTTGAATTGGGTGTTGCATTCTTGTGGTTTATATTTCAGAAGGAAAAATGTTGGTTCATGCATGGAACGGATTTGGCAGATGGTGAGGTAAAATCGGAACTGTTTCGATGTTCGTATATAAATAGCGTTTTCTCTTGTTTAGTATGATTATAACGACGGCGCGAACTCTCAAAGGTTCAATCAGGTATGTAGGAAAAATATTTTGTTATATGCGTTGACTATTGTATTGCAGAGGCTCGGTTTGATAATATCGGTATCCGTATTATTCCGGTGGACTTTGGGAGTTGCAGAAAATTGGTATTGAAGTGTGTTTACTCTGGGTGAGAAAGGACGGCGGAGAGCGTATTCTAATTTTGTTAGTATTTGTGTATAATCGAACAGCTGCTATGACTGAGTGGTTACGCTGTTTGACACATGCTTAATAGGTACCGTGTTCAAGCCTCGGTAGTGCCAGTCGTAGGAGAGTCTTAGACAAGGTACCAAAATCTGTTTGTCTCGGATCATCCCTCAATAGCGTGCTTATTATATTGCTGTAGTCAGTGTTAATGGAGATCTTAGTTGCCTGCACCTTCTCCTTCTAACTTCAGTTCTTACTGACGTGAGTTCGGAAATCTTTGGTACAGAAGATTTCCTGGCTTGTATCAAGCTTCTTCTATATACAGGTGACTGTTAGTAAGCACTCCCTGACGTTCGACAGTGTATCGGTTTCACAAAAACGTACCATCAGCATGTTCATGATACGCACTGTGACTCATCTCACCGTGAAATTCATTTTACTACTAGGTCAATTTACACACTGAACGAGATATGGCGACATTAACTTTCGGTATGCCTTTCCACTAAAAAGAATGTCACGCATGCACTTCATATCGTCATCTTTAGGTATAAACACTGTTACTCAGTTGCGGATCGATGACGAAGTGCCCTACATGCATTCAAGTGAAGCGGTCGAAAATTGTCCACCTGATGATAATACAATCGATATTCTAATTTGTACAGGCAGTGGAAGTACTTATCATTCGTTATTACAATCAATGCCCTATTTCTCCAAAATTTACTTGTTTTTAGATCGCGTGTACTTCAGTACGACATGCGTGATAAAGCCCTAAACGATATCAACAGCACATCAAAAATAATTTGACAAGAACACACTGCAATGTTCTCTTTCTAATTCGTTCATTTCACTATGAACAATAAATAAATAAAAGAAACAAAATCCGTTGTAGGTAATATTCACGTGGCTTGCTCGAAAAAACGAAGAAAAACGGTAGAAAGTCGCAGAACGCATAATTTTCTCTCAAAAAAAAACAAAGCGTAAACATGATTGAGGCACATGGCCTTCGAATGGCTTCTCATCTAATATTTTTATTCGAAAGATAAATTTGTCGTAAAATAATACACTATTAATTCTACAAATTTAGTGCATATAGGGTGTATATGAGAAAGAGAGTGCGAGAGATTAATTCATTTGAGATATGCGTTGTTTTTGTTCTTCAATTTGAGTGCGAATGTCTTGAGGTAAATCTTCACCCAATTGTCCATCAAGCCATGAAAATGTTTCGTCAATATCATTTTTCCAATATTCCTTTGGTACACTCATCAGTTTATCCCAATCAACAACGAGACCTTGGAGGTTAATCGAACCTATTTTAGGCAAAAGACCAACAGGAGATGGTTCAGCAATATCTTCGCCGTTAACACGTCGGATAACCCAATCGAGAACTCGAATATTATCGCCTAAAATCGATCAGATTAAACGAAACAGTGATTGTCAAGAGAAAAGTCTTCTCTCATACCAAAACCAGGCCAGAGAAATTTCTTATTTTCATCCAAACGAAACCAATTGACATGAAAGATCTTCGGTAACTAGATAGAAAGTATCTGTATTCGCGTACATCCAAACAAAAAGTAAACTTACTTTATTTTTGGGATCTTTTTCAAAATCTAACCAATGTTGAATATAATGTCCGAAATTGTACCCAACAAACGGTCTAAAATATCGACAATCAATCGTCAGATGGAAAGTTCCTTTCATTCATTAATGATTACTACCGCATAGCAAATGGATCGTGCATAATTTGTTTTCCAGTATGTTCAGCAGCTGCTGTTGTTTCCGATTTCAATTGTGAAGCAAGGAATACTCCATGCTTCCAATTGAGTGATTCGATAACCAATGGTACACCTTCGGGTCGTCGACCACCGAAAATAATTGCCGAGATCGGCACACCATCAGGATGCTCCCATTTGTCATGTATAATAGGACATTGTCGAGCTGGACAGCAGAATCTCGAATTAGGATGGCTGGATTTCTTTGTTTTATCTTCACCGAGTTTATATCGTTCACCGGTCCAGGAAATAATTTCCGTTCCCGCTGGTGTTTCATCTTCGAGACCTTCCCAATAGAATCCACCATCAGCTGTTTCGCCAACGTTTGTAAATATCGAATTTTTCAAACATGTTAAAATTGCATTTGGATTCGTCTTCATGTTCGTACCACTACATAGAACAGAAATAACACGAATAGCCGATGCATACCTTCTATCTCCGATGGAAACTTACGGTGCAACACCGAAAAAGCCGGCTTCAGGATTAATCGCTCGTAGTTCTCCTGTTTGTTTGTCGAATCTCATCCATGCAATGTCATCTCCAACAACACGAACAGTATAACCCGGAATAGATGGTGTCAACATTGCTAAGTTCGTTTTTCCACATGCAGATGGAAATGCAGCAACGATAAATTTTTCTTCGCCTTGGGGATTTGTTACGGACATGATTAACATGTGTTCAGCCAACCCTTTACGAGAAACAAAAGTCTATTTTTCGGAAAAACAAACTGACAACCATGTGGCTTACATCCTTCGTCGTAAGCAATGCGACCGGCAATACGCAATGCAAAACATTTTTTGCCCAGTAAACTGTTTCCACCGTAACCTGATCCGTAACTGATTACCTTACGAATATCAGGGAAATGACAAATCTAAATGAACATATCGGGATAGATGGCGCTAATTGTACTATCATAAAAGAGATTATTTACCAAAAGTTTTTCTGGATTGCAAGGCCAATTATTGATGACTTTTTGAGTATGCGGACGAGGAACACCTGTGCACAAACATAAACATGCCTTTTTTTTCTTCAAAGAAAAACTCAGCAGAATAGATTTACCCATCGAATGAAGACATTTGACAAATTCTTCGCCATGTTGCAGATGTTTCCAAATTAGTGGTGACACACGAGTCATAACTCGCATTGAGAGTAGAACATAATTCGAATCCGTTACTTGCACACCGATTTTACTCAATGGTGAACCAATAGGTCCCATGCTAAATGGAATAACATACATCATACGTCCACTCATGCATCCAGGAAGACGCTCATCCAATTCTTTTTTCATATCATTCGGTGCCATCCATTGACCGAGTACGCATTGCACACCTTCTCGTGAATGTGGTATCGATGCATATTTATCATCGGTAACAATAAATGTTTTCGATTCTACACGAGCAACATCCTTAAAATAAAGAAACGATATAGACTGAGATGTCAATGTGTCAGTTCATTGTTTTACGCGTGGATCCGTTCGGCAAATATAGCAATTTTCATATTTCGTCAATGGTGTCAATGTACCACGTTCAACTAATTTGTGTGTAATTATTTCAGCTTCTTCATCGGATCCATCGCAAATGTACACAGCACGAGGTGTGCACAATTGTATCTAAATAATCGCAAGCAAACATCGTTATCATCTGAGAAAGTAAGTGTAGTATCAGAGCAAACCATTTGGGCAAGCCATGATTGTATTTGCAGAGGAATTGATTGGAAATCACCTTTTGTTACTGGTACATTACCAACCTTTTGAATTGTTACGTAGTGAACTTCAGCAAATGATACATTCACATCATCCATGATTATTTAATCTTTGATGAGAATGCGAAAAGAAATGAACGATAATGAAAAACTGATGGAGAATTCTTGTCCTTATATACTTATTAGAAATCGCGTTGGAAAAAAAGAAGAATCTCGATCGAAAATAGGCGAGAACAGAACAATTTTATCTTCGGTACATTCAGGGTAATGCAAACGTTTTCTCTTTCTCCATGCTGGTTTCCACAAAAACAATTTGATGGCTTCTGAAAGCAGACAGAAAAGAAAAAGAAAAAGAAAAAGAAAAGAATTTATTGGATACCCACAGCGATCAAATGTAGACTACGCGCATTGAGAAAGATGACACTGCATTTTTTCCTTGAATCAATGCTGCACACTTATTTATCGATAAATCTATCTATCATGAAACAGATGAACTTTTTTAATGAAAGTCAAGTAATATCAAATAAACAGTTCAATCTTTCAATTCAGTCCATTTTTCCTCGTTGTTTTTACTGTTTGCTACACATGTTTCAATGAAGGCCATACCACGCACACCTTCTCTGACACCAGGAAAGTCTTCCAATTGTTCCGATAAGTTCTCTTCGCCGTTCATTTTACTACGAACTGTTCGAGCAAAATTACGATAAATATTTGCAAATGCTTCAATGTATCCTTCCGGATGTCCGGCTGGTACACGTGTATTATGTATAGCACTTTGCGAAAGATATGGTGTTCCAGTACGATAAATTTCCGTTGGACTATCAAACCATCGCACTGCTAATGTGTTGCAATCAGCATGTTGCCATTCGATGGAACCTTTATCGCCATAGACACGAATTTTCAAATTGTTTTCTTCACCTGTACAAATCTTTGAAAGAAAATCTGTTAGACGAAAGAAATTTTGTATATAGAATTCACCTGTGAAGCCATTAACACACCAGTCGCTCCATTATTAAAACGTAGCAGGACACTCGCATCATCATCGAGTTGACGACCAGCAATGACGATCTGTAGATCAGCACAAACATGAGTGACTTGAAGTCCAGTTATATATTCAGCTAGATTGAATGCATGCACACCGATATCTCCGAGACATCCGGCAGGTCCACTACGTTTCGGGTCGAGTCGCCATTGAGCCTGTTTAGAATTCACCTCGGCATGACTTAACCAACCTTGCGGATATTCAACATAGACTTTTCGAATTGAGCCTAGATCGTTCCGCGCAATCATTTGACGAGCTTGTTTCACCATTGGATAACCTGTATACGTATGTGTAAGACAAAGAGTGCGGCCAGTGTCATGAACGATTTGAGAAAGTTCACGGGCTTCTTGAAGAGATAAACACATTGGTTTATCGAGAACAACATCAAAACCAGCACGGAGAGCCAAAACGGCAGGTTCATAATGAACATGGTTAGGTGTAACGATGGCAACAAAATCCATTCCTGAAAACCATAGAACATCGTGCAGAACTAGCTTCATTATTCATGATGAACTACCTTTCGTCTTTTGCTCACATTCAATCATCTCTTTATACGTGGCATAAACACGATCTGATGCAAGTCCAAGTTGTTTTCCCATTTCATAGGACTTCTCGGGATCGGAACTAAAAACACCACACACGAGTTCGATCTCCTCATCCAAACAAGCGGCTGTACGATGAACTGCACCTATGAAAGCTCCTGGACCACCACCGATCATACCCATGCGTAACTTTTTCGTAGATGCCATTTAAAATATTTTTTTATACTTTTTACTCTAAAAGACACAACATGTGCATACTGTAATATTTACGTGTGTCTATGTATGTGTGTGTGTGTGTGTGTATTTGTTGATAAGGATCACAAGAAAGGCAAGAAGAAGACTCGTACAGAACGACAAAGCGAAAAAATAAAGAATGGACAGAGTCACGTTGTGTATTGTTATCAAAATATCATGTCTAAAAATTCACTGTGTTTATTTTCAAGTTTACTTTCAAAGTTCTAGCTAACAGCTGATCGTCATTTTATATTGGAGCTCGAATCAGACAACTTACGGAGTCACATCGTTCTACACATATAGATAAAAAATAAGCAATAGACGAAAAAACCAAATGATAAGAAAGCATGCAAGTATTTCAAGTTTCCTCTCTTATCAACATAAGCCAAGTAGTTTTCTATTCTCAAATTCTCTATGACAAATCATTTAAATCGCACACATGATGGCTTTATTCAATATTCGAATGATATTCACGAATCTGGCGTGATGACACCGGCAGCTGTTGTTTCGACAACAGCATTGAGTAGTACACATTTTGATGTGATATTTATCGGAGCTGGTTTTAGTGGTTTGATTGCTGCGCGTGAACTTAGTCTTCGACATCGAACCGTGCTGTTAATCGAAGCACGAGATCGTATCGGTGGTCGAACATTTACAACAAAACTCGGCGATCAACAATATGAAATGGGCGGTGGTTGGATACATTGGAGTCAGCCTCACGTATGGTCAGAAATCACACGATATGGCCTTTCAATTTGTGAAACCAACGGTGCGACAGCTGATCGAATTAGTTTATTATTAGAGAATGGCTCACGATTGAAAGTTCTATCGATGACCAACCTATTTCCAGAAATATGTCGAGCAATGGATGATTACAGTAACGTCGATGGTGTTCAAGGACGAACTGTTTTGCCAATACCCCATAATCCTTTTGCAGCTAGAGAAGTTGTTGAACTGTACGATAAGCTGTCTATGCAAGATCGATTAGATCACATATCAGCGTCGTTCAACAATAATCAAGATTTGTACGATGTTATGGATGCCTATCTATCGATGAATTCTCAGGGGAAACTATCTGAAGGCGGATTTCTTGATCATTTACGATGGTGGGCATTAGGAGACTTTGATACTGCTCGATTATTTGATAAAACGAGTCGCTATAAAATTCTCGAAGGAACAAGTGCATTAGCACGAGCCATACTCAATGATTGCCACGATATCAAATTATTACTTTCCACTCCCGTTCGATCTATTCAACGAACAGATGATAATCAGGTGACGATTTTTACTGACAATGGGCAATCGTTCACGGCTCGTTCAGCTCTCATAACTGTTCCTTTGAATGCTTTGTATAAAATGAACTTTTCTCCGCCGCTGAAACTTGGAAAACAACGTGCTATCAACGAACGGCAATGTCGTGGTGGTACGAAATTTGCCATTAAACTGGAAAAACCAATTGGAAATTGGTGCGGTTTTGCACCCTATCCAAATCCAATAACACAAGCATTTACAGATGACGAAGAGGGTACAATCATTATCGCATTTGGTGTCGATGATTTATTGAACATCCGAGATTTCAATGCTGTCCAATACGAACTGAGAAAATGGTTACCAGACATTCAAATCAAATACATTATTGGCCACGATTGGCGTAAAGACTCATTTGCTGAAGGTACATGGGGTTGGTTTCGTCCAGGTCAGATAACGTCAAATTTATCCATCTTGCAAGAATATGAGCCACCATTATTTTTTGCAAGTAGTGATACTGCAAACGGCTGGCGATCGTTTATGGATGGAGCTCTAGAAAGTGGTCTCTCAGTTGTTCAACATATTGAGCGATATCTCAAAAATGATTAGAAAAAGAACGAGTCATCTTGCGTCTACTTCGATATTTTAAAAAACAGATTCTTGCGAGAACACACCTTAAATGTTTTTTTCATCAGTATATATATATCACAAGATTTATTATTTATAAAAGAATTTTTCGGTAGACGAATGTCATGTCATATTGTAAGCTTTTGCAGCTTTAATTTGGTGGTGGTCTATGATGTTCACCACCTTGATGCTGACCGCCATGGTGTGGTCCACCGTGTTCCCCATGAGGTGGATGTCCACCGTGTTCTCCATGTGGGGAGCGTCTACCATGTTCTCCATGAGGAGGATGTCCACCTTCATGATCTCGCGGTCCGCCATGTTGTTCGTGGCCTTCGCCTCTGCCATGGTGTTCACCGTGTTGTGGAGGTCCTGGATGGTCCATTTGATGATGTGTTGAGAATACCGTACGAGTGATTCTTCTAGTTTAATTCTCTGTGTAAAATCAACGTCTTTATATACATGTTGTAAAGTACGTTGAATTAATCATCGCAGAAACATGTACTTTTTTACGATTCTATTTTGAATATGTATTTTTAGTGTGAATACTTCGACTTGAGTAGGTGTGTCGTTGACAGGTGTCTGAAGGCTTTTTTTCCATAAATTATTTTTGTATAATACATAAAATAGTACAGGTTTTTTTTCGTACAAAATGCACCTGTAGTTCGTTTTTTTCTTTAGTGGAAATTCATTGGTAAGCATGAAAGAACTCAACGACGAAATGCTTTTTCTTACATATTCGACGCTTTTTAACGATAAACCAGTTGACACTTGTACTTAACTTATTCCTCTATTCATGTTGTTCTTTCTATCTGCCACGATTTATTAAAATAACTGTATGTAGTGTACATCGACAAATCGATCATCGGTTGTCTTTCTAAGCGAATCACGAATGAATGCCAATGCACGATTTATATATTTTGATGTTTTAGCCAAATAGAAATCGATTATTCAATTCTCCGACACTCGTGGTCGAGTACTGAATCGAAACATCATTTGTAATTGACTGATTTGACCATATGTTAATCAACATAAAAGCGAACACAATTTACAAAGGTCGTTTGTTTTTATTTATCGTTTCCATCACTATTTTCGTACGATTCTAATCAATAAACAATAGTTTCATCAATGACTGTTGTTTACAATTCTCATTACGTCGACGTATTCGCTGATAATGATGTATTAGACGATGTTTAAATTCATATATTTCATTATTACTTCAAAATATCCCTACTATCTCCCGATTGACAATTACCTAGATGAAATCAATCGTTAGCATTACATCACTCCAGCTTGACTCATTCTATTGATACGAACACAATCATATTGTGTACAGCAAATGCTAAAATAGTTTTATGACACAATAAAGGTTATTTATCGTCACAATCATACATAAATACGACTACAACGTTTTGGATGAGACGTTTCGTAGACATGTGTGCACTAATTTAGTATATTTGCACTGTTGAACAGTTATTATCACAAAATCAACGTGAAAAAGAAACGAAATCATGCCCAGATACATAATATGATGTAAATAACAGTTCATTTATGTGCAATTGAATCGTAACCCACTATTGAACAGAATATTCATATCTTGTATTACTTTCAAAATCAATCTCATCCACTTTTTCACCTACGCTGTGCTGAATGGTATATACTTCCGTTCGATTGATACAACTCTCAATCGTCTTTTGCTTTATTTACTTTGTCGCCTGAATTTCACCAATCGATTGAAATAGTTTCTGTTGTGCTCGACAGTAACGTAGAGAATGCGATCCTTCTTTACGTCGCTTTTTTGTCTTTTGTTAATTCGTTGGTGATAATAAAGCCGAGAATGTATTTTTCTGCTCGATCCAGTGTTAGTTTTTGTGACAGAACAGTGATTAGAAGTGCATTCGTAAACAGACCAACCAACGCTACTAACACAGCCACAGCTAAACGTTAAACATGCAATTTTATTTCCTATACGATCTCTTAGTATCATTGAACGCTTACTTCTACCACAGTCAGTTGATGGATACAAATCTCCATATGCAACAGTAGTGAATCTTACTTAGAACAGCCATAGAGCATTCTGTGTCGACATATGTTGATTATCTGAACGGTAACTACAGGCTCGTAGACTCCAGCTTTCGACGAGAAATGTCAAAAGGATAACAAACACCGTACTGGCCGAAGATCGATACACGCGCGCATAAAAAAAAGAAACGTTCATTGAAATTTGACTGAGATATCCAAATGGTTGAGCTGCTGAGCTTTGAATCAAACACGAGTGATACATGAGACAGCAATATGATAGATACAATCTCAAAAACACCAATCCAGCAAAAGAAAGTGTTCGTTTAAGCTACTGAAACAATCCGACTTACTTGGTAAGCCAAGCACAATATCAGTTGACACATGTGCATAATTGTGTGGAGTTGTCTTCGTGGCATTGGATGAACTGCACAAATGATCAGTTTAAGCGCAATTACGAACAATCGAGTATATGTTAATCGAATTACTGATGGAATAAAGAACGAGAATGATGTCAGTTAGAATGCTTATGGTAAGTTTGATAAATCAGCTGGCTGCGGTATTAAATTCTTTCCGACAGATATCTTTTTTATACTATAATGAAAATGAACTTGAAGGTGTAGCTGGTTCATGTGATCGGTCAGATCTGTATTCCGAGATTTACGAGTTTCCTTTCTCTATGTTTGTGACATCATGCAATATTGAACACAAGTGTCAACATAGAATTTCTGAAGTTTTTATTACGGGATAAATATATATCAAAGCACAATTAAAAAACGTATAGAGAAAATGAGGATCATTCGCTTCGTTGTTGTTGAGATCGAACCTCACCCAGCCAAATATGTAGATCCATATGTTGATCGAGTTCATACGAATAACGACGATGTTCACCATAATAAGATGATAGCCACTTAATAGTCTTCTCCTGTAGATCTACATCCATATGTCGAAAGGTGATAGTTCTTAGTCTTCGACCAAGGTGTTCAAAGACTTTTTGTATTTGTTCGAATACCGTCAGTCGTACGCAGAGATATTGAAGCTGAGGAAATAGTAGAGAGATTCTTTCGATATCGGTGAGTGAATCACAAATAGTCAATGAACAGATACTTTGAAAGCGAAGATCTTCCAGATTGGACAGTAGACTATGCGTTATTCGAAGGTAGTTTAAATTCGGCATTCGATGATAGAGAGTGTGTATCAATTGTGGATGATGAAATAATCCTAGTTTCAGATCGGTGACACACGTAAAATCAAGAATTGATTCAAGAAATTTAATCAACAAGTTCATGGATAAATGACATTCATGATCAGTTAAAATTAATGTTGAAACTTTAGCAAAATAATGATATGAATTATCTATCGAATAATCACAAGTCAGATTCTTCGTTTCAGCGAGTAATGTTGATAAATCAATGGTTAAGTTCTCAACATTGCTCATATATGCTCGATCTGTTGGTATCGAAGAGCGAAATTGTCGATTGGAATCTATGGATGGCCGATAATAAAACTGCGTGTCGCAAAAAGGTAAAGAATAGAGATGTAACATAGTTGGATTCATTTGATAATCTAAAATAACAGGCCAATGCTTGACATCTACCCAAAATGATGTTTGGAATGTGTCGAGAATCCTTTCTTCGTTGAGATTATTCATCTGTGTGCAAAAATTAAATTGGAATGTTTTCAATGTTGCAGGTAGACATTGTTCCCAGAATTGACCGTTGAACCATTGTTTGCCATTGGCGATCAGTTTCAAAAAGACTAGTCTCGGTGTGTGTTTCAATAGATTCTCCATATCGAATTTCGGCATGTCGATGAATATAGTTAAAGTTAAGTGCGTGAAGTAATCAAGGAACGGCAGAGGATGAGATTGGAGTTTGTGAGTGATGGCGGTATCGAGTGAGTTTAAATGCGGTGTTCGAGAGGTAATTGTTGACAATGAAATTGTGTTGAATATGTTATCATTGAAATAGAGATGATTGATCGATGAAGTGAATTCATGTTCGAAGAGCGAGTTCAATGTACCCGATAGGTACAGCCGTTGAAGCGTTTGGGAATTGTTGATGAACGACGAGAGAAGTTGAAATGTTTGAGGATTCACAGCAGATGATGGACAGTGAAGAATAGAAAGACTTTTTAATGTTTGATTTGCTTGTAATTGAAGTAAAATCTGATTGAAATCGATCGGATTCGATGGTTGAAGTAATTGCAGTGATTCTATATGATGAAATTGCTTAAGAGAATGTGATTTCAGAAATAAACGAAATTGGCCAGGTGTATCATCCATATTGGATAATGTTAACGAGATGACTTTTTCAGGATTGATGCGTTCGAGTATAAAATCAAACTTTGACATCGAAATCGACTGAAAATCCAATCGATGTTGGCTGTAACTATTTACTATTTCATCCAGACGAGTATTTAAATGATACAACGAATAAAATATATCATAACTATCGAGATAATTCAACACTCGATGAAGTATTACAATAGGTAATTTAGTAAAACACAACATTCTTCTCAAGTGAAGAATCTTTCCCTTTATTCGTCTATATATATATACATATTTCGTGATACGATGTAATAAAAGCTGGTGCCAATGGAAAGTTTGAATATTTTGTATGTGCATACATCAGCTGGACGAGTGATAGAGCACGCTGTGATACAGCAGAGACAATCGATAATGAATCATTTCAAGTCCGAGGTCATGTTTGTCTTGATAGATAAGAAACTGCTCTTTCAGCTTTGATATTCACTTGAAAAACAAAGTATGGATAGACGGATGAGTGACTATTATGACTATATCGATGAGAATTCGATTGATCATCGTTTGATTTGTCATGCATGTTTGAAACCATTAATTCAGCCGGTCATAACTCCATGTAAGAATCAATTCTGTCGATGTTGTATTGAAGAAACACTTGACGAACATTATTTACAATGTGACGAATGTGAAAAATTACATTTAACCAATCAGTTGCGATCGTTAGAGAATTCATTTACCTTGATGGCGCTTGATCAACTGAAAATCAAATGTAAACTATGTGGTAAAGGTAATCTTCAACGTGCGAAGTTCTCTGAACATATCTATGAACACTGTCCAAGGGCGATTGTTATGTGTTCGACAGATATGAACAACTGTCCTTGGATTGGTCTACGTGAAGATCTTCAAACTCATTTAATCTCGTGTGAATATCGTACATCTGTTTCACAAAGTAATCTATACACAGATCAGCTTGAACCTGAACTTCACAGACGTGTTTTATTTAGATTCATTCGACGACAAATACGGCGAGTTTTTACCATTTTCGAACGTTGATTTACAACAACGACAAATATATAATCACGATATCGCAATAGCAGTCAAAGCGTTGCTAGTCAATCAACGGTGTACATGTTTAGATTTGTTCAACAAGGGAATATCCTCGGACGAAATGTTTGTCATAGCGTCGGTTTTGTCAAATGATCGATTGTTGACTACACTAAGCCTTCGAAATAATCGCTTATGCGATTCCGGTGTACAATTCATCTCTCATGCGCTGTTGACAAATTCGTGTTTGAAACGCTTGGATCTCAATGAGAATTCAATAACAGATACTGGTGTTCGATTAATAGCTGAAATGTTGAAAACCAACCAAAGTTTAACGAAATTGACATTATCATTTAATCGCATCACTAACGAAGGACTAAATATGTTGATCGAAGTGTTAATTGATAACAATACAACGTTGCAACATCTATGTTTAGCAGGAAATCAAGCGATTGATCACACGTCGACTAATTCGATCATGAATTTGATTCGATGCAATCAATCGTTATTAATACTCAATTTAGAAGATTGTCATCTGTCTTGGTGGAGCAAGAAGAAAATAACTTTGTATAAAACAGTACATTTTCGCGCGGTTTTGGAGATTTTATTCTAATAGTTTGAATCTATGCACGACTGTTTTTCTTCTCGTTTTATCTATTTGTTTTGAAATGAAGAGAATGTGAGTCGATAGGGACAGGTTATCATTTGCTGTAAATGTTTTACCTTTGAAGATAATAATGACAGAAGTACGAACAAACGAAAGTCGTTCTTCGTACTTATGTTCGTCATGAATCTTAGAACAGAATACAAGTCGGAAAGGTGTCATTGATTTGATTACAACACAGCAGTAGTATGGAAGACAGGTGAGCGAAACAATACACTCAAGGTTACGTGTATATTACCATCTGTAACGTTTATCTATCATGTTAACCTTATACAAACTAGGTATACAAAATTCATTCAATATTTAAATATAAACATAGGTATATGAACAACACCGTATATCTACAACGAAGAAAAAAGGCTATTTTTGCCGATCAAAGATTTTGACAATTGATCGATAGATGTTCTTACCGTGAGATGCTTTTGAGCAAGATATTCAATTCAATACTGATTGCATCGACTTTCCCGTTTTCACTACGCTATATAGTGAATATTTCGATTTGATTGACCAAACTGGCAGTTACTCGTTTTTCGTTCTTGCTTAATCTCATTGCTGATATTGATTCAGCGAAAGAATTTTTGTTCGATGAAAAGATATCGGAAAGAATCGCAATCTTCCTTTACGTCTCAACACTCACAGTTTCAAAGCAAACTTGATAGTGTTCGATGTTTGTGCTTCATATTTCGTTGATAGTTGACTACCAATAACGAAACCATGAACGTACTTTTTTTGACAGAACAGTTATTAGAAGTGCACTCGCAAACAGACCAATCAATGATATAATCACAGCTACACCTAAAAAGCACACTTATAGTTTGATTTCCTAGCAGATGTCTTCTTATAATTTAACGCTTACTTCTACCACAATAAGCTGAAAGATACAAATCTCTATATCCAACAGTAATGAATATCGCCGAAAACAATCACATCGCATCACTCATCGATAGATATTCATCATTTGAACGGTAGCTACAGGCTCGTAGACTCCAGCTTCCAACGAGAAATGTCAAAACGCAAAAGGATGACAAACACCGTGTTGGCCATCGATCAGCATAAGCACAAAAAAAGAATAAAAAGTTCATGGAAACTTAATTGAGATAGCCAAGTGATTGCGTTGCACAATTGCGAATTAAATGGAATAATACATCAGACCTTGGCACAGGAAGTACAAACGAATGAACAGTAATTTAGCAAACAAGTATGCTAGTACATCAGCTAGTCCACTGTCCGTTGAATACAATCGTGGCATTGGATGAACTGCACAGATGGTCAGCTCAAGTGTAATTATGAACGCTCGACTATGTGTTAGTCTAACACGCCAGTCTTCAATCGAATTGTTGATGAAATAAAGAACAAGAATGAGAACGATGCCAGTTAAAATGCTTATAACAAGTTTGATAACCCGGCTTGCAGTGGTATTCAATTCTTCGGATTGACTAAAAGTGAGCTCATCTACAGCTATCATCAGAAGGATGCTGGTAACGCTCATAACACACATGATATAAGCTATGACTGACCTTGAACGAAGTAGAAAATAATTGTAGTGAACAGAAAAAGTGAGAGCTTCGTTGGCTTACAGACGACTATGCAATAGCTTTCACGTAGTTAATCGTCAACTAAGATTGACCATAAAGAGATCGCTGTCAGCTCCTGACGATTTCTTCGATGGTGAGTTGTCTGGTGATGAGAGTTTGCGAGATTGTAAACTAGGACTTTGACTTGTTATCGTAGAATATGCCCAGATTGTATGAGGTAAAGAAGAGTTGAACAAGACGTGTGAAACTATTTCGCAATCAGTAGAGATTGAAAGCGTAATGGAATCGTATTTTCGTGATACCGAAGAAGAATACTGATAATAAAAGTATCGAGGATTAAGGTAGTGTCACCTTGATTGTATTATCCTAATGTGTAGATATGTGTATTTGTGATAATAATAGGTGACAGATTTTTCTATAAGATAAATTCTATTCACATAAAACACGCCTTTGCAAGCCAATAATTGAAGGAAAGGAATATTTTTTGTTTATCAAGTATATACACGTAGATAAGTACAAAAAGAAAGGTGCCTATTACGTTTATGTCGATGACGTTCACATCATCATATCAATAATATAATATACTATAAATTCATATAAATACAAACAATACAGATATCAACTCGTATTCGATATCTGTTGTACAGAAGTCATTAGGAGAAAACCTTTGAAACGTTTTCCGATAACAGCATGAGAATACCCAATACTCTCAGCATACTTTGTACAAGTTGTATCATTTACCGATGATATTCATCTGTTGAAGCATGTTCTTTTTGTTTTGTTGATTCAATACTGTTTGGTAATTCTCGTTCAAATGTCTGTGTTATTCGTTAAAATCGACAACTATAAGACGAATCACCATGATCGAACGAACTTCTATCAAAGCACATGTGAAACTGTTCGATAGTACCACTAATTGAAGTGTAAGATCTGGAATTCTTTGAATTCATTGTATTTTAATTAACTATATATTCAGCAGTATAGTAATTATTTTCGCGTTCCTAGTGAACAAACTCGTCTATTATGATTCTATGTGTTGTACTAATGTCTTATTTCTCGTACTTTAACACACTGCAAGAATACGTGGGTGTGTCGAGAAGAAAAGTTTCGTTGTTGGTTCTATCAGCGAAAAGTAAATTATGTGTCTCGTTTGTTTGTTGCCTTAGGTAAATTTGAAAAAGAAAAACGATCGAATAGTCTTTAATTACTGAATATAATATCATCAATCACACATCTTTGCATCTTTTTTTGTTGACAGTTGAAATATAGATCTTCTTTACTCTCATAAAAAATCAACAACAACATGGGTATACATAACAGTAAAACTGAAACCAGTGATGAAAATCTACACAACGACTGTTGCAACCAACATCTTCCAATCGGAGGATATGAAAAACTGCCGCTTGTTTCCCTTGAAGCAGCTGTTGAACCGTTGGTCTCTCTTCTACCATCCGTGCAAACTTACGTTCAATTAGTGAAACGAAAATGTGAAAATCCATCCGACGGCTTAACAACAGATCAATCTGCATCCATCATGCTTTGCACAGTTCGATGGCAACCGTTTGATCAATGTCTATCTGTTGTTCTAAATAGCATCTTACGTTCCGGTGATCGCGAGAAATTAAAGCCCTGGTTTCTTTATCTAAAACTTCTCTTGACTGCACTTTCTCGTTTACCAGCGAGCCATCAAACTGTTTATCGAGGAATAAAGTGTGATGTTAGTCGATTTTATCCGAAAGGCAAAACCATTACCTGGTGGGATTTGGTGCTGTGTATGAAATCTCTCGATCTGTTGCAATCAGAAAGTTACCTTGGTCGCAAAGCTGGGCAAACGATATTAACCATTGAATCGAGATCATGTCGAGATATCAGTAAACATTCGTTTTACTCAACCACAGATATGATTCTTCTCCTACCTGCAACACAATTTCAAGTTATGCATTGTTTGAAACAAAAAGGCAAATTTTTCTGGATTCAACTGAAAGAAATTCAATCTCCATTTGTTCTCCTACAATCCGTATCCGTTGTTTCTCAACTGTCTCAGGTAAGTATCTTGTTTGCTTGAAGAATTTACTCTTCTCTAGATATTTTGATTAGGATTCTGTCCATGTCGATGCATCATCCTTGCGCACAAAATCTCCACCGACTGATACGTATCATCACAATCAAAAATTAGAACAATTGATTGCTCAACATCCAAGAAATTCACCAATCTATCTTAAACTTGAACAAGTGACAAATAATGATGTGAAGATGATTGTTGAACAAGCAGTTTTCGGGAAAAAATGTACTGAACTTTGGCTATGCAATGCACAGTTAACATCGCAAAATGCATTGTTCCTTTCCAATAGTCTATATAACAATCCAACATTGACAAAACTAAATCTGAATGATAATTTCATCCGTGATCGTGGTGTTCATGCACTGGCACGCATTCTTTCGTTAAACAATACCAAATTGAGAGAACTCTTTCTTGCACGGAATAGTATCACAAGTGAAGGTGCGCAATACTTAGCTGAAATGTTATATACTAACATAACATTGACAAATCTTAGTTTACTCGGCAATCGAATCGACGATAATGGAATCAAAAGTATTAGTCATGTTTTGAGTTATTATAATTCCACGTTAGAATGTTTATATCTGTCGGGAAATGATCTGATGACTGATAGGAGCATCGATTATCTTATTGATATGCTTAAGTACAATCAAACATTGAAAAAACTTTATTTGTTCAATTGCAACTTGTCCGAATCGGCAAAGAGACGGTTATTGGATGAAGCTCAACAAAAGAAACATTTGACTATATATGTATAAAGAAGACTACCGTAATAAGAAAGGAATCATTTGACAGTTTGATTAATATTACGTATAACAAAATGTGTCTATGATTTAATTCAAATAAATATAAGTGAATCCGTAACGCTGTTTCTAGTTTTCATCTATTCAGTAACATATTTCACACTCATTGTGCGCGCTTCTGTAACCGACCAATGGTATTGTTTAATAGAGGAAACAAAAATGACTCATTCTCCGTCTTCTGCAGTCATTAAGCTAACAAATAGATGTCCAGCTCGGGAACACTCGCTGATGAGAAACAACTGGGTTTTTGTGAGTTGGGTAAAAACCCAATGACTTGGGTATATAAATACGACGGTCATATGTTGTTATTTCGCATCACAAAAGAATTCATTATTATATTGAAGTAAGTACGGCAACGTTATTTGTCTTCTCTTATCATAACAAAACCGTTCTTACGAAATTTTCATTCAATTTTAGTCTACTATTAAATCAAAATTATGATCTCCAAATATTTTCACGAACGAATTCCAGTTTCATCTGTAATTCCTTCTATCGAGCTTAAACTATCTTCACTACCACGTCGACCAACTCCGACGGGTTCAGCTGGTCGATCAGAAACTCTCTACACAAACCATTTCACGTGTCAAGTGGCTCAAAATCTGCCTCTGTATCAATATGATGTCTCTATTGAAGCACTAGGCACGCTCTCCAATGAATGGTATGAAGTTAAAGGTCGATCCCGATGTGCTTTGATCATGCAAGCATTAATTTCGTCGGGCACTTTTGGTCCCGACACAGTCGTATGGTATGACGAACAAAAATGCTTATACAGTACATCAATACTTCCGACTCCAAGATTAATCATGAACGGCAGTGGTCAGGAACGATTGAATATCAAATCCTTAGCTAATCAATGGTCAACAAATGATATTCATAATTACATAAACGGTCAAGGAAATGAATATCCATACGATGCTGTTCGAATTCTTGAAACGCTTCTAAAGAAATCTCTTCAAGATCGGATTAAAGTCGTTAGTAACACATGCTATTTCACTGATGAACCACCACGACAACTGCCTGGTGGTTTCGAAGAACGATCTGGTTTTATACAAGCACTCAATCTTGCCTCTGGTCGTTTAACATTAAATATTCAAACGAAATTAACACCATTCTATCCAGACATGCCCCTACTTGATTTTATTCATTTACAAATTGGTGGTAAACGCATACCTAACGAACAGGAATGTAAAAAATTAAGTCGCGTACTGAAAGATTGCCTTATTGTGACCAGACAATCAAATTGGAAGCAAGCTTATGAGTTCGATCGCTTCGTTGGCCAACGTCCATGTGACATCAAAATCGAGTCTGGTGAATCGCTGGTTGAATACTATAAAAATGCGAAAAATATCACCTTGACAGAAACAAACTACCCATGTATAGAAGTCTACGTGCCAAACGAATACAAGAAACCATGTCACTTACCATTAGAAGTGTGTCGTATCAAATCCTGGCAAATTTACGATAAAATGGTACGAAACTTAATTTTTCCTCCACAGCCACTTTCGACTGTATTGTTTATTTCAGATATCCAAAATGCAGGAAGCTCAACAACCGCGTAAATATATCCCCAAACCTAATGAACGCTACGTCAACATCATGGACACAGTTCGTAAATGCAATTTCAACTCTGCTTCGAATGTTCTCTGTCGGGAAGTCGGTTTCCGAATCGAAGATAATGAAATGTTGAAGTTAAACGGACGAGTATTAACTCAACCGCAGATTTTCACTGGTCAAAATAGCACTGCTAATGTTCGAATTGGTCGCATACCTCTCGATGGACATTTATTTACGCCCAAACCTCTTTCAGCATTGGCTATTGCTTATTTCGGTTCCAATTCCCAGCGAGATTCACAGGCAATGAATGAATTTGTTCGAGTTTTGCTGGATGTAAGTTTGTTTTCTCGCCTATTTGAGTCAGATGCACGGCTTTCGTTATCTTCTTAGGGACTAAAAACGTATCACGTGGATGTCAAGCACGAAAAACACGTTGTTCAACCTGCAAACGATGAGATCACTCGATACTTCCAAACTATGAGCAGTCGGAATTGTCAATTTGTCGTTTGTGTGATGAGTGCAAAAACTGAGGATGAACTCAAACAATTACAAGCGGATATCAAGGATTGCGGGACACTTCGGTTTGGTAAGTACTATGTCGTTATGATGAAAAGAATTTCCAAAGCTAGTAATGATCTTACAGGTATTATGACACAATGTGCAGTAATGTCAAAAATCGATGGCAATCGTTCATTGTCGAGTTATTGTGAAAATCTAATACGAAAGATAAATTTCAAAAATTCGGGCATTAATACAAAAGTTAATCTAAACGAAACATTGAAAAACAAGAAATCAAGAACTGATTCATACATGTTCTTTGGTGGTGATGTTATACATCCAACAAATGTCACTCGACAACATCCATCGATCGCAGGTGAGTTTCTCTTGGTCGTAGATCAAATTTCTGATAAACTTTATCTCTGATGAATAGCGGTTGTCGGCTCCAGAGATTCATTGTGTTCCACAACAGCTGTCCGCGTTTGTAAACAATACCCTAAAGAAGGCAAATGTTCAATTGAAACCATTCTTGGCTTAACAGAAATGGTTGAACAATTGTTAAGTTATAATCAACAAGCAAACAAAGTCCTACCAAATAAAATCGTTTTTTATCGTGATGGTAAGTTTGTCTGAAAATTTCCTCAGTTGTATTGAATGTATTTACACAGGAGTTGATGATGGTCAGTTCGGAAAAGTTCTTGGCTATGAAATCCCAGCTATTCGTAAAGCGTTCGATGGTAAGTCATAGACAATTCAGTAACATAAAATTTTCATATTTTATTTCAGCTGTTTATGGTGAAAAATCTAAACATCCGCAGTTAACTTTTCTTGTTGTTAAAAAACGTCATAATACTCGCTTTTTCGCATATAATCAATCGAGTGATGAAACAAAGAATATGCCAATCGGTACTGTGATCGACACAACAATTGTTCACCCGTATCAAAACAATTTTTATCTCAATTCGCATAATGCTTTTCAAGGTGTCAACCATCCATCACTCTATCACGTTCTGCTCGACGAAATTGGTTTTACTGCCGATGAATTACAACTGTTAACATATCACTTATGTTTTACGGATCCACGATCATCAGCTTCAGAAGCTATTCCATCAGTTGTACATCAAGCAGATATAGCTGCTCTGAAAGCGCGAGATTTGTTCTATGATGACGAACGGTAGGAGTCGCCACGAATGATAACAGAGTTTTATTGATATCATTTTAGTTCGTCAGGAACAAGTGACGGTGGACGAAGTCAACCATTAAGAAATCCTACATTGAACGATGTTGACTACGAGATTCTTGGTGTACATGAAAAGCTCAAAGACCGACCCATATTCGGTTAATTAAAATCGTCTTCACTCAGCTTACGATTTTAAATTGCTGAAGGCTCATCCACAACTACTTTATGTTTTTAATCTTGATTCTTTTTTCAATTTTTTTTCATAATTTTTCAAATAAAAATCTATAATATAATTTTTTTTTGCTCTCCTTTATTCTACAGCTACACGTTTAAACACAAATTGAAACTCTTCTGGTGTATCAAACGCACCGGTAACCAGAAAAGAGATATTTGACAAGCAGTGAACAGGTGTATAGATTTCGTAAGTTTGCGTTTCTGTATCACATCGTTCAATCCAACCTTACAAAGAAGAGGATTTCATTAATAGTTCACAACTTCAAGTTTTTCATCTTACCGAAACCAAAACATTCAATGATAAGGTCTTGCGGGTTTAATATGTATTGTTTACCACCAACAGAAACAACAGTATCTTGAGACTAGAGTGCAATTCAAAAAAGATTTCATTCAAGAAGACTACAACGATAAAATCTCTCTTACCTGTAATTTCATGTTCTCATCGAAACAGAATCCGACGATAGTTTTCTCTAACTTAGCAGGTAATGCGTTCGGATTGGTATTCTCAAGTAAAGATACGTGAATGACTTCTGACCACGGAAGATGTATTCGATGTAATTTTGATGAAAAAAAATAGGACCAAGTTGCCAAAAGACGATGGTCACGCGGACGTGGCTTTTGTGTGTTACTAGACGATGGTCTTGCTTGATTATTCGGACACGCACCGGACTGTAATTTGATGTATTCATAATTCAATTTTCCATCGTAATCTTCTTGTCGACTGGTACTCATTTGAATTTGACGCTATAATTTATGAAAACGAGTTTTAGTGCATCATCGATGTTAACTGTAAGCTTACGCGATATGGTGCAAAAACGGGCTGTTTTAATAGCCATTCCAGTGTCACATCAGGCATTTGTTCTCGAGGTTGAGATGCACTCCAAGCGTCTGTTAGTTGGATAACGACATGCGGATTACACATACATAGTGTTTCTTTCAATATTTCAAGACCAAGACCTTGAAAAGAAAATAGGAAAAGCATTTCAAGTCCGATGACTCTCATAGTCGTGTTTACCGGTTCCCCAGCCCATCGTGTTGACGACAATCATCGATCGATTTGGTTGTCGACTACCATAATCAACGTTCCACACTTGTCTCAGTTTACTAACATATTCCAAATACCGCACAGGCGATGATTGAGGTGAAACCTGACCGTAGTAAAGAACTCGGTCTGGTTTTGGACTAGTTTGAACATGCGAACAAGGCGGGCCGAGTAAGGGTGAAGTAACAGTTTGGTACGATAAACATCCTCCCATGGTGAATTCACACTGTCCGATATCACAATCGAAATAGATTAAATTGTACACTGAATTAATATGATTGAGTGCACGGTTGACGAGAAGACGGGTGAATGTGGATTTACCCACGTCTTTTTCACCGCAGATTATCACGACAAAAGCAAACTCTAAATTTATTGAAATGTAAAAATTCCGGTCTGAAGGAACTGAATTTTTGCGATACGGTACCTTCGGTCGCACCCAATAACCATCGACTGATTATGCGATCGATAGTTGAGACGAAATCTTCACGAGGAATAACTGCACTGGAGCTTGTTGTTTCAATTAAACGGACTTGTAAACTTAGTTCCATTTGTCTCCACTGATCCTGAGGATAAATTTGATAATTTTCCATAAACCATTTGCTGTAAAACCGATGTTCTCGCATAGTTTTAAGAAATAATGACTGCTCGCTCAATTCTTTTCGAATTAACAGTACATCACCGCCACTCTGTTGAACACGAGCAACAACATCTTCAGCTAATTGTTCATCTGGTATCACTGTTTTCACATCGACTAGCATAGTCGTTGTCTGTGGACAAAATTCGATCGGAAGTGCCGTGTTTGTTCGATAGTTGTATACAGAATAGTAGTTCAATGGATTTAGATTACACCCATGAATACGAACACGGCCAAATAAGGAACAAATTTGATAATTTTGTAGGAGTGTCAAATGAGTATCAAGGAAATGTATCACATAAGTCGGTGGATCCGAAAAGGAACCGAGAATCACTGAACGTTGAGGTGACCATGCTGCAGGCTTGTTTCTCTAAAAGAAAAATCGTATATTTCAGTAGATGCTCTTCGTATGGAGTGAAAACATTAAGCAGAAGCGATGTTTGGTATGGTGAAAGGAAGAATCGGTTTAGAATTCTCGAAAGACAAATACCAGGCAAAATGCAGAGCAAATCTTGCCGTACAGCTTGCGAATCCATGAATGACGCTTGCTGTTGTCGATCATATTTCGGTCGAGGCGATGAATACTGAGACACCCTGGTAATCGGAACTTCAACTGTCTGATTTTGATCATGCTCATTGTCGTGTCGGGATGTTTGATCTAAAGATGAAGATGGACGAGTGGTGGATGAATATTTACTCATCTGAAAATGAAATTAAAAATAAGTACAAGCCGATTAAATGAGGTCTGCTTCGATATATGAGAAAAGTAAAATAGTGTCATAAATTAAAAATTTCGACTCGCTTCGGTTCGTTGCTGTAACTCACAACAATTTTCTGTTGTGTTCTATTGCTTATTAAACAACACACACTGTGCACATCTTTATCGATTTGCTTCATGTTGGTGCTACCCACTAACCATAACGAACGGGTGGTGCGTTCGCTTACTAACCATGTTTGATCATTCTCATTGGAAAGAAGTAGAATGCGACAACCAAAACTAGGCTTCTCAATTTCATTAGAAATCATCAGCGTTCGACCGTGATGTATCAAATGTAACTGAAAATCAAATATGTCAATACGCCAATGTCGATCTTGTTGAAGAATAAGACCAGCTAACTGATTACTCGTATCACATATTCGTATCATGCGAATGCCTGAATCTGTCGGTTGAACAACATCTTTTGCATTCCATCGTTTGATCAATTTCCAATCTGGATGACTTTCTGTTGACCACCGTTCGATAAAACCATTGCTATCGACACTAAGAAAAGCATCATTTGTATTCGATGCCACTGTTATTGACCATAACGGATGTTCATCAATTGGTTGAACTTCATTCAACGGTGTCACAGTCATCTGTTCTGGATCGTAGACAAGAACTGCTTGTCGACAAACAACAAGAAAACATCGCTGGAGGGCATGAGCGTAGATCATATCACATACATTACCAAGTCGAACGTCAAGCTCTGTAGAACGAAGTTCCTGTCCAGTAGAAATATTGTAGAGAACAAGTCGGTTTTCATTACGATTGATACTTAATATATACGCAAGTATATGTACGTCGGATGCTGCAAGAAAAAAACAATTTCGATCGTGTAATGAAATAACTTGACGTTCACATAGTAATTGCGAACTAGTTAGATAAGAAACTGTGTTTTTTTTCTTTTGGGTAATTTCAACATCGTGTGGTAATAGATTAAATTCAAGGTTGACATGAAATTGACGGACTTCTTGTTTGAAATAGTCTAATTTCGTGGACAATTGCACGATATCGTCTTCGAAGAAGTCATCATTTTCGCGTTTTTCGGTCAATTCTTTCGTGAATTGGTCGTATTGATCTTTGATTTCATTGAAGCGCGTCAAATATTCTACACGAAGGTTCTCACGTGTTTTCTCTGCAGTTTGATGTCTATCAAAGCGATGAAAATATATAAATTTCTTCTCCTACGAAGAAAATACTTACACAACATCATGCATCTTTTCCTCCCATTCACTGATTTCGTTTAGGGATTTTCCCATGTTGTCATTAGTCATGCTTGATCTATTGAAGATCGTTTCGAATATTTCATCGCGTTGCATGATGACTGCATCCAGTTTTTGTACCAAATCCTGTCGATGTTTCATCAAATGTGGAAGACAAAATGCTGATTGACACCCATGACATGGATGAATACCTAGTTTGGGCTTGATCTGATTTTCTTCGATGCACAAAACGCATGATTTAAACGATATACTTGACATTTTGTCTTCCCTTTTCAGATATGTAGTTATATTGGTTTTCATTGAATATACGGATTGGTAGAAATATCGAGTGAATTTGTTCTATTCCCATACAGATGTCACTCGAGATTAGGTTTTCCTTCATTCTTTATTTCACGTGAAAAAAGAAATACGTTTACAGAAGATAAAAGAAATAAACATAGTCGTCAATTATTTGTTGCATTGGACACATGCACTCATGGTGCTATTTGTTTCACGAGAATATCCACTTTTGCAGACACATCCCGCAACGCACTTGGTATTCTCACAAGGTTCTTGTTCGTTACTTTCACATGAGGCTTGACATTGTGGAGCACATTTGGAATATTCTTCGTTTTCACCACATTGAGCATTTACTGCTGGTAGAAAAAAAATCAGTTAGACAGGCAAAATCGAATCATCAGCATAAATTTACTTTGTGCGCATTCGGTTTGTTCTATACATGTTCGGTTAGTACGCGATACGCGAATATAACCAAGCTTACAAACACATCGATTTAGTGCACACATTCGTGGACAAGCGCCTCCTTTTGGTCGATCACATGATCGTTGACACTGTACAAGTGGTGCACAGTCTATTTCGATTTCATTCGTACCACAAGCTGGTTGATCTCGTACTATTCCTATAATGAAGATGTCGTTCAATAGATTTACTCTCAATCAGAATGGTAATACGCACGTGCATGGCATTCTCCTTTTGGAACACAATTTAAATTATCATCACGTAAATAACCATCCTTACATTCACATGAACTCAAACTGCACATACGTGGACATAATTTACCATTTGGCTCTTTACAAGTCGCTTGACAAGTTATGTCACGAGCACAGTCGACTCGTTTTTCATTAGCACCACACTCTGCTGCGATGATAACTGCAATAAAGGAATGAAGCTATTTCATCTCTCACGAATTTCTTCTCTTACTTTGAACATAACCGAAAGCCAATGCTATAGTCAATAGAACCATCGAAGGAGTCATCATTCTCTGCTAGCCTTTTGTGTATGTATATTTGTAAAGAAATTGGAATATCTGAATTCAACTGAGCGGTGGCATTCGTTTATATACACACTATCGATGAATAGAGTGCACTCTTGTATTCTCTGCACAAAGAACTATTCAATGAGGATAAATAAAGCTTCAGTCAAGTAAAACATTCAAGAAAAAACAATAAACAGAATAACACTTATCGATACTAAAAAAACGACATTCGAGAGAAGTATATTAAAGATCAAATCGAGTGTGAAAGGCTATTATTGAGTCAAATAGATTAAAATTATCTTTGCGTCAAGGCCTGTTTTTATACACTTTTTGAGTACTGTTTACTATTACAATCAACAGCGATGAAGAAAACTTAGTGTATACGATTATCACATTTATATGCTAAACGATTCAATTAACAAAACGGAGACAGCGTTTTTCTTCTTAGAGATTCTATATTCTGGTACAAAGCAAACACAAAAAATGTCGAAAAATTAAGTTACGTCTAATTATTTTTCGATCGAAATCGTACAAGTAGACCGTAGGCAATCAATGACGATCTTCTTTCAGTAAAATACTCAATTTCAGAATTGGGAATATGCGGGCAGATTTGTACTTTGCCAGCTCCAATTGTTTCTGGACCAATCTTAAAAGTATCAGGTTTCTGTCGACATTGGAGAACAAACTGTGCTTCATATTTAGCGTCATTCTCTGCAGAATGAAATTCATAAAGTGGACTATACGCTGGACCGCTCGAATACGCAATTGTTGGTGATGTATAGATATAGACTTGACCAGGAATATGTCCCGGACGAATAGCTAATTTAGTACCATCGACTAACACATCACCTGGCATACAAAATTGGCGACTTGCAACGATCGACTGTGCGGCAACTTTTGTAGTACCATGAAAAGTTACAATCCATTGATTCCAAATATCCTGAGCTTGCATCATTGCTTGATCAACATGTAAACCTAATCGTACCCAGCCACGAGGAATGACGTATTTGCTATTACCAGCATCGAGAACATTCTCCCATGAATCTTCATAGCATCGACTACAGTAACAACGATCGTTTTGACTATCGAAGAATGCTTGATGCCAGTTTAATGTGCCGACATATTCGCGAGCAAGTTCATGATAGGGACATCCGGTTGTACGCGGCATCAATAGAACAGTAAATGGTTGACCATTTGTCCACATAGCTTTGAACTGTAAAGCATTTTTTGCATCGAATTTTTTAGCAACCTTCTTTGATTCTCCGGATGATGATTTATCGAAATTGTTGTCCGCCCAATTGCCAACAAGTTTCGTACCGTTGGCAAGATACAACGTTCCTTGACCATGTTTCATATTGTTACGCCAATAGCCTTCATATCGATCTCCAGTTGGCCAAGTATTAACTCCATATCCATGCCTCATATCATTGGACCAGTCACCAACGTATTTGCATTCTTCGTTATTGTAAACATAAATCCCATGACCCTCTCGTTTGTTCTCATCCCAGGCGCCATCATAGTATTCTCCATTAGCCCATGTATTGACACCTTGACCACATCGCACGTTATTCTCCCATTCACCTTTATATTGTCCTCCATCAGGGTAAGTATACTTTCCATCACCATGCATTTTATTATCTTCCCATTGACCAGCATAACGACAACCATTAGCCCATTTATTTACACCATAACCACACCTCATGTCCTCTGACCATTGACCTTCGTAGTATCCTCCATCCGGGTAACTTAAAGTTCCTTCTCCATCTTTCATCCCATCCTCGACATCACCTTCGTATTTGCTACCATCAGGGTATTCTATTACGACCATTATGTTGATTTTAATCAGTCAAAAGATGATGAAGACTGTGGACGAAGTTACAACTGCAATCTAAAAAATGGAATTCAGTCATACAAGTGTTTACTTCCTTTTTGATCAGATGCAATGAATTTGACAGCTTATTCGAAATACGTCTAGTACAGAGTAGATTTGATTTCAGACGAATAGTCGACTTAACATATATTCATCGCTGAATAAATTGAAATCCTACAACTACCAGCCAGTTAAACGTACCTGTGTCGTATTTATCAATCTTTGTCCTCTTTCTTCCTTTCTTTTACTTGCAGAGTTCTGAGTATTCTTTTATTTGTTTTTTCTTCAAAACATCTCTCTCTCTCCCTCTCTCAATGTGAAAGAAATCAAATTTTGAAAGAAAGGTAGTCAAAAAGGAGAACTATTAATTTTTATCATTCAGTTGTAAATATCCAACAGTATGAGATGTTCCATTCATAGCGAAAATGTGTTTTTTGTAATACATGTGGACGAGCATAGTGCGCATTCTAGAAGTCACATAATGAAACAAAATCGTCAAGTATGTGAAGGCTCTCTTAACTTCAGATAGTTATATTAGTTATTTAAAAAAAACAATGAAAATGTCCTTAAATATCCAAAAATCTTCAGTTTAATAAAGATGTTATCGTCACTCATGAAAAGACTCATTCATTAACGCACATCTGTCGGTGACATCTATTGAGATGCAGTGTGTGGTCAGTGAGACATGTCCAATAAATGATCTCGAATGATCGGTCTTGTCTTCGACTGATTTTCTTGTCGGAAGATTACTTAATTTCGTTGAAAATGAGTAATACACCTTCGACATCGTCAGGCATCAAGCAATTCTTAACCGAAGATCAGATTGAAATCGAACGACAACGTCGACAAGCTGATTGGGAACGTGTACGTTCGGCTACTGATCCAGTTGGTAACTTGTTCGAAGAAATCTTGCGGATATTTTCATTGCTTTCTACTCTGTCTATGATTATGTAGAAGCACCAGCTGCGGTTTTCGATTCACGATCTTTGTATGACAAACTCAAAGAGCAACATGATGCAAAAAAGAAGGAATTCTTAGATATGTGGGCAGCAAGTAAAATGTTAACAAATTAAACTTCTCTTTCTATGTGTCTTGCTGCCGTTCTTAGAAAACTCTATTCGTGGCCTTGATGAAGATGAAACGAGTTTTTTAGCACGAATTGACAAGGCGAAGATAGAGAAACAACGTCAACTAAAACAAATGGAACAGGAAGAAATCGAAGAATTGAAAATATCCTTTTTTACATTGTTGATTTTTATGAAAATTTCCCTTTAGAATACATTTTTTCCTTGACTCCATAATGCACAGAGCTCAAAAAGAAATGGAAGAAGCTGCGTTAAATAATCGACCAACGACAGCAACAACAACGACGTCGTCGAAACCACACGTGACACAACCGGTTGTTAATAAACAAAAACAATTGCTCAGCGGAATCGTCAAACGAAAAACGAATGAAACGTTGAAACGTCCGTTAGAGGAAGCAACTGAAGAGGATACGTCGGCGCCACCAGCTCGACTACCACGTCTACTCGTTCCTGGCGGTCGTCTACCTGGTATAGGTCCAGCTGAAGGTTTCTCCGATTCATCTGATTCCAATGAGAGTAGTGATGACGATGGTCTTTCTCGCCATTCCAATAGTATCGGTCTTCAGACTTCAATAGCCCAACGCAAAAAACTAGCTAAACAACTGCAAGATCTCGCTGCAGCATCAGCTGGTAACGGTGATTAATAGGCCAATGTGAAACTACACATGTTTATTTGTTCTTCTATGTAAAAAAATAAAATCACGTATTCACACGTTGTACACGATTCTCTCTCGTAGAACATTTCCGTATGACATCAATCAAACAATTTCGTACATCATCGGTGGTAATTAAATTAATCAACATACTGGCACTCTGACCAAATGTAATGAATAGATAACTGACACGTGCCATATATGCCCATGGAGAGATAATATGAAGATGAATTAAGAGATAGAATAGAGAATAAGGAAAGCCAAGGAGAAATAGAATAATCACAAGAGTTAATATACGACGAATGAGACGAAGTTCAGACTGACGGCGGATATCATTTACCGAAGTGTTTAAGCGATTGCCTGTTGAGAATGGCGTTCGTTTCATATATTGAACAATTTGAAAATAGATAATAATAATAATAATCAATGGAAGGAAGAATATAACAAGTGAAAAGTAGACAAAGCTAACATCTTCTAATGAAACCTACAGAAAAAAAACAACGATATTTCCATTAGTATCAATCTCTACACACACCTGACATATTCGACTTCCTGCTTGATATGTAATACGACCAGTAAAAAGAATTGGAAGTCCGAAAGTTGCTGAAAAGATCCATTGTATTAAAACGATCAATCCGATAAATTGTTTAGTTTGTAAATATCTTCGCGTTGAATACACAGTTACAAATAAACGATAGAATGCTTGTACACACAGAGTATGATATAAAACACCTGTTCCTGCTTGTAACAAGAGACCACGAACGGCACATAGTCGATCATTACCCACACCTAACAACTGATAAATTGCTTGGCTAATACACGCCACATTCGCGAGAAGACCAGCTAACGTTGAATTTAGTACGAGAAAGATGGTTAATGTTTGACATTGACGATGTATCAAAACGATAAGAATGAATATAAACGCAAATAGTATTCCAAAAATACTACAGATGATCATTAGCATGGAAGAAATTGTCTCGAAGTCATACATTTCTATCGAGTTCGACGAACGTGACTTGTTGACTATAGATGAGCTATGAATAGAGGAGAAGACTCTTAAAAAAAAATGACGATGCTTTGTACGACCATCGTTTATTACCACTTGAGATAATCTAAAGAATTCTTATACTTTTTGTCGGAAGGGAAAATAACGTGCTGAAATATCTCCTTTCCATAGTCGCATGTTGCATAAATCTCCATTTTGTTATTCTTTTCTAACTGTCAAAATAGAGCAAACGACTATGCTATTTAATGATGAATAGTTCGTCCGAAGAGAAGCGACGTTCTATTGTCTGCGTTGGAAACTTATATCTCAAACATTGTTACGAGCATTCGTAGAATTGATTCGTCAATGAAGGAAGGAAGAGAGAAGGGAAGGCAGCTAGTATGGAATCAAAGAACATGAAGCGTTTATCAAAGACATCAGTTGGATTTGAGAATATCTAGATCAAAAATATTGGATTTTCGTCTTTTACGAGATCAGCAAATATTCATCTACATGAAACTTTATGAAATAACAAATAACAGTTGTTTTGTATAGAATTTAAATAAGAAACATCGTGTAGGTATCTTATTTCAATAAAATAATTAAATCTGAAAGATCTTAATGAAGTAAAAATACACCGAAAGTTTCTTTCAGTCATTTGTATTGATGCTAAGAAATAAATAAAACGTAGCAACAAGACGTAGAGAGTTTGTATAAATGCGAATGAATTTTTTTAAAGGTTTAGCATAAATCTTCAAAAGAAGTAATTCTCAGTAGAATGAAAGACATTCGGATCCATCGAATCTATCCCGAATCTGAACGTCGTAAACATGTTAGTATTGTATCTTCTCCGACCTAGATTATACTCTTTTGCGTGCTTTAGAACATCATTCAAGATTCTGTACGAGAATCAGTTGATTATATTGAAGAATATACCTCTGAATCCGTTTCATCGGCTAGCAGACAATCAGTATTATCTGACGATGTGAGTGTTCGATCAGAATCTCCGCCCATAAAAATCATTAAAACATCACATTCTTTTAATCATCCATTGAATGCGCCTTCGTCTCTCCATACGATCAGAACTATTTCAAAACCAACGCCGTCATTTCGATCCTATATTGTTTCGCCAATTTCTCCTTTATACAAAACAGTATCATGGATACCAATGAAAACACGTCTATCAAATGATGTACCATCGCTAAGATCGTCCTCGAAAACAAATAAACATATTGGGAGGTGTGTTTTTTTTAAATTTTATTATAGTAGAATATAATCAATGTTTTCGTATGCAGTTGCCAGACAATTCCATCGAATATTTCATTAGCTGTGATAACTTTTGGTTTAGGAATAGCTGCATGTATAATTGTCATTTTGGCCGTACTCTTAGCTCTGAAAAACGACAGCTCAACAACTGTTTCAAGTGAATAAGACCATACTGGAAACAATTCTATCGACTGTTTTTAGGTAGTTACACATCGTCGTCATGTGCGGATAATTGTATGATGTCGATAACACCATTCCGTGATTCAACAATTGCCTCATGGCCGTTTGACAGCAGTCTTTCGGACGAGAACAATATCTATTCTGCATTGTATTCAAATCCACCGAATGTCCCCTACGACACTGGTAATGTCGGAAATGCAGTAGTACTATCTTCATCACAATATCTCTATGCAAGTACACATTTTATGAATCTCAGTTACCGTAGTTGGACTATAGAAGGGTAATTTTGTTAAACGATAAAGTCACACACGAAATTATCTGTCTTTTTTTCGAATAATAGGTGGTTATTATTGAGTAGTGTTAGTGGTACTCGTGGAATATTTAGTCAATGTCAATCGGCATCAACTACCGATCAATGTTTAACACTCAGTATAAAAAATCAACGATTACATTTAGGTTTTACGAATGACGATCTCGATGGAAGCACTATTTTAACAACATCATCAGTATTGTGGCGTCACGTTGCTTTTGTGTATGATTACACTAAGATGCGTCAATCAATTTATCTCGATGGTGTTCTTGAAGCAACCACAAGTGCATCTGGTCTTCTTGTAGGTCCATACAAAGGACAATCGGGCAACATTTTCATCGGTCGAACAGATTCTGGTGATTATTTCGAGGGTAGGATTGATCAACTACAAGTATCCGAAAGAGCGAAATCCGCTTGTGAAATTTTAAATGATGCAACACTGACAGCCTACTATGCTTTCGATATTGGCGCATCGTATCTCGATTCAAGTATGAATTATTTCCATGGTATATCCAACTTATTAATCACATTGCCTGGTCGTGTGAATTATGCTTATTCATTTCAATATGAATATTCCTATTTTCAATCACAAGGATTCACCGCATATCAAACCGACGAACCATTCAGCGTGTCTTTATGGGTCAATCCATTCGTCGTTACTGGCGGAACTTTAATTCATTTATCAACGAATATCGATGGTAGTAGTGACGCTTGTTTCGACTTGCTTGCTCTTAGCTCTTCTGGTCAATTGATAGGACAATTGTATGAAAGTTACGATTGCTGTGTTTGTTGTGTTGTTAATCCATTGATTAGTTGTCCTTGTCGAGGCTTGAGAAACGTAGCAGGTCCAACGATGATCGTAAATACATGGACACACATTGTTCTCACTTATAGTAGAAGCAATGGTTTAGCATTGTATACCAACGGTACGCTACGTGGTGTAACTGATGCATTTTCATCGTTTCCTGAACCGGCGCCGGATTATGATGTTCGACCATACATGATTGTAGGAAATCAGAGAATAGGTGGCGGCTTGCACGGTTGCTTAAGTAGTTCACCGTTGGTTTCTTCCGGTTCCTATCGTGGCTTGATCGATGAGTTACGAATTTACAGTCGAGAATTGACAAAAACTGAAATTTGTTCTTTATTTCATGTTTAACATATTATCAAAGACAAATTCATTATTAACATTTGATCTTCACAATTTGTCCTCATATGTACAAATTATATTTAAAAAAGACAATGAACATTGAACTCATTATTTCATTTTCAAAATCAGAATTTGAATAAAAGAAATACTGGTTAAGAGAACGTACGGAAAATGATTGGTAGGATTATTGTTGAAAATGGAATCAAAGACAATGTTAGTAGAACACGCCGAGATATTCTATATCAAATAAGCAAATAAATCAGTATTTCATCGAAGAAAAAACAAGTTTTTTTCTGATAGAAAATATCGTTTTCTCTGCCTGGCGATATGTTTATCATAGGAAAAACAATATTTCATTCTAGACAAACTACTGAACTTGACATACATCGTGCATATTCTACATGACAGACATTAGTAAATAGGGTGATGACGTCTATATATCTGATTATTTAACGTTCTTTTGTTTTTATTGCGAGAATTGTCATAAACTATTTGCAAAATTATTTAACAATAAAAGTATTTTGATAGAACAATATCATTTCCTAGATGTTCACTTCACGGAGTACTGCTGTCCATCCGCAAAATACCCTCTCCGACTATTCTCCACCACATATTGATGGTCCACAGTATCATTCGTAAGTATCTTGTAGAAAGGTTTCAAGTGTATTACTTTCATTATTTGAATTTTATAGTGGTCGATTGAACAGATTAGATGCGAAAACACGACGTCGTCGTATTATTGGTTTTGTTGCGGTCCTATTTGTTATAGTTATTGGCCTGGTCATTGGGGTCAAGTTTGGTATAAATAAATCGAATCTCACACGTGAAACTGAGCTTGTTTCACATTTCACAAGTACTCAAAGTAATTTAATTTCTATTGACAAACGAAAGGATTATTGATTAAGTTTATCATTTAATTGCATATTTATTTATATAGCTTCGACCTTGACAACACCGTCAGCTATCACAGAAACCGTTCAATTCACGACAATCAGTTCAATTGCGAATATCAGTGTACCAACGAAAACACCTGCTATTGATAGTGTTACCGATACAAATGGCAATTCTTCTGAAACGAATGTTACACCACTCGATAATCAATCATCAACGGCAGTTAACAGTGAAACAATGACAACAGCAAGGAGCAGTATGTATAATAATATGGAAATATCGGCAACTGTCAACATCACAAATGAAGATTTGGTTTCGAACAACGCCATTATTGAATCTGCGACGAATGCAGAGACTATTATTCACTCAACAGCAGTGTCATTATTGAACACTACGATTCAGACGGATAATTCGTCCAGCAATGCAACACCTAGTAGAAATTCATCTGAATAGGATACACAAAATATTTATAGATAACAGTCCGACTTCTTTTGATCATTCGTTTCACTCTCATTTATGTTTTTTCGCTGTTGCATGCTACTCATCTGTTCATTTTCAGAATGTCCTTCGATGAAACTCGCTATCATCTATCATAATAAAAAATAAATACGCCCTATATTGTTAAATAATTCAACGTGTCGTTACTAGAATCGTGAGTTAATGTTAATTGGAACTTTTTGTCGTGTTATAGCTAAGCAGCTTTATTTTCATTGGAGATTTCATCATGTACCACAGGATTTATGCTTTGAGTTTACGCAATACAACTAAGGATATATCCGTATTCTCACTTTGCAATTAAACTTCCAGTACAATTTGTCGGAATTATGTCATTATGCTCTTAGTTTATCATATAAATTATTGTGCAATGACACTAACACAACATTTAACGCGTGATCATCGTTACCGTTGTGTCTGTCTTCTACTTCATCTTGGTTTTGAACGAATATCAGACATTTGCCAATCATTACACGCAATAATTATTTAACTTCTGAATGAAAAGCTTTCGAAGCTTTGATAAAAAATGACAAAGAAACGCATACAATACGTTATATGATGACTAATAATTGTGTACTCATTAAGAACCTCATCAATTGCTTCATGCAATGCTGATCGTATTTCCTATTTTGTTGCTGCTTTGTATGTGTAATAAATGGCGACGAACATACTGAGAACCATATGGGTAACGTCGTGTAGATCAGACTTTGGACGTTAGCACTTCCAAGTACTTTATTATTTTAGTTTTATTAGTTTTTCATGGTATGATTGATATATATCCAAAAGGCTCATTTTGATCACTTTCCCAAGGGTTACAAAACGGTACTCTTCATTTTTTGGATCCGAATAATTGTTCATTGGAAAACCTAAAGTATTTAAAATTATTATCATCATTTTTAAAAGTGGCAAAATTGCCTGAGTGTTTTGGGTTTTCCAATGAGCAATTATTCGGATCCAAAAAAAGAAGAGTACCGTTTTGTAACCCTTCGGAAGATGATCAAAATGAGCCCTTTGGATATATATCAATCATGCCATGAAAAACTGTACTTAGAAGTACTTACATCCAATGTTTGGTGTAGATAAAGACACCGAAACAGTTGAAAGTTTTTTTTTCGCATTGTACGCAAATCATTCCATTGTCGATTGGAAAGGGATCTAAGTCGTTGAAGATTTTGATATAACAAAATAGATAAGACCACGAATGTACCACCCATCGCAACACTGACGAATAAAGTTGAACACGAAACAAACTCGAAATAAAATTCCAATGCGTCATAATAAGAAGAATCCATTCTGGAAATATGGATTTTAATCAATAAATGACCACAGAATATCATACAGAAAAGTATAGTGACACTGAAAGTAAAACAGATCAGCCGTCTCGAGCTGTACAGTCGTATGAAAACGTTTCCCGATGATATTAACAAACGGTCAACTAATGCATAAATGAAAACATTTGGTGAGAATGCAGCAAAGAGATAAGCCATATAATAGAAGATTTTTTGCAAATCATCACATTCGATCAGTGTTAATCATGGCATTATTGAGTTCATATAGAGTAAATTAAAAACAAGAGAGCAGAGAAAATAGAGCACAGTGCTAATAGTTCTGGTGATATAGGAATGTAAAGACGATGAGAATGTCGATCCATTTCTACTTTGTCGATGAATTCATTCAATCATTCATCAGTATTCTCGATGAATAAATGCAGAAGAACTTTCTTATATTCAGCCTTTTACGCAGCTCGCAGTTGGAATTGAAGTTTTCAAAATCTTTTACTCGTCTTTTTCAATGAACATGACCAAGTTAGAAACACATTTTCTAGAAAATATTAATCCGTTTTTAATCCATATGTGCGCTCTAGTCACGATTTTTATTTTATTTTAAGTTAATATGATTAGTCAAAATTACAGACTCGTTTGTAGCATATCCTTGTCAATATTCATTCTTCCGTTTTCATGCGTACGTGTTAACACAAGATCTTGACCGAATACTTTGTAAACTAAACGTTTCATTTCGAGTCGAAATGATTTCGATACGCAGACAAATATGAAAAAACTTGCGCAATAAGGTAGATGATGTATGAAAGTACCAGAATTTGTGATAAAGCGTTCTATTGCTTGATCCATTGGTGACTCGATATTGTTTTTTGAAACAGCTTGATAAATCCCATAAATCGACGGGAAAGCCACCAAGATAATGTAGACAAGATCGTAAACGTAGAGGCAATGAAGCAATTGAAAGTCTTTTTTACTCATCGTACGAAATCGATTTCGTTGTTGGCGCGGAGTATCGCGGATTTGTTGAACGTTTTTGAATGTTATTATTGAAACAATGATGATGCCAATAGAAAATATGGAATTGATGAGTAAATTCGAATAGAAATTGAATTCGTAATACAAACTAGTGATTTCGTAGTAGCAGATAGTAACTGACGCATAGATTTCTCGGACAGTGACTTTCACCAAAACATGAATGTAGAAAACTATCCAGAAAAGTGCACTAACGCTGACAGAGAAGTAAGCTAACCGTTTGGAACTATACAGACGAAGATCAACACTTCTCGAGGAGATGAATAGACGATCGATGGACGCAAAAATCAGAATCGTCGGTAAAAATGCGGAGAAGACATAAGCAGAATAGTACAACAATTTACATAAAACTTTACTGGAATTTTGAACTTGGATACCCCATCCCATGGTGAATACGGAACTCAACATACCCGAACTGATGTAACATGTATTAGAAAGGAGACAAAAGAGGAAATAGAAGACGCAGACGTTCTTGCGCCAGGATTTTTTTAGAAAAACAATCGAGCTGAGGACATTTCCAGATAAACTGGCCGCAAAAATAATCGGAACCACATATCGATAGAGATAAATGAAGATATTTTGAAAAATGTTGATATAGTATTTGTCCGAGGAATTCATTGAAATGAGTAAACAAGTTTCTTCACTACCAATCGACGCAAAGAAAGATAAAGGTATGAATTAGAAAATGAGCATCTGCATTAATTCTATCTCTTTGATGTTATCTCATAAATTAATTAGAAGTTCCAAATTAGGAAAGATTAATTAACAACGGACTTTCGTAATTGCTTCTAGTTGAATCTCGAGGCAGACAAACTTTGATCTTCTCCTCATCCAGTGCTTCATCATTTAATTTTTGTATTGAATAAATGTTTGCCGAAATTATATTGAATCGGTAATGCGATGCTGTTGACAATCACGCCTGATCCATCGCGATCTCTATCACTACGCACTTAATTGACGTGTCTATTCAATAACATCCGTTTGATTTCCTACCGAAACACTTTCGAGACACAGACGAAGATGAAAAAGCTCGATTTGTGTAAAATATGATTGAGAAATACATCAACACCGGAAAGAAATGTATCGATTGCTTGATGATATTCACTACGAGTGTATTTTTCTGTTACTGCTGAGAACAGATTATATATCAATGAAAAAATGTGAAATACTATGTTATATTACACCATGGACACAGAAGCAACGAAGTCGTTGAAAATATTTTCTATTCATCTATCGAAGCTGACATTAATGTGCGATGGAATTCGATTGGTTATGACGAATATTTTTGAATGTCGAAATGGAGAGAGTAATAACGAGAATCGAAAAAACTAAGGCAATGATAAACGAAGAATACAACACGAACTGAAAATAAGACCGTAGAATATGATCCATAAGTTTGTACTCGTACTAATCGAAAAACATACTAAACGCTTCGAGCTGTACAATCGTATATTCGCATTTCGAGACGACATTAGTAACCGATCTATTGAGGCGAGAATAATATTACTTGAAAATAAAGTTGCAGAAAGATACGATCTGTAATAAAGTAATCGACATGAAATTAGGTTCGAATTTTGCAGATTTATATTAAAACCATATGTAAATATTGATCCAAGTAGTGCGCAATTCGTGTAGACGGCACTGAAAATCGAAAAGCTGACTTAATAAAATATACAAACGATTTTACACTAGGATTTTTTCACGAATACAATTACAGTTAAGATATTACCAATCGTTCCGGAAATGTAAAAAAAAGAACCGGGCCGACGCATTGGTAGAGATTTATATGAATCCTATTGAGAAGTTCGATACTTGAAGAAGAAACTTTTCTTATGTTTTATTTTCTATGAAATGAATGATCGAACTGCCATGTATTCTGAGATTCTAAAAATAAAACTCATGTTCGCCATAATAGACCTTGAGAGTTCATTGTTGGACTCCCATTGTCAAATACAAAACACCCGAATAAATTCTGTGAAGAGCTCTTCATCCCAGTTACTTCAAAATCTCTTTTTTTCGTAAAAAATTCAGGAGAATGAATAGCAAGGTATTTATTGATTATTATTAAGAGAAAATACAGAAAAAAAACTAGTAATTATCAAAAAAAAGAATCTTTAAATAGAAACTGTTTCTCTCCACCTTCAAATGAGAGAGACGATCTATTTGCCTTGTTTGATTTCCATACATTCATCTGGACGAAATCGTTTTTTGATGCAGATGTTTGGTGCGCAGCAAGGATTGATTCCGAATTTGCAAGGTACACAATTTTTACCGATTTCACGCGTATCGAGCGAGCCAGCATCATCATCATCACTTTCACCTGTCATAGCACGAAGAAACATTCGTGCTTTCTTGTCGGTCAGTTCCATATCATTGTCGTTGTCCACAAAGAGACGTTTGGCGTTTGATGTTGAAATTGTGCAGATGAGGAGAACTGCAGCGAGGAGAATCAATGTTTTCATGTTGATTTAAAAAGAATCAAATATAACCCTGGTTGATATATGTATTATAACTGAGGTCTGAGAATAATTCTGCCGCTTTATATACTGCCGTCTCTTGTTCTTTCGAAGCAATTATCAAATATTTAACCTATTCATCCGAAAGAAAGAATTGCTCTCTATATTTACTGTTGATATTATTCACGATTAGCTGATAAACATGAGAACATTTTTATCGATATAAAAACGACATTCTATGATGAATAAGAGTGTACAAATTATAGATCAAGGCTCGAATTTCCTTCTTTAACCATCGATGTCTTATGTCATATTTAGTATGAATCCGTTTTGTACTCATTACACTTTTGAATTACAAAGAATTTTATCAAAGAGATTCGTTTTATCAGCGTGTATGATGATACAGTATTTGCGAATGCTTCGAGAAGGAAAAGATTTTTACAACGTTGTCGGCCGATTCTGAATTACCTATTTCTATTGGTGAATGAATGTAATTATTTATGAAATATTTACGATAATAGTCTATTGATAGTCTCTAGGAGAGCTGCCGAGAAATTGTATTCCCTATGAAGTTTTTCGAGACTACGTAGTGTTCGTTTGCAAATTTACATAGAGTTGAATTTTGTGACAAATAGAATTGCAGATGGAACACTGTATATCGATACCATTTCCGTCTAGTGACTTTTTTTTAGAAGTACGAGAACAAGTGGATGCTGAACGCAGCGATGAGAGTGTAAACGAGATATAATATTATGTTCTTGTTCGTACATTAACACAAAATCGATTGTTGATTTGTTCGAAAATATCATTCGCCATATCTTAACTGTCTATGAAATTATCTAACACGATGGAAATATTATACAGATTGCCTAGATTGATTATGACTAATCTATGAAAAAGCTTTGCAAATGTGTTGTCTTTGATCTTGGATTTTTAATAATGTCAATTCAGTTAACTATGGTTTTTTCCAACTTGCTTTATTCGGTGTGGAAAATGTTGAAACCATACTACAACGTGTTTTTCTTTTATTCTTCATGCAATGACACGTTAAAAGGAAGAAAGCTTCTCCGTTCTGTGTTAACTATCAACAAAAGATGAATCATCACTGTGATGTTTCTGACGTTGGAAAAGGTAAAAACCACGTTGTGATTCGATAACGTGATCGCTTGTAGCACATTCTGACTTGTATTATTCATTTATACATTCTCTGGTGAGTCGACAACGAAATGATTATAAGACGTAGTTGTGTTTCTTTGTACAGTTGAAATTTGAAATGAATGTGCTTAAACGTTCGTTCGACTTTCATCAACCGAATAGTGCTGAAACAAAAAAGTTGCGAAGTAAGTCACATGATACAAACAAGATTTCCATATTTTCAATTCTGCTTATTATTTCAGTCGAACCTGTAGCCGATACGCGACAGTGAGTGAACAGAAATGTATGTCACAAAGTTTAATTGTTTGTACTTGTTGTATTTCATAGTAATTCAGTTGCTCTTCGGTTTGAACAGTTGCCCAATGAACTTCTAATGGAGATCTTTGAGTATCTCGATGCCTATGACATCCATTGTGGATTTGCCAATTTAAATCTTCGCTTTCAAAATCTTCTGGTTAACTCGTCGTTGCTATTAAAAACCGTTTTCGCAGAGAAATCTTTGTCAACTATTGAATATCGTTGTCGACATGTCATTCTCCCAAATACACCTCGTCTTCTTTCTCTTCATCTTTATGGTGAACAGATAATTTGTAGATTTCTTGATCAATACAATTTCGATTCATCACTTACACGGTTAGAATCCGTTCTTCTTAACGACGTGAGTAGCCATAAGCTTGTAATGATTTTATCATACATGCACTCATTACCTCGACTTCTCTCATTGACAATTCAATTGAACCATGAGTATGATGATCCTGTGAGTGATATATTTCGATTAGTGTTTCGATTGCCGGTATTAAAACATTTTAAAATATCAATATCTTATGACGAAGAGGATGACAGGATTAATATTGTAATGCCTATGTTAATTAATGAAAAATTCAGCACGATCGAACGTTTAAATCTTGACTTGAGTCTTAATGCTAATGAACTTGCATCGATTCTTCAACGTACACCTCAGCTTCGATATCTAAAATGCGAAACTTTGGTTGAATCGGAAGTAGCAGGTACAAGTCCAATATTAAATTTACCGAATCTAATTCATGTCTCCTTGTCAATCAAACATGTATCGTTTGATGTATTCGAGAAATTTTTTATACCAGTCTGTCGCCCGTTACAATATTTGGCACTTACAATATCCGATTATGATGTTAATTATCGTAATGGAAATCGATGGCAAAGATTTATTGAGAAGCATATACCTCATTTACGTACATTTCATTTAAAATACAGCGAGTATCAAATGGAAGACATTCTCTCCGACCAAGAAGTGATACACCAATTTACCTCCACATTTTGGAGGGAGCGACAATGGTTTTTTTCATTTGAAGAAGAAGACGATCCATATGACAATGGACAGTATGTTTTTTCAGTACATCCATTCCGGTACATAATTACAATAAATATGCAATAATTCTAGTGATTTTCTTTCGTTTTTAGAAAAACTTGGTACAATTCCTCAAAATCTGAATTAATTGATAATCAAACTCATCCGATTTCGTTGACTGTTACCGAAAATGCATTGTACACTTTTGGTACATCATATGTAGAATGTATGGAAACGTGTTTTCGAACGGTGTTATTTACGCATTTAAATATCAAATGTGACAAAATTCCATATGGTTTATTTATTGAATTAATACATTCATTACCTAATCTAACTTCATTAGAAGTAGCGGCCGTACCAAAGGTTGAATCAAACTCTCTCTCGTTTGAAGAAAGTGAAACAGCACTATTAATATCAATTAAGAATAAAATTATGAAAATAAAAATCGGTCAAATCCGTTGTATGGAAGATATTAACTTTCTAATCAATCTTTGTCCTCGTGTCAAATATCTCGAAGTACAATATACAACTGACGAAAATTTGGAACATCTTCTTGGTTTCATCTCGGTGAATATCCGAACATGTACAGTGTATTTAGACTGTTTAGCAGTGTGTACGAGTGCAGCGAAGGAAAAGATCATCAACAAGATTCATGGAATCATCGAATTTGAGAGACTTTTCAACACTGAAGGTGCCTTTCGTGATTATGTAATTCAATCCACAGATGAAAGGATTTTATTGAAATGGAATCTTTGAAAAAGACTGGATTTATTCACTTCCGTGGTTAAAAACTGCTATTGAATCTTTTAGATGTCATGTGGAAAATTTCCAACAATGAGTCATTTTTTTGACATGATGAATAATAGCGAGGAAAAAAACCCATTGATGCTTCTGTGGAAATGAAATGAATTATTGTCATCATGCTAATAAACAAGATCAATTGACTCGGTTTCTTCTTGAAATTTGCCTCTTTCTGTTATTTTAGTACTTTCTATGGTATTTCCTATGATTGTTCGAAGCTGAGTAATGTTTATTAAGATATTCTTTGCTAATTTATTAGATCTGTTTATTGATAATTGTCATTTCAGTGAGAATATTGCACATCTTCATTGATTGTGTTGCTCTCTTCATTCATTTTCATATTGTCATTCTTTCCGAATGTTGGTATCAAAGTGTAAGATTTGAGGTGTACTTGTTAAACAAAAGGACAAATAACAGATATATATATATCTATCTTTAAAAAGACATTTATTTGTCACGAGTACGCATTATTATGAAAGATACCAATGAATCATATATTTTCGTAGGAAGTCTAGTTTTGCAGAAAAATTTCTTTACCTCTATTAATGTCCGATACTATCTTCTTCCCTATGAAGTCATTAATCAAAATTCATTGATATTTATCTCGTTATTCTTTCGATGCGAGAATATTCTCGATGAAAATGAGTAATAGGGAGAGAAAATCAGCTTCGTCCGTATCGATATTTCAAAATACGATTTATAATTGACGTTTGTCGTTGTATTGTCTTATCGAATAGAACAAAAAATCATATGATCAATCGTTGTGTCAATAGATCAAAACATATGATTCGTCTCATTAATCTTTTATTACAAGCTTTCTGTTCTCGTTCTATACAACGTAATTATCTATTCGTTTCACTCAACACTATCTATCAATGCATCATCACACATATGCGTTTTGTCTGAGCTAATCAAATCAGCAGTCGACTATTGTGAATTGATGTGCGGTTGTAATAATGGTAACCAGTGTGGTTACATAACAAAGAAAAAAAAATTTGAAATGTAGCGTGGTGTGGTAGAAGGTGCGGCAAGAAATTAAAATTTGATTTCTCTTTACAAAATGTACTGATAAGATCAAGAATGTTTTCTTTCGTATCATACGATGGTTGATCTTTCGATGACTCATTTCATAGTGTATTCGTCTTTCGTAGGATTTGAAGTTCATGATGGCGAGTAAATGAAAGATGATCGTTATGGTTGGTTTTTGATTATTTATTAGGAAAATAAGTTGGAGAGAAGGACCAGGAAACAAGAGAGGTTTTAGTCACGTTTGTGAGGGAGAAATACACTCAGATTCCCGTAAGTTTCCCGTGGAGGAAACATACAGAACACACTAATGTCTATCATTTTTAAAAGTAGCCTGGGTAGTAGACCGATGGTGGATAGGATCCTGGTCGCGATACCATTGACGCTTGAGCATATGGGCAGCTTGCGCAGTTAGATGTCGAAGCAGCCAACGATGAGTAGTAGTTTAATTGGTAAACCTAAAATCGAGTGAGTTTAAAATAGTCGTTCATCGATGCAATCATAAAATTTACCATGATGATAGGAGAAGCTGGAGTAAGGTAGTCGGAGAGAGACGGAGCTTTGAAATCAAAAGGCAATATAGATAGAGCGAAGAAGAAACGTTTCACTTACTTCGGTTTGGATTGATGGGAAGATGAGTGTAATTTTACCGCAGAAATCCATCGCTTTATATACAGTGAGCTTAGGTAGGAGTAAACAAATTCAAGGTGCATAATTGACAATGAATAATTGCTCTCGAAAAGTCAGAGATATAAAAGAGCACGCGTGCAAGGGATGTTTATTATGTATGGAAGACAATGACTACCCCTCGAATGTTTGAAAAAATAGAAGAATAAAAAAATACGTGTCAGGGCTTCAACGATAATACTTGATATCTAAGGACAAAATATATTATTTATCTCTTCATCGATCTTGAACTTTTCTAACGATGTTTCCCTTTTTTTCTTTAGAGTGCAAGTTCTGCTTGCAATGATCACTCATCAATCTCATTACTCATGTAGTGATTTGCATCAGACACATTATGACATCCTGACATGATAATAGTCCCCTCCCCTCAGTGATTAAAAACTCGTTGTTTTTATGTGATTTCGATAGTGGATGCCTTGCGTTAATGAACAAATGCTTCAACACGTGTGATAGGATTCTCTTTTTCGTAGTTTATTTTCAATAAAGAACAATCTTTTTGCAAAACAAAAGTTCATTTCGTTTTTGGAATTAAACATTAAATAATATTTAATAAGTGAGGTAAAGCTATTATTATTGATCATAAATACGCGTGTTTTGAAAGAATACAATACAAGAAAAGGATTAGTATGGTTTTATTGTTTGTTTCGAAAGTGCATATTAGATGCGGCTTTTTCTTCGTAAACAAATTTAGCTCATTTTTTTTTGAATAATATTTCTCGGAAATCTTATATGGCTGTTGCTGATGGTGGATTGACATAAACAAAACGCTGAATGACCGGTTGACGTTTTCTCGCTCGTTTTTCTCGTCGATAACGTATTAGTTCTTCTCGTGTTGGATCAATTCCAAAACAATATTTCAATACATCCATGATGACCACGAAGAGAACTACACTTACGATAGCAATAATACCGACATAACCAAAAGATTTTGAAACTATTTTATAAACTTTCACTTTTGTAGATGGGAACTCGCAATGAGTACCCGAATAATAATTTCCAACACATTCACATTTATAACCGTTAAGTAATGGTCGGCAGATACCATTGTTCTGACATTTTTCACAATGGTTTATCTTGATTTCGCAGTGATCCCCTTGCCATCCTCTTTGACACGTACAACGAAATGTTTGATTCGAACTTATCGAACATGAACCTAAAGAATAAAGAGTGAAGCTTGCCCTGATGTTTGAAATCTTGTACAGTACCGTGATTTAGACAAGTATTTGTCTTGCACGGTTGATGATCATTTTCACATTGAGAACCGTTGAAATAAATTGGGCATGTACAAGTATATCCCAGTACACTGCTGCTATTATCAGTACAGTTACCCTTGTTTCGACAAGGTTCTTTCATATGACATGGAGACTTGAGTTTATTACAGGAAAAGTTGTTCGATGTTGTATTAACACACGCTGATGGGACGAACGGAGGTGGAAATGTAGTGACTTGAAATAAAATGAGTATTGATGAACTATCATCAAACAATGTTCTGAAAGGTTAACTTACGAGCGGTGATAGATGTTCTTGATACAGTGCTTGTAGTATTGGTCGTCGACGCAGTTTTTTCGGTTCTTGAATTTGTCGTTGTAGTCAAGGCATCATTTTGATCTAATCATACGAAGTTATGAGAATCTTATATTAGTTTGCAGATGGAAATCGTAGTTACCAGTAGAAAAGCGACCTGAATAGTCTCGGACAGCTGTTGCTGTAATATATGGTCCTATAAATATTAACTGAAGTAATTACAAGATTAAAATAGGTTACTTTGTTTATTGATGGTGGTTGTAGAATGATGTAATGATTTGTTGCTGGTTTGAGTTACATGAATTGTCTCACCTACACGAAAGTACGATATGGTCGTACATAATCTAATGTTCAGCAAGGTACAATACCGATTTGACTCGTCATTGTAGGCGTGGTCATTGCTGTTTTTGTGTCTAAAATCAATATATATTTCGATTTCATTATCCACGAATTCTGAGTACAGAATACATTCATAGATTCATATCTTAATGTAAAACTGGGCAAAGAAAGTATAACCAAACAGCTAACGATATTGGTTTGCTAATTATTTTTGAATTTCAAGCTTACACTTACCACAAGAATTTGTTGTTAAGTGAAATTTTTCAATTCGAGAATTTCCCATGTCGACAACAAACATGTTACCATAACTGTCAAAACTCATTGAAATTGGATGAGCTAGTTGATCTAGTTGCGAACCACTTCTGTTGCCACATCCAACTAAGCATTGAAAACTGTTCGAACTTTTTCGTATAATTCTGTGGTTGCCACTATCAACAATGTATAAATTTTCATCAGCATCAAGCGTAACTCCAGTAGGCGCGGACAGTAATATAGTTCCTAATGCGCTACTTCCTACCACTGTTTCTCCATTGTTGTTGCCTAATGTAAATCGTTGAATCCTATCATTGCCGGAATCAGCTATATACAGATGGCTGTTATTATGAATGAAAATACCCCAAGGAAAATTAAGCATATTGGCTGCCGATCCATTCTGACCGTTACCTGCGACCACTCCCGATTGCTCACTGCGCGCACATAACGATATATTCACTACCTTGTGCTCAGTCCACGCCGAACAATATACGATTGTATCTGAAATGACGAAGAGTGAAACACACGTTTCGTTGACCTTTCTAACAGATTTGCTGATGTTTCTTTTTAAGGACCAGTTATACAGCATTCCGAAGTTACGTTGTTGATTGAAAGCTAAATTAGTACCATTATCATTACCATTATTCCCTGAATTGTGGGATGATGGACACAAAAGCCAGAAACATGTTACATGATTGATCGTATCTATGAAAAAGTTTACTAGAAAACGTTTCTGCCGAAGACTGCGTTTATATTTTTTAGTGTCGGTCTGCTGAGCAACGCCATTGTCATAATTTTGCGCGATATATTGCTAGTAAATATAGATATGATCGTCATTTATGGCAAAGACACTCACAGGATATAATGAGTGGTTAGTCGTAATGTTGATCTGTGTAAAATTTCCGTTTATCCATCGATGAAGTATTGATTGTGATAAAGATGGTATATAAATAGTGTTCTTGGTGTTAATGAAAATACTATATCCAACCTCGATATCTGTACTGTTGTCCACAAATACGGTTGCATTAGAATTCCATGACACCGTCGGACAAAATTTTGGCAAATTATACGACACACTTAGGTGATAGTTGAACTTATCAATAAACAACGGACAAACGTCCAAGAGCAATGTCGAGAGCAGATTATGAAACTGTACTGTCTTGAGAATAGAGATGTTGAGCGATCAAATTGTTTATTATCTGTTGCAAGTCAGAAAGTGTGGGGATGCAATTTTGATCCTGTCAATCGTCTACGCAAACACTACTCATCTGAATTATATCAACTTAATGAAGTGAATATAAAACAACTCTGACTAATTTCAGACTAAATCTGTTACGAATACTTACTTAAACCTTGTCCAATGATTAGCAGAAGAGTATACAGCACACTACTGGTGTACATTGATAATATCTCCATTGAAAAATATGTTTTGACTTCTGTATTCAGATAAAAAGTAAAATAATTCAAGAGTGATAGTTTTCTATATAAGATTCCTCACTTTATATTTGTTCAATGGTACAAAAAATAATATAGTGCATCAACCAGACAAAATTTTATTATTTATTAAAAGTGATCAGAACAAATCAACGTGTTATTTCTTTGGGCGACATCACGTAATAGTAATAAGAAAATAAATCCTCCGATATCAATGTTAATTGACTAGACGAACACGGTCGAAAATCACGTATCCAACTCAATATATCAGTATATTATTTTACCTGATTTCAGCATCTGCATCGTATATCTAAACATATATTTATCTAAGTTATATGTTATTCAATATAACTCGAAAAAGTCATGATTCAGTCTATAGAAAGATAAGAGTTGTCGGAACATTATCCAATCTTTATAATCACAGTAAATGATAAACATCAAGATGATCGTATAGATATGATAACTGAATATCCGTAAATTCCTAGTACAGTCAAGCGTCTCATTGCTTAAAAACAATTAAATCGTTCGATGCATATTGATTATTCGTTGACAATTGTACTTGAAATTTGTCACCTACGCCGTCTGTTGTTTACTTCCTTCGTACATCCAGTTAGTCACAAAAAAAAGGAAATGAACTTGGAAATACGGCAGATCAGATGCGTATTTTCGTAGGTCGGAAGTAATAATTTCATGAATACTATGTTAGCAGAACACAGTTTCGTTTAACGTAAATTTCCAACAATGTTGCATACAGAGTACATGATGATTCATCATTTGTATAGTAGGAAGAATCCAAGTCAAGCAAGCTTTTTTTCCTTTTCTGCATATGACGTTACAAAGAAAACAAATAATATTTGTTCTCTGGGAAGGTTTTTTCGATTCGAAATTAACTGCTGAAACCAAAAATTTCCATTTAACAGTCATCACGTCTATTATACATATATATATATATACAATATATCAATGTGTAAACGTTATTATTACCAAAACAGCTTCTACATTTCATAATTATGACAAATTCGATATCATCCAGTGAATTCGTCGAATCTTTCTCTTCATCTGCAGATCCCATAGAATCAACCGTAAGACCAAATCAAGCTGTAAGAAAGCGTGAGTATTCTTTACTCGAAGCAGACTCTCTTCGTGAAGTCCGTACTCGGACTTTGTCTCACTGGCCACATGTCATACCGTGTGCTGAATCTATGGCAAATGCGGGATGGTTTTCTTGTAATATATCTGATCGAGTAATATGCATTTATTGCAATACAATTTGTCATCAATGGACGCAAGCTGACGATCCAATCAAAGTTCATACTGAATTCGCTCCTCAGTGTCCATTCGTACTTTCTCTGCGCGACATAAAATCACCACTAAAGATTGTCAATACTTCATTAAACCAACTATTTGAACCTCTGCATCCAAATATGGCGAATATTATTCGTCGTCAAGAAACATTCGTTAATCCTATGTGGACAAGTACATCACCGAGTATTGACGATTTCGTCCGCGCAGGGTTCTTTTTCGCTGGTGTATCGAATACAGTAACATGTTTTTATTGCAACGGTTCATTGCACAAATGGGGAACAGATGATAATCCCTTGGTTGAACACGCACGATGGTTTCCAACTTGTATCTATGCTCGACACGCTTGTGGGGAACAGTTATACCAGAGAATTTCAATGGCTAAAAAGCGACTATTGACAGAAAATAAACTAACCCAGGATGAGTTGAATCGGCTAGTCGCAGCAAGAATGGATTTACCTATTGTTCAATGTCTTCGTTCTCAATATAAACTGGGAATTATCAAACGTTGTTTCGAAGAACAATTGAGAATGAAAAATGACGATTTCGCGTCCGATTTAGATTTAGTCATGGCTTGTTATATTGTTCAAGCACAAATTGATAATATCCAAGGTTTCAAAGACAGAATTATTGTTCCATCGAAATATCGACAATCAGAAAACTCGATACAGGAATCGAATGAGTTACGAGGTGAATGTTTGGTGTGTCTGACTGAAGAAAAACAAGTAGCTTGTATTCCCTGTGGACATATTTGTGCTTGTGTTCCTTGTGGATATGCCCTGAAATCTTGCCCTGTGTGTCGAGAGAAAATCCAATGCTTTTTGAGAATCAATACATAGATTTTCGTATTTATTGAGATAAACATGTTGTTTGCTCAGTTTTCAGAGTAAACTCAAAATTGTTACTGATAATTGTTTGTTTTATAATATCAAGATTATATATAAAATATAAAAAAAACTAACTACAGTCAAATTATCGTTTATCTTCTGGTCAAAAATTCGCATTAGTGTCTTCTGATCGTTTTGGAATAATATTCAATTTTCTTGGCGCATCAATAATAGGCTTTCTTGTCGGGTCAACAATACATTTTGATATTTCTGCTGACATTTCAGCTGTTTTGCGTTTCAACTCTTCTAGATCCTTGATGTTTCTCACTTTCTTAAGATATTCTTGAATGATGTAAATTTCAGCCCGACAGTCATAACAATGATCCAATCCTTCATTAGGTACGCTGTCCATATCGTGTTTATAATACGCTACTCGCATTACGTTCTGGAAATAGTATTGTGCACTTTCGAATTCTTGATGATCATAATGAATTTTTTTAGCATCTTTCTTCACCAGTAATCGACATTCCATAGCTTTTCTTGATGCCCATGGTTCGATGATTGGACAGCCATCGAGATATTCAGTCGATCCAGACTCACGTGGAAGTCGGAAATTCAATAAGGCTGCAAACGGCTTCATTATAGTATACCATTGCAGCTGATCAGACATATCACTGTTAGGCGCCGCGTTGTTTCCATATAATGCCGGAGTGTAGGTACGAACATTACAAATAAATAACAATTTTTTTCTCAATTTGTTAACACTTCCCGCAATCTCATTGGTAAATTTCTCTTTGTGAACTTTCATATTCCCACGCGAATATATTGCGAAGTCTTTATCATCGAATAGTAGAAACTCCATTCTTGAAAAAAGCGAAGCTAAATAGACTATATGAATACCAGGAGCAGCTCCAGCGTAGATAACCACATAGTCGGGATCATTGCCATATTTGGTAAGAAACTCAATCTCCGGTAAGAGCAGTTTTCTTTGTCCCCAATGTTCAGTAGTGGTGATCTTATTTGAATTATTCACACTGATTTTCACGAATGGAGGTAGTTTTGCCAATAATCGACGATCAGCTTTATTAAACTCTTCCTCATTGTGTTGCAATAGATCATTGTTTATAAAAAGTTCACGCAAATGTGGATTCTCATCGTATGTTTCTTGAAATTTTGTATCAAGTTTTAGACGTCTCACGTCATAGTTTTTCTCATGGTTCAGACGCTCCACAAGTCGCCTTTCGTCTGCATACAATTCCGAGTTACCCATTACACTTTGATTGATTTGTGGCAGTTTCATAGTGTTTGTACTATATAGTTCAGAACCACCATGTTGAAAAGCTGGTCGATGATTGTTGTGGTGTGAGCCTTGGTGTTTATTTTTTCCATTCCTAAACAAACGTATGAATACAATCTTTTCTGTTACAAAATGTAAACAATGCAATAAATTTTGTTCGATAGAACTCCATGTAGTATTCAAGTCGAGTTTTCGCTCTGATTGTGGAATGGCTCTATTCGTATTTCAGACAGTATCTTACCGTAACGGCTGTTGATCAAAGACTGTACGTAATTCTCTCATAAACGAGATTGACCATTCAATGTCATCCATAGCTCGATGATGAACATTCACTGGTCCTTTACGAGCTAACCGTGCTTTGATTTTCTTTTCCATCCAAGGTGTCCATCTTCTCATAATCGCTTGAAATGAGCTCACGTCGATGATGCGATAATGTATGTAGCTGTGCACTTTTGGCATTTCTTGTTCTAGTACACGTTTGTCAATGTGAATCGAACTTCCAGCCAACGAACACATTTTCTCCGGACAGTGACGTTTTATTACAGTCAGTAACTCTTCTTCTACTTGTTCTCTAGTCAGCTTAGATTTGAGACAATCAGCGAACAAATCATTGCCGCCATCCTTTACATCTTTAAATGTGTCTTGATGCCATTGACCGAGCCCACTCAAGACTGATTGGTCGAAATGAATAACCCAGTTCCCTTCATATGTCAAAATCGATTATTTCGTTCGTGAAAATCTGCAAAAGGAGAAGTATACAATACCTGTTTCTAACGGGTTCAAATTAGGGTCAGTGATGATAACAGCACATTCCATAATTTCCGGAGCTTCGAGAGATGTCATTTCAAGGTCAAGCCATATGATATTCATTGAATTTAACTTTTCATCATCTGATCGCCATGTGGATGATCCTTCTGCTCGAGCAACCGTTGCTCCTAATTCGACCAGCAAATCGCATATTTCTCCTTTCTCACTTTTGGCCGCGAGCTCGCACGGTGTCAACCAATCTGACACGCGCTTAATGTTAATATTAAATTTATAATCTGTGACTACCAAACGGATAGCATCTGTCATTTCGTATTCAACAAGCTCATGAAGCAATGAATTTTTCTTTGGCGTCTTGTTATCATACCATTTTTCAAGAGTGGCTCTACCAAATTCGCGGAGAATTTCAGTGAGCATTCTGACGAATTTATCTTGATCACGATGGTTGGCAGCCAGAAAAAGTCTTCCAAGTGCTACATTAACGTCATGCATCGACATGTTGCTGTTACTATTCAAAACTGTTGGACGAATTCTGACAAATACTGCAAGTATGAAAGTTTTCTTACCTTAGTGTAATGAAGAAATGAAAATGGTGTGCAGAATAAAACTCACCTTGCAACGTCTATCTCGTTGTAATCGAGTAGGAAGAAGAAGAAGAAGAAAAAGAAGAAAAGAAAAAGAAAAGCTTTAAGCACGCGACATTTATTATATTCCCACTGCCGTAAAAAAACAACGTTCGTCGAAAAGCAGAAAACAACCATATGTTGCACACACTATCCTTAAAAAGATTCTATTGTGATTATAACCCAAAAAAAAGTGTTGAGCTGACGCGTGCGCGCCGTGTCGTTTTTTTCTAAAGCGTCAGTATGATGTTTTTGTCAATAAAAAGTAACATCGACATTGAGATAATGATTGATAACTAAACATTTAAATCGTACTGTCATACTATCCCATTGAAAATGAAATTTATGTAATCAGTCAGTATACAATACTCAATAAGTGTCAGATTGAATGTTATATGATTGACAAATGTAATCTCGGGGAAAAATCGTTGTGAAACAAATGAATTATATCATCCTGATAACATTTTGTAAGACAATTAAATCTGATAAGCGTCGTCATACGCATTTCATTATACAATGTATGACATTCATTATTCTTAAGGTAAAGACGACAATTCTCCTAACGATGTTAATCTCATTTGCCGAAGAATTATAAGTGTGCAGTTTATCGTGCGAATTCGCCTGTCGTAAATCATTAGCATACCTTGATGAATTTATTTCTTGAAATAACTTTACATTTATATCATTAAACCATTCATGCGCATTCTATTTTATATCTTTTCTCCTACTCACACTTTTCCACTTCTTTTTTTCTGATGAGTTCATCCCACTGCAAATCTATTCTCGTTCATACACTATTATGTCATCTTCGACGGTGCCCAATCTTGTATTACAAGCTAATAACCTAAATTACGCTGCCATGATGTTTATTCGATGTTACTGTTATATCGTCATACCAACGGGAACCATCGGTCATCTATTGAGTGTTTATGTGTTCACACGACCATCACTATGTTCAAATTCTTGCAGTCGATATTTTCTAGCAGCAAGTATCGTCGGATTAGCTCATACTGTATATGTTCTACCCATGAGAATGATACAATCAGCTTTTGTCGACACAGATCCAGGTGCATATTCGGTCATTTTCTGCAAAATAACATGGTTATGCTTGAATTCGTTGAGGTATGTAAATTGTCTTAGGTTGAAACCTATGTTCTATCGTATACTTTCTCATCTAGAGGTTCAGGATTCTGGTTGATTGTGGTAACTTCAATCGATCGATACTTATGTAGTTCCTCTTCAACAAATACAAGAGCATGGAGTAATATACGTGTAGCTAATCGTGTCATTCCTTTAATTATCATCGTTCTCTTCACTGCATATGTTCATGTTCCTGTCTTCTTCAGAATTGATATTATACCAGCTACACAAAAGCCAATATGTTATCCACCTGGTCCTCCGGGAACTTATCGCATCATTTTATCATATTTTAACCTTGTTGTTCTTGGTCTGTCACCTTCATTATTAATGTTAATATTTGGTCTTCTGACACTACGCAATGTTGAACGATCAAAACAGCTCATAGTTGCGCCTACAACAAATGCGCCGAATGCCATTCATCGAAAGACCAATACTCATATGATTCGAATGTTAATCGTTCAAGTATTTGTGTATTGTATAACAGGATTAACCTTTTCTGTTGCATTGATTTATACAGCTATCAACGCTAGTAGACCGAAAACGATCTTCGAAGTAGCTCAAGAAAATATGATCAATGCAACAGTTGGCATGATGTCTACTGTTGGTCCATGCTTGAGCTTTTATTTATTCACCCTTTCAAGTGGCTTATTTCGAAAAGAATTGAAAAATCTCTTTTCTGGCATTCACAACTTTGTTGATCATTCTTCAGCTGTCGCAAACACAACAAATACCAATCGATGAAAAAGCGAATATTGAGTGTAATGAATAAATATCCATTTTCTATTTAACTTCTTTCCTTTTTTATCTTGTATTCATTGCGCATAAAAGTTTTTTGTATGAAAGCTATCGAGGTCAAGTGCAAGATGCATTTTCTAATTATCCTCAGTGGGGCATGACATAATTCATTATAAATTTGTTTCACTGTTTAAAAAGATCCTAAATGACAGAAATACCTAAGTGGTTCTTTCAGAGAGTGTTTATTTGTTTCCAAGCAAAGTTTGTATTGACATACAGTCTCTCGTAAACGAGAGTCACTATACATTCTTCTGACTAGTTATACAAAAAAAAAATTCGTCCGTTCTGCACCGAAATAGAGATAAACATAAAGCCATGTGTCTTCAACAGAAGATAAGAAATAAGCATCGTTACACCTTTTGTTCGCGTTTTACTTTCTATTTTGACGACATGGCTTTGTTAATTCTTTTTGCACTGACTCTCGATTTAATCTATCGAGCATATCGGTATTTCTTTCCACATCCAGACATAGATCCTAAAGGAAAATATGTTTTAATATCTGGCTGTGATACGGGTTTCGGTCGTCAATTAGCTCTCGAACTTGATAAACAAGGTTTTCATGTTTTTGCTGGTGTGTTGAATTCAAATAGCGAAACATCATTTCGTGAAATACTTTCCCAACGTGCAACAGTCTTTCATTTGGATGTTACTAAACAAGAAGATATCGATGCAGCATTCGCATTAGTGGAAAAGGAAACGAATACACTTCATGCACTTGTCAATAACGCTGGTATCAGTACAAGTGGTTACATCGATTGGATGACAATGGAATCGATGCGGCGAATAATGGAGGTGAATTATTTTGGGCATGTGAACATGACAAAAACGTTTTTACCACTACTCATCTCGCGGCGTTATTCACGTGTTATTAACATTTGCTCTGTAGCTGGAATTGTTTCAGCACCGATGAAATCAGCTTATTCAGCATCGAAATATGCGTTAGAAGCGTTTTCCGATTGTCTCCGACGAGAAATGGCGTCATGGAATTTATATGTGAGTATTATTGAACCGGGTCCAATGCGAACGCCGATTATTGAAGGGCATGATGAATATATGACTAAATTTTGGAGTCAACTGCCGAATAACGTTCAACAACGGTGGGGCGAAGATTTTCTGAAGGTTCAAATGAAAAAAATATCAGACAACTTTCTCTATCGTCATGCCGAAGATCCAGCTAAAGTTGTTCGAGAGCTCCAACATGCTATTATTAACTCAAAGCCTGATACTCGCTATAGACCGGGTTGGCAAGCAAAATTCTTCTTCTTTCCACTATCAATGGCTCCTACTTGGCTCTCAGACTGGATTTTGGTACGCGCAGTGAATTCGGACACAGTTCCTGCTGATGTACGCAAACAGCACACAGAATAAAATTCTTTTTTTTTTGTGTAAGGAAATAAGATGATTAAGTCGTAAACGTTTATTGAATAGAATAAAAAAAGATATAGGGATTGTTCATACATTTTTATAAATCGAATTTAATCTCGAATTTGACTTTGAACACTTGCCGGAATAATATCACTTGAACGCATATTGCCTAAAAGATAATCGACGAATGCAGCAGGCAACATTGATAAAGGAAAGAAGATTAGACTGGACTGAATTCCCGGTCGATAACGAATTTCAGGAGCAGTATTCATCACTGCATGTTGAAGTGCTTGGACGACTTTGATTGGATCTTCAGCTCTTTTCGTTAGTTCTTTATTATCTAATTTCGTATGATATGATTTTATATATGGTTCTCCCCATCGTTGTTGAGCATCATTTGAAAGCGCGCCTAAAAATTCGGGAAATGGTTTGACCAGATTTTCAATGATAGGTGTTCGCATAAATCCAGGCTCGATGATGCTAACACGTAGATTCCATGGTATCATCTCTCGACGAAGACAATCCGAAAATGCTTCGAATGCATATTTTGATGCACAGTATGATGCCATTCCGGGTCCAGCTAGGTAACCAGCTACCGAACAGATATTCACAACACGTGAATCACGTTTCGCAATCAATAAGGGTAAGAACGCTTTCGTCATGGCCACGTGTCCGAAAAAGTTCACATCCATCACTCGACGCATAGTTTCCACAGTTGTCCAATCGATAAGATAACCACTACTGATACCTGCATTATTGACCAATGCGTGTAAAACTTTTGTTTTACTTTGCACCAATTCTAGTGCTGCATCGATATCCTCTTGTTTAGTAATATCAAGACGAAATACAGTTGCTCTGGATGAGAGTTTATCTTTGAGTGAGGTGACATTGTCTGTAGAATAAACACCAGCAAGCACGTTGAAACCGTGTTTATCAAGTTCAAGAGCTAATCGATTACCGAAGCCAGTATCACATCCAGAGATGAGAACATATTTGCCTTTTGGATCGATGTTGGGTGTTGGAACAAAGTGTCGATACAATCGATATCCCACATAAAGTATGATCGCAGTAGAAAGTAAAAAACACGCTACCATATTGACTTCGCAAATCTAGAATGAAGTTTATGTTATTTTTTGAATCGCGAGAAAGAAATGTGACTCGAGAAGAAGAATATTTGCGAACGGTGGCCAACCTTTATATAGAGTATCGACATTGCATTTTTCTTTCTTTTCTTTATCTTTTCATTAGTTCTGCTGTGTACGCATGAATCATTAGTATAACAAATTCTGTCCTCTTTTCATTCTATTTTTACGAATCTATATGTGCTCTGCAGGAATGGACAAAATACTGGAAGTACGTATACGCAGAAAAGGTTCGTCCGAAGCATACGTGTCAAAAGTAGTGAATATATTTTCTTGTCACGCAATTATACTTACGATTTACCTAAAATCTTTTTATCAATTCAATCAAAAGAAATTACATAAATGGTATATTATCTAGTTCGACTGTTGCTTTCGTAGTTCAGCTGGAATGAAATGTAATACTTTCGCTAAGAGTTTGTCAATTAACCAAACTGGAGGAAGATAGAATACAACAAAAATCATTTTCGCTTGCCATCCCGGTCGATAACGAATACACGGTTTTGTGCTCATCACCGCATGTTGAATGGCTTTGACAACAGTTAATGGACTATCTGCATATTTAATAAACGGACTGCTTAACGATTGTTGAATGATATTATTCAAAAATTCGATGCCCCATCGTTGTTGAGTGTCAGCGGAAAGTCCATTCCAAAGAGCGCGTAAATTTTTTTCATAATTTTCAGTCATCAGTGTTCGTAAGGTACCAGGTTCGATGATACTCACATGCAGACCCCACGGTCTCATTTCTCTTCGGAGACAATCTGAAAATGCTTCCAGTGCAGATTTTGATGAAGAGTAGGCACACGTATTTGGAAAGGCGAAGAAACCGGTTGCTGAACACATATTCACCACACGCGAATAAGGTTTCGTTAAAAGCAGAGGTAAAAACGTTTTCGTCATAGCAACGTGTCCAAAATAGTTCACATCCATAATTTGACGCATTAGATTCATGGATGTCCAATCAATGCATCCGTGTGTAATGATCCCGGCATTGTTGATGAGTGCATAGAGAGTGTTCGTTTTCTTTTGTACTAACTGTAGTGCAGCATCGATGTCATCTTGTTTGGTAATATCCAAATGAAAGACAGTGGCTCTGGATGAAAGTTGATTTGTTAATGATGTAATATTCTCGTGAAGATATACTCCAGCAAGTATATTAAAACCTTGCTGATCAAGTTGCAGAGCTAGGGAATAGCCTACACCAGTGTCACATCCTGATATCAGTACATATTTGTCATTTGAGTTGACATTCAACGTTGGATAGAAATGATTGTAAAGACGATAGATGCTATAAATTATGATGATGACTAGAGCAATACTAAAGAATAACATGGTATGCTATACAACAAGAGTTGAAGAAAAAAAACAACGCGGTTATTCTTATATGATGGTTAACAAATATTTCTCTTTGCACGTGGTCGGTGATGTTAGAAGTGCAGGAAAGAAAAAAAAAACAACGAGACATGAAGAAAAAGTATTTGCGCTATTCTATTTGATTTGTACTCTTACAGCATTCAAGAAGTTCTATTCGGAGAGTTGATGCTGAACACCAGCAGGAATTGATGTTTCTCCCAGATTTAAAAGAAAATCCATTATTTGAGTCGGACAAATGCATGAAAGCAGAAAGAACGAATTTGATTGCCATCCTGGACGGTATCGAATTGCAGGACTGCTGTTCGATATTGCGTGTTGTATTGCTAGTACTACTTTATTTGGATTCTCAGCACCGACTATAACCGAACTATTCTTCACTTGTAATACTGTATTATGGAAGAAAATATCTCCATAACGATCTTGAACAATTTTAGTGAGTTGTCTCCACAAATTTTCGATACGATAGTCTAAATTCTCGATAAAAGCTGTTCGCATCGCTCCAGGTTCAATGATACTAACATGAAGATCCCACTGTGTCATCTCGCGACGAAGACAGTCAGAAAACGCTTCGAGAGCATGATTTGAAGCTGATAACGCAGAAGTTCCAGCAAAAGATACATAACCAGATATTGAGGAGACATTCACAACTCGAGAAGAACGTTTAGCAATCAATAATGGTAAACACGTCTTCGTCATGGCGACGGCTCCAAAGTAATTCACATCCATTACTCGACGTATAGTTTCAACAGATGTCCAATCGATTAAGTAACCATCAGCTATGCCTGCATTATTGACAAGTGCGTGTAGAGCATTTGTCTTACTCCGTATAATTTGAAAAACTGCATCAATTTCATCTTGTTTTGTGACATCCAGACGAAACACTGTTGCTCGTGATGAGAGTTTGTCGCTTAGCGCACTGAAGTTATCGAGATTGTGTATACCAGCTAAAACATGAAAACCTTGTTTATCGAGCTCGATGGCTAGTAGATGGCCAACGCCGGTATCACATCCGGATATTAAAACATATTTTCCAGTTGGATCGATGTTTGGAGATGGAAGAAAATACCGATGATATATTCGGTAACTACAATAATATATTACTCCGAGAATGATAAGTAGAAACATACTAACAATTATTTATATATCTATACCGCGCAGGAATATGACTGTGTAAAGGTAACTATCATCGAACAACGTTGTTTGATTTTTGTTCTTTCGAATCACGTGTACGTGTATTGCGTCTATATATGCAATCACCCTTGACTAGATTTTTCTCCATTATTTCAGTGAAAGGACAATGTATTAATTTATTATTGTCTCTGAAGATATTGTAGACTTAGAAAATATCGACAATAAACTCAACGTTTTAGCCTTTCAATTGATTATGAACACCAGCCGGTTGAATGGGTGTAGAAAGCATCTTTATCATTAGGAAATCCACTAACCAACTTGGAAACATTGATAAGGGTTGAAACAAAAATTTGCCCTGCAAGTCCGGTCGATATCGAATGTACGGTTTACTATTCATAACCGCATGTTCAAGTGCACGTACTACTTTCATTGGATCTTCAGCATTCTTTATACATAAATTCTGTCGCACTGATTTATCAACTAAATCATTGAAAAACTCTTCTCCCCAATTTTCACGTTTCTTCGGTTCTAATTTATTCCATAAATCTTGTAGTAAACGATCATGTCCTTCGATAATCGGTGTTCTCAGCCAACCAGGTTCAATAATACTAACACGTAGATTCCATGGTATCATCTCTCGACGAAGACAATCCGAAAATGCTTCGAATGCATGTTTCGATGCACAGTATGCTGCCATGCCTGGCGGACTAGTAAAACCCATTACTGAACAGATATTCATAACACGTGAATCACGTTTGACAATCAATAAGGGTAAGAACGCTTTCGTCATGGCCACGTGTCCAAAATGGTTTACATCCATTATTCGACGCACAGTCTCCATTGAAATCCAGTCGATGTATCCACCACTACCGATACCTGCATTATTGACCAATGCGTGTAAAACTTTTGTTTTACTTTGCACCAATTCTAGTGCTGCATCGATATCCTCTTGTTTAGTAATATCAAGACGAAATACAGTTGCTCTGGATGAGAGTTTATCCTTGAGTGAAGTGACACTGTCTGGAGAATAAACACCAGCAAGCACGTTGAAACCGTGTTTATCAAGTTCAATAGCTAATCGATTACCGAAACCAGTATCACATCCAGAGATGAGAACATATTTGCCTTTTGGATCGATGTTGGGTGTTGGATAAAAGTATTGGTATAATAAATATATTACATAGAGAATGATCAAGCATCCTATAACTAAGCATATCATTTTCCGAAGGTATCTACAAAAATTTAATAGAAATAGTTCATTATGTTTTGGAAAGAAAAACGCATGGCATGGCACTTAAATTCGAACAAGAAAGAGTATATACTTCGACTCAATCGCTTTGATGTATTATTCCCGCAGGACGACCACGGAATCCCAGGGCTATTAGTTTATCGAGAAGAAAAGTTGGTAAGAGCGATAATGGGAAAAAGACAAGATTTGACTGCCATCCTGGTCGATAACGAATTCGAGGTTTACTACTAACTATACCATGATTGATTACTCGAACTACTTTGTTTGCAGATTCGGCATATTTAATGAACGGGCTGTTGATGACCATTTTGAGCGTACGATCGAAATATTCTTTACCCCATCGTTGCTGAACGTCGCTAGGTAATCGAAGCCAAACATTTCTTAAATTATCTTCCAATCCTTCCATGATTGTCGTTCTCATCGTACCTGGCTCGACGATGCTAACATGTAAATTCCATGGAATCATCTCACGACGAAGACAATCTGAGAATGCTTCCAATGCATATTTTGATGAACAATATCCCGAAGAACCTGGAAGAGCGATATAACCGCACATAGAAGATATGTTGATTACGCGTGAGTTACGTTTTGCAATCAGTAATGGTAAAAACGTTTTGGTCATAGTCACATGCCCAAAATAATTCACATCCATTACTCGACGCATAGTTTCCACAGTTGTCCAATCCACATGGCCGGCTATTGCAATACCAGCATTATTAACTAATGCATGTAAAACTTTCGTCTTATTTTGCACCAGTTCAAAAGCGGCATTTATATCGTCCTGCTTGGTAATGTCAAGAGGAAATACAGTTGCTTGGGATGAGAGTTTATTCTTTAATGAATTCACACTATCTGGAAGGTAGACACCAGCGAGAACGTTGAAGCCTTGTTTATCAAGTTCAAGAGCTACCTGATGGCCAAAGCCAGTGTCACATCCAGATATGAGAACATATTTGCCTTTAGGATTGATATTAGGTGATGGAAGGAAATGTTGGTATAATCGATAAATCAAATATGAGAATATTAAGAAGCCGAAAAATGAAATCATCGCGTTGCGTTTTTGGACACGCGCAAAAGTGAAACACCACCGATATTTTTCTTCGTTGTTTTATTGAAGCGAGGCTTCAAACACGTGCGTAAGCGAAGTACCTGAGAGAATAATATTTATCTTTCGTTTGGTTTCTCGAGTAATTCAATGTGTTGAGGTATTTTCAAGAGTAGAAAAGATAATTGCAACTATGATACAATTTCGAATGAACGATGACGAATATTCTATTACAACAATCAACTGTTGAATTCTTAATCACATATAGGAGTATTTTTATGTTGAGTTTACGATATACCTGAATGGTTAGTAATTGTAGTATTTCGATTAACTCAAGTGGTGACTGGGTGCTTGGTATACCTCAGAGAACTTCGACAGATATCAGCTGATAATTAGAAATTTTTATATAGATCTATACAGAATGCAATACCACCGATCGGTGATTCAATTTTTGTTACTCCGACGATGTGTCAGTAGCGATATGTGGTCTTTGTATTTTACACAGTTGAAGTACTGTTTAATCATGAAAACAAGTTTTTATAAATTACTTTTTCTGCGTTCTGAATAGGTTGTTTTTAAGACGTACAGAATATGACATAATGTGCTCTTGAGGAGAAAATGACTCGCTTTCTGTTAGATGATGAAATAATCATTCTTTTGTCATGTTCTGTTTTGAAGAAAAAAAGCAATTGTTCTGTCAGTATATCGTGAATAAAATTTGGAAAAAACCAACAGTTGCTTATACAGTATATAGTCGATACGCATTGCTTCGTAAAACAGATGTTCATATTTAGAGTAACAACGTTTATCAAAAACATCGCAAATGTCGAAAATCTGCTTCTCGTGCTCGATCAGTCTTATCGGAAGTAAATATTACACGAAGAACGATCATCCTTACTGTATCAGTTGCTATGAGGAACAGTTTAGTAAGACATGTGCAAAATGTAATCAAAAGATTCGCATTGGACAACAGGTCAACATTACATTTCAAGTGATTCTATATTAGACCTTGCCTAATTTTAGAGTTCCACATGGGCTAATAAGTCTTGGCATAACAGTTGCTTCAGTTGCACTGATTGTGACGTCTCATTAATGGGATTCTCATCAATACTAAACAGGAACAAGCAACCGTATTGTGCAAATTGTTATAATCTTAGATTTTCACCCAGGTGTGAGAAATGTGGTAGAATTATTGAATCAGGTACAATCTAACAAATCGAATTGAATCGACTGATAATTTTCAACTGTAGGAACATCTTGGATAGATGTCAAAGGAAACAAACTCCATCCCCATTGTTTCACTTGTACTCAATGTCGTGTGTCTCTGAATAATCAATTGTATTACGAACACAATCAAAGTCCTTATTGTGCTACTTGTGATGCTGAATATTTTTGTCACAAATGCGCCAAATGTGGACAAACCATTAGCCGAGGTATGAAAGTTTGTTTTTGTATTTCTATGGATTTTTCAACTATAATCACATATCCCAATGCAGTACATCTACGCTAAAATTTTCGTTTTGAGTACAAAAATTTATGAACTAAAAAGTTTTTGTCTTGATTTTGAAGGTTCGATCTATTCGAAACACAATGGTCTCACGATTCATAATACTTGCTTCACTTGCCATCACTGTGGACAAATGATAAAAGGATCATACAGGGAAAGAAACAGCCAGTACTATCATCCGAGTTGTCTTGATGGCGTTCCTCTACTCGAAAGACGACGTTCATTCGTTGTAAGTCTGGGATTTATATGAGATCTTCTGAATTTCTTCGGTATATTGAAGGAATCCAATTACAACGACCCAACCGAGCAGGATCAAACAAAGTATATTAATCTATTGATAATGAATCACGATATTTACAAATACATTTTAATGACTTGATAGGTACGGTTCCTTTGCAACTAAAAGTACTCAACGGAGAACCTTTCAAGAATTCAGCACCATCACTGCGCTCAATTTGACAGCTCCGCGAGCAAAAACGAGTCGTACGCGTCGTTCATTCAATGATACACCCAATACACCCCGTGAGATAAATCAAAAAACCAGTGAAAGCTTATCTCAACTTAATCGAATACTGTCATCCTTCCCAAGAAATCAAAATGCACCGAATGCCACGACACAGCATCACCTCACGGGTGTGTATAAACTTTTGTTCGATCGCTTGATTTGGACTAAAAATATTTTTTATGTCATCCCATACTATCTTCATAAGCTTACTACTGTCAATAGATGAACTATATTCAATATTTTTTATCTGTTGTAGTTAAATCAACACAAACTGATCTCACACACTCGATTAGACCAGAAAAACAAATTCAAAGCCAACAGCTATCTCTCCCAGCTGCATTTCCTTTACGTAGGTGATAATTGTTGTATATCTGCTCTAAATTATTATGTATATTATACTTTAGCTGTGAGACAAGACATATCCTTGAATCCAACGAACCATTCTGATATGTAAGTAACTTATACGAACATCTGATTATCATTTTGGCCCTTTCTGTGTTCCACTGTAATACTTCTTGTAGAATACCACCGAGAATAGCTGTGCGTAAAACGAAAACATGCCAAGTGTGCTCTGAAACTAAGCCGATATCATCGTACAGCAATCGAATCAGTAGACAATGTAAACATTCTGAATGTAAAATCTGTAACGAATGTATCTACCAACACGTTGCCCATGCATCTCAGACAATGTGTAGAGCTGATGTGCGCTGTCCTGAACTGGATTGTCCGATTATTTTAGATTATGAAGCGCTCAAAAAGATACTACAGCGCGCGCAAGATTTCATCCTCCTAGAGCGGTATGATCGGTTCTATGTAGAACATCAATTAGAGAAGAATCCTGAGTTCATTTGGTGTACACATGGATGTGGCTCGGGTCAACTTGCTGAAAATGGCGACCAGAATAACATCATTACGTGTATCAAATGTGGGAAGAAATCCTGTTTTATTCACCGAGTTAAGTGGCATGAAGGTGTCACGTGTGCGGATTATGATAGACAGATCGATGGCAATAGACAAGCTACTCATCGATGGCTGTCACTGAATACCAAGCAATGTCCTAGCTGTCAATCGGCAATCGAAAAAAGATCTGGCTGTGATCATATGACATGTGCGCGATGTCATTTTGAATTTTGTTGGGGATGTCTAGCCAACTATGCCAATATCCGAAATGACGGCAATCATCGACATCATCCACACTGCAGGCACTATCGTGCATTACCCAATAATCAGAATTAAGGGTACAAAGTAGTCATCGGGAATAAACCTTTGTCTAAAACATGACTCAAGAATTGGTTTTTATTAAATGAGTAACTAAATATACTAAACACTCAATTGAGACAAGTAAATCTACTAATGTCAACAGAACTAATACTTACTACACGTCACTCAATAAACTTGTATTTGTTTTTTTCCAATGCGCAGAACAATTGATAATTTTCGCAATTTCTTTTACTGCTCGAAGTCAACATGAGATTACTTATCAATCGATGATGTGACATTCTTGTAGAGTAGATAAGATGAAACGTCAACTGTGAGCGACATCCTATATCATTTCTCTGTGACTGGTTCGTTAGCAGAACGAGTCATTCAAACGGAGTAAGTTAATCATATGGCATGGCACATCTACTCTACTATTTGACATCCGATAAGGATTTCGAGGCATAGTAAATACGCATGAGACAGTTAACATATTCACATTAATAAAAACATTCTTTTCAAACCAATCGAAATATTGAGTAGTTTTCGCGGAATCCATTTTATAACGTGCATTTAATTTATTCTTTTATGTATTCTCCACACCTGTATGCATCAAGATATAATTGACATTTACTGCCGCATCGAAAACAATACTTCTCTTTTTTTAGTATTCTTCATACATAGATAAAAATTCGATGCAGAACAGCACCCATTACATCAGTCAGTCGTCAGTCATTTAATATGTATGTAAATTAACTTCCAAATTTTTCTTTCCTTTTACTCTCGCCGTCTATACTTGTCAGTATGCAAGAACGTGCATTTGTATGGAGATTTACCGATCGGTAGTCAATTGCCGATCTCTCTCGTGTTTTTTTTTCTCTTTTCATTTCTTTTTCTCTCTATTCACAAGTAAGCTAAAATAACTAAAACGCCTGGGTCAAATGTCTTACAATCGATCTTCGTTCGATTTCGTCAATAATTCAAGGTCAATATTTGGACAAGAAACGATGACGCCATCATTCATTCAGCTTCTCCACTAGAGAAGAGCGAGCTCATAGTTTTTTTCCTTCCTTGCTTCTATCGGAGGGTCTATTAGTACTACGACAAAGAATTGCCCACACAGCCATTAAGAATTCTCTCCAACCAGAATGATAGAGAATATGAGTCATATATAGAAGTATTGTAGTAACATGAATAACGATGTTATTGAAGCAAGTATAAGTATATATATATGTATAGCTGCATATATTTTGTTTTTCAGAGTATTCAATGAGTGACAAATTCCGCGACAATTTCGTAGTAAGTGAATTAGAAAAAAATATTGTAAAGAACTCTATGTCGTATATTTGAGGGTGAAAAAGGTTATGAAGCCCTGAAGACATTGATGAGAGGTGGCAATGAATTGAGCAAAGATATTGCAAAATGTTTACAAGAAAGGTAACAAAGCACTTGACATCTAACAGGAAAACATGGCTTATTTTTGTTTAGAAACGAAGCGGAAATTGCCTACGTCAGAGCGCTTCGGAAAAACAGCGACTTATTACAAAAACTGGCAGGTCGAGCTAAAGGGTAAAACATGAAAATCTTTCACATCGGTCAATATTTCTTCATGTTTTTAAGGTCAATTTCGTTGGCATTGAGAACACTTTCTAGTCAAACGAGTAAACAAAGTGATGCACACAGTATGATTGCCGATGTGTTATTACAAGATATTTCTATGCCTATAAGGAATTTTGCTGAGGCACAATCAAAAGAAATCAAATCGGTATAAATGCATAAAGAAAAGGAATTCAATTCTATTGTTTTCATTTAGATTGAGGAAACACTCAATTCAAAATTCAAAGAATTGAATGCTCAAAAAGATAATGATAATAAAGTATGCGAAGAAAATATTTCTTCTCGATTTTTCATTTGATTTCATTTTTAGTACCGTTCACGTCAATTTGACAAATCGAAAGAAATTGAAGCACTCAATAATAAAATCAGCGAAATATCAAAACAAGGCAGAGTATCATCGAAAGACACTTCAAAGGTGAGAGACATCTGATATTTCTTCAAAGAAACATTTTCATCCATAGCAGAGTAATTTGTCTACAACATTGGTCACAGGTTGTGTGAGACCTACTGGACGTCACGCGGAAAAGGTGTGAGAATAAAAACCAACGAAGCTCTCCCTCTGCTTTGTTTAAAAATCTTGCTTTATCTAACTATCAAGTAGTTTATTTGGCTCGTATGATTAATTTTAGTCAACTGATATCTTTTTCTTTCTCTGTTTTTCCTTTTCGGACATGGGATTTCTTTCTTTATTTACTGGGGAAGATACTTATCTTCACGAAGTCGTTTTAAACTTAACTTTTTCATATTAGGCAAATACAACCTCCGACATCAAACAGCAGGCATATGTAAGAACTATCTAGTCTATCCACATGATTATTACCACTAACTGCTTAGTTCTAACTGATTAGCCATCGAATATCTTTCTATGCAATGCTCAATATTGTTTGTTTTGTTTTCTTAGTTGGATTCATCTGTTCGAAAAGCAGAAGAAGATTTGAAATCGATCGAAAAGAAATATCATATTTCAACGCGAGATGTCGAAATTGCACGGCAAGCATGCGATGCTGAGATGTGTCGAGTAAATACTTCAATTAATCTTCTCGTTAAACGAAAATAAACAAGTTTATTCTAGAGCTGCGATCAATTCGAAAAAATAGAATTGAATCGAATCGGTGAAATGGGAAATTTCATTGGTAAATTTGCCGACACGATGAAAGTTGTCAGTGAAACGATGCAACAAGTTCGTTAATCGACTTTTATCGTATGATTCATTTCATGTATATTTGACTTTTTATCAGGTTTCACAAGATTTACGAGCCATTCATATCGAACCCGAAAATGATATTGTCACAGAAGGTCGAGCAAATGATCAACAACCAGAAACTGAAATCTTGTTGTATGATGTTTATGTAAGTTGAAAAGCTTCGCATTTTCATTTCGAATTCCTTGAATCTAGGCGGAAAATATGGATAATACGATGAGCGAACAACGTCGAAAGTTAAGTCTGTTGAATTGGATAGAAATCTTAAAGCGCGACATCGATATTCAAAAACAAACAAGTGCTCGTAAGTTTGTAGGGAATAAGAAGTAAAAGAGTGCTTTTTCTTTCTATTCTAGCAAGTTTTTCATCGTTGGCATCTGCACCGGCAAGTCGAGCGCTGAAAGTTGAATCACCAGATGATGACCTAGGCATGACTGGTGACGGGGCGATGTGTTCTATGCGTTCGAAGAAGAGTATGATGATTTGTTTTCAATTCGTTTCAGTTAAGAATTCTTTTGTTTTTCAGGTGCTCCTGAAGATGCAAAAAACGACTCCTCATCTTCGAATGACGATGATGGGGGCATGGGTCATCGAAAATGCAAGAAACAAGAGAAAAATGGTACGGAAGGTAAATGAGTTTGTCTAAACAGCGTTTGATTTATCTATCGGAACCGTATAGTTACGCAAAAATTCTCCAGTGAAAAGTTTATTGATCGACGAAGTGTAAGAGCAAATCGCAGTTTATATCGGCATCATTCAATTTCTATGTAATTTGCCATTTAGGTTGAACTATTATTATGCCTTTACGAAGCCAGTTTGTATAAAATCGAATGTGTTTATAATCGACTGATGAAATTACCTGAGCCACCGCGGTATGAGTACTCATCTCGGATTACTAGAACGTTTAATGAGAAAGTTTGTTATAGCTGAGTAGTTTTTCTTTTTCTAATCTCGATCTTCGAACACTTTCAGGGAACTCCAACGACATTAATTCGTATTCCATTTCAACCAACTGCGCATACACCTCCGTCGGCTCCAACTGCAATGTTATATTTCGCTCGGGCCATGCCCATGCAACCTGAATCGATGGTACAGTCAGCATCACATCCAATGACTCGTTCTGTACAAGGACAATCGTCAAATTTTGGTTGGGCATTACCTTCTCCTGCTCAAGCTGAACAGGCAGTACCAGGTAAATAACGAAGAAATTCCGACAAAACAAACACTTGATGTTACTCGACTGTTCACTGTTTCGTTCGTTGTTCTTATCAAAGTATTCATTATAGCGACAGATCATGTTCGTCGAAATAGACCTCCTCGAGAAAGACCCATTGTGTGTAAGTCTCTATCAGGATATGGGAGAGTGACTTCACTAATGCAAAGACTTCGCTTTCAAGAATATATGTTAACCTTCTTCTTCTTCTTTTATACATGATCAGAATATGTGCAAACGAGGTAGATCAATTTGCTCTGCAAAGAAAAAGAAAAAATTCTACACACATACACTGATAATCGATTTCATTGATAACTATTCTAACACACGCTTGCTTTTTTTTCTCTAATTGGCACCATCAGGTTCTTATTCAATATGTAAGTCCGATTGAAAGATCAATCTGATGTGGTTTTATATATTTCTGCATGTTCAAGGCTTTTGAAAAGAAACCAAAAACCTACATAATTCAATGCATGAACTAGTGGAAGTGTCAAACACAATGTTTAGCTCTTCTTTTATGCTTTTATAGATACGCAATTGCTGACATCTCAACCACCTTATTCAGTCTCTACTGCCCCCACAGCACCAGTAATGCCTCGATCAAATCCAGTTGCACATGTGCGAGCGTTATATTCATACAAAGCCAAACGTAAAGATGAATTGGATCTTAAGAAAGGTATGGCAAACTTCACGAAAAAAAAACAGAATATTCTACTCTTTTCTCTAGGTGATGTTATTTTGTTGCTCGAAACACGAAACGATGGTTGGTGTAAAGGAAATCTACATAATGCCGTTGGTTTATTTCCTGGCAATTATGTGGAACATATATCATGATCAGTATCTTCGATCCGTGTGATCTCACATTTCATTTCTCTTTCGAGACACAGTATAGTGCTGTGACATCGAAAATTTTCTGTATAGAATAGTGTGCTTACATGTTGATGGTGTGAATAAGAATCAAATGAACAGTTACTCTTTTCTATATTTATGTATGTATTTATTCATTTATGTTTACATGTTTTCCTCATATTTTTTTTGTTGTACTTGACCGATTTTACTGTACTGGCGCATAATATTTGTTTTTGAAAAATAAACTTCGGGAGAAGAAATAATCTATCATTTATATATATCTGCAATTTAGACAACTGTTTGGTTCTTTTGCATATGATCAATCAAGTTCTTCTCAGTTATAACTGAAAATACCTTCTGAGCTTTCTTTAGAGATGATTATGATCAATTTCAAGAGCATCCTTATTCATTTGTTTATTTGTGCTCGACGCAAATTCATCGATGAATCCACTTGCGAGGTTTCTCTTTACTAGTTTGATAAAAACAAGAAGATAAATGTTCACATGAAATTACAATTGACACAGTTATTAAAAACTCGTTTGTGTTAAATTATAAAATTATATTGGAGTAGTTGGTGTTGAAGCTAAGTGGTCAATGCTACTTTTGTCATTCACCGGAAATAATGATCTTTTTGACGGATTTTTTGAGAAATCAATCGAACCATTTGCACCTTTATACATGTCACCTTTTTTGGGTCAATCATTCATGCTGAAGGCACGAGTGATGTGAGGAGTAGTGCACATGTGATCTTCTACTGTTATTGGCTTCAAACTTCTTGGAGTGCGAAGTCGACATTTTGTTTGATGACCTGATAATATCTTTAGAATAGATTAATAGCTATTCCCAGAAAATCGGGTGCTGTGACAATCCGCCATCTACTTTTTTAAAAACATTTTTACATAACGCATTCTAAGATCCTTATCTTTTTAAAAACTTTTTTGATGTATTAATCTAAAAGTTTATCGAATTATTTTTAATTTAGAGCTTGTTTTTCAAAAATATAAATCAGATGTTTTTTTAAGTCTCTTACACTTGTACTAACGGCACCTTTCTGCAAACTCATTTATATTCTTCTTCACTCGATCACTGTATTTCAAATTTTCACAAACAATCAAACAGACAATTACACGGCACTGTTGTCTACACGATCAGTTACCCAAGTACTCACTGTTATTCAGCAGAAGTACATCGTTCAACTGCCACTCATCTTCATTATTCTTGGTCTCATTAGATACATTAGTACGGTATCCTCTTCACTTTTATTCAGTCAACTCTGCGCAAGAATTCATTCTGCATATATACACTGCCATCTTCATACATTGATATCATCACTCTCTTCCCAATATATCTATTGAATACACTCATAACCGACAGTTTAACAAGTAAAATCGAAATAATGGCAACCATAGCTTTGCTTCACCTATCATTGAATCGAATAATGATGTCTCCGTATGATCCACTTCAACAAATGCAACGTTGAACGCGAATCTTTATATCGGACTTCATGGGCTATTGACACCATGTGTGATGCTCACCTATCGCAACGTTTCCAACAGTTGTAAACGAGTGGTGTGCACTGATGCGGATCTGATAGCTTTCGAACTACAGCTGAAACTGCGCATATCTCTTAATTGTAGGATGTTACAATGGACAGTCATGTACTGAAACTTTTCGGTCACATTGTATGACAACGGAACTGCTGAACAATGGTCAACGGTATATTTTTTACTATGTGGTGCGTGTGAAGTCATTTTATTTGTCAACGTTGACATCTCGATCGTTTCGAGAAACGCTGATTGGAGGTGTTGTCAAGTTGTTGCCTGGACATGTGTATCGACAAGAAAACAAAAACAATCTAACTGTCATCAACACGGTGGTTCGTAATACAAAATAGACAGAGAGTGTCGTAAGTAAGATTGCCGAACGAATATGATGTTGTTATTGTTTTGTAAAACTGTTGTGGCACGTTATTTGTACTATGGTGAGCACTACATAAACATTAGTAGGTCTTGTGGAATTGAATGGTTTGAACTGTTTCAAACCACTGATGTACAATTAATTGAATCAAGCATAGAACGGATTCCAAAGGTATTTGTTTATTTCAGTTGAAAGAAAAAAAACTACCACCAGAGAAAAAAATCATTTTCAATAGTTTTTATTGCAAAATTGTCAAGCAGTTGTTCGAGTTCTATGATCGCTTTTAGTTTGTCGCTAACTACTGCATTGACATCAGAAACTCTTATTGCTGATAGGCAACAAGTCGGTTTCTTCGTTTGTCCTAATAAAAATCGAATTATTTGCTCCAAAGGCGTTTCCGTTGTGCCCATAGAAATGTACTGTAGTCTTGGACAAAGATTAACGAAGAGTTGAATAGTCCTGAATGAATAAATAAACGAAACAGTCAACGCTTTAATCTTGTTTTGACTGGTCACTAATTGAAACTGCTTGGTTTGTTGTAAATCAGAATAATCTGTTGCAACGATCGTGATAGATTTGAAGACTAATGTATGCACGTTGGGTGTGGACGACAAGAGCTCAATTACTTTACTAAACGGTCGATGAGAATAAGCAATCGTTAATTTAGTGAGTTGATCCAATGGAACGATATCAGCGATGCTGATTATAGCAGATCGCCGCGAACGGTCGATTCGTTGGTCAGAAATGGTCAACTCAGTAGCATTTGGAAAATATTTCGAGCAATACTCAATCTGTTTCTCATCATAAACCATTACACGTTCGACAGTGGGAAATAGAGTTTTCTCATTTTGGATGTTCTCGGTTGAATCTGACTCATCAGCTATTGTGAAACTCTTCCGTCTAAAAATATATAAATGACTGGTAGCCTATGTTAAGAAAACCACATTTCCACATACGTGTAAGGTTTGGTTGAATAGACGATTCCATGTGATGAACCTTCGTAGTTGATTTCATATGTGAAAAACCATTTTCGTTCAAACCAAAACTGTGATTCGAAACTGTTCAACAAGTGTTGTTTCAAACATGCACGTTTCCGTATAGTATAAGCTGCATACTTATATTGAATATCGAAAATTTGCAAAGAAGACATGTGATTTTCGATTAGTTTTTGCCATCTGTCAGCGTCCAAATAAGTCGTGTCATCGTTTGATGTGAGACGCAAAACTTTGACTAGACCGAGACATGCTTTGGCAAAACTTTCGAATTGATCAAATGTTACTCCAGTTAGATGAAGAGAAACATGAGTTAGACCACTTAATATCGACGTAAAAGGATATGTCAGAAATCTGCAGCGAGTAGACACATGATTAATTGCCAAGCGACGAAGGCGAGGAAGGCACGATAAAACAGAATCGACATCAGAACAATCGATTTCACCATTGATGATCAGATGTTCGATAGAGCTTGTGATCGTTGCTGTCTTGAATGGTAAATAAAAATGAAATTTACCTTTAAAAGTCACCCTCAAATGTTTTAGAGCTGGTAATTTCATGACCGACATCCATACTGTATCTATATTAGTACTTCGCTGAATAGGAATAGCTAAAGATGAAAGGCAACATAGCGAAGCTGCTTGAATTAGANTTGGATGCACTTCAACTAATGCAACATTGAATGCGATCGTTTACATCGGACTTCATGGAATATTGACACCCTGTGTGATGCTGATCTTGACACTGCTCACCTATCGCAACGTTTCCAAGAGTCGCGAACGAGTGGTGAGTACTGATACTGCTTTCATAGTTCCCGAAATACAGTTGAAACTGCGCACATCTCTTTGTAGGGTGTCATAACAACAAAAGTGACAGTAAGAAATGGAAACCGTTTTCGAAATCAGTTCATTGCAACAGTGTTTGTTCAAGTATTTGTGAGCAGCTTCTTTGTGTTGCAATGGATAGTCATGTACTGGTACTTTTCGGTCACATTGTATGACAACAGAACTGCTGAACAATGGTCAACGGTATATTTTTTACTGAGTTTAACAAATAGTTTGTACTATGTGGTGAATGTGAAGTCGTTTTATTTGTCAACGTTGACATCTCGATTGTTTCGAGAAACGCTAATTGGAGGTGTTGTCAAGTTGTTGCCTGGACATGTGTATCGACGTTGGAACAGAAATAATCTGACTGTCACCAATACAGTGGTTCGTTTCACAAAATAAATAGAAAAACTTTAGCAGAGGACATTTGAATATGGTGCCAATTGTCATTGCATAATTGTTGTTTGTTTCTTTTATCGCATGTTCTGCTGTGAAGCCAAGTTTCTGAAACGATCAGGAATGTATAAATATTGGCGGAGTTTTATGCGTAGAAAAAAGAACATATATTCCTCTAAGAGTGTGTAAAATTCTTGGTTTAGAAGAAGGAGAAACTTAAATAAATATCGTGTGGTCTTGTGGATGTTGGAGTTTAGTACATGTATCGGTGTTAGAAATTATGCAGCAACTCAATAAATACATCGTCTTCAATTCGGAAATTCTGAAAAACCTCTGCACGAACACTGAGACAATTTGCTGCAGTTGGAGTATAGCTACTACTCAGATCGATCAATCCGACACTCGGATTCGATGAAATCCTGGTGACGGAATCGCATTGGATTCCGATGACCTTGGATCTCATGTCGGATCCGAAACATGAATTTTCTTAGGGTCATCACAGAATATAGCTAAAAAGATCGCTCATAAAATTTGCAATAACCGACTGAATTTTCCAGTCAGATTCCAATGCAATTCCGTTTCCAGAAACCCGATCGGACCCAGCCTCAGATTTGTTGACCTGGGTATCGACCAAGACAAGAATTCAATTCATCATGATTAAAATCAAATTCACTCACAAAAGACAAGGCTGGATCGAAGTCGATTACACAAATCAGATAAAATACGATTTTCAAGTTCATATATTTGATCAGTGAATAATGAAACCAACTAACGTTATGCATACAATCGACATCAACTTTCAAAAACTCGACAATAATCATCCATACTGACGATCGTTCTAGATGAGCATAATGTCAAATTTTGATAAGCAATGAATAAACTAACATCCTTCATTTTTCTTCTCTTCCACTTGTTGCATGATTTCTAGAAGAAGTCTGCTTACATCATAATTATATAACATATGGATTGTTTAGGAAGTAATTGATTTTACTTAACAGTTTGTTGAAATAACACAATACTATCATCTTCAGCACTACAAGGTGTATCGTGAATATCATGAATTTCAACTAATCATCTTGTAACTAAAAATACAGGACCACCGCATGCTACTCGATATACTTGAATTGATCGTTCATTGACAGAGAATATACATAGTGTCACACCTTACGCGTCAACTGATGCGGTTGTGTCTCTGTTCGTGTCCCAGTTCATCCAACATTTCTATGTTCTCGCTTTGGACAGTGATGAGATTTGTGATGTTCTCTCTTCGATGAAAATAATTCAAGAACAAGAGAATACTTTGTTTTACCTCATTTGAAATCGATTGTTTGATTCAATACGTCATTGATTTTATGCAGAATCGTCAACAATTTTCGGTGGAAATATCATTAAGAGAAAACGCAACAATTCAATTTTACTTTTGACGAAATCAATGTTCTTTTTAATTATTTCTAAATAAAATGCTTAAGTGAAAACGACAACTTTGAGATACAAAAATGGTTTTATTCTTCATAAGTTTCAAATTTACAAAGTGCCTTTTTCTACGACTGTCTAGTAATAGAACATCCTTCATACGAATCGCAGGCTGCAACGATACATTAGTGTTTACCATCGCCAATGGCATTCTTAATTCTTTTCACCGGCTTACGTCGATTTTGATTCAATCTATTAGAAAACATACAGATATATTCGTTTTTTTTCTTTTGACTCACTTCTTTGTTATGGCAAAACGTTTATGTTCGTTCAAGAGAAAAACAAACTCATTTTGTTTATTTTCTTTTTCGATTACCAATTGTTTCAAATCATAATTCATTTGCTTCAACTGCACGATGGTTTTCTTAATTTTTGTTTGAAATTGATCTATTCTGTCATCGAACTGTTTCATTAATAAATCATTTTCTTTTCGTAATTTGGTTAAATAATGATCTGTGGGATCATCGTAATTCAAACCATCCATCGATGTATTATTCGTTATTAAGTTATCTAATGGTGCAAGAACATTTGTCATAGTAAAATCATTCTTCAGCGGAGATTTATGATGAGCCATGGATTGATTTGCTTCCAATGCTGGTGAGTTATTCTTCGATGGAGATTTATCATCACCTATTGATCGATTTACTGTCAATGGCGGTGAATCATTCGTAAGTATCATTCTAAAAGTGAATCAATGTGTGAAGTTTTCGATATTTTATTAATATCAAAAATTACGTTTTTATTCCTTCATTTAATTCTTCACAAACGAATTCTTGATCATTTAACTTTTGATCATTTAATAACTGATTATTTAATATTTCATCACTTGATTTTTGGTCGTAAAACTCGTCCAGATTGAATGACTTATTTTCACTTGCTTTTCGACGACGACTGCGTGAATTTTTTTGAATTGGAATATCTAAACGTAATAATAAATTATCTTGTGCAGAAAAAAGAATTCGATGTTCTTTCATTGCTACCTCCTTCCTCGAAAAAGAAAACAATGAGGAGTGGTTTGTTCGAATTTGTCGTAGTAGTTGTAGTGTTTGTGGTGGCATGTGTTGGTTCGTTCTCCACTAAATGATGCAATTGTTTACGTAAACATGACTTCACTGGTGGCTTAGTACCATCCAACACAAGTTTACTCCATCGTTTATCTAATTTTTTGGAAATAGTCTCTTTCATGTTGAAAAAATCACACAACGAATATTTAAGATTTAATCAATTTATAATGAAAAATTGAGACACGCTTTTATATATGTTCTTGACCTGAATGTTCTTCACTGATGGACGATTCTTCTCTCTTTCTTTGTTTCTCTCATTGATCACTCAGCCAATAGATGTACGAAGTGAAAAGAGAATAACTATGAAAGATGTCATAAGATGGATAATCAGTGTGAACAATCAGATCCTCTCTGTTTGTCTTATCTTATAATGTCAGATAATATTGATAGACGTCGCTTTAAACAAATGCAACTAATCGATATGAAACCTTTGATTGATTTTGGAATATCATTTGAAAAAGAATTATCATTAGGAAAAATCTTTTTGCTCCTACCAATTCATAATCTTTTTATGAATAAAAGAAAGACGAATCTGAACTAAATCGATTGACATTCATCACTTCTACAATTATATGGACTATTTGGAAGACAACGAGGACGATGATTAACACAACATATTCTTTAAAAGCTCATTCATTTGATTCATGAAGGAAAGATTTGATGAGGAATATTTGAGAGGACTCAACAGAGAAATAATCGATTATTGGATTGATAAAATGTTTCAACGATCGAGTAACTGAACTCATTGATTAAAGACAATTTTAAACGATGAATATTTTCATCTCGTGTTTGTTGATTTAGTTGACAAGTTATTTCTTTTCCATTGCAACGATATTTCATGGAACGAGAAAAGTGATCCTTTTGATTCAGAACAGATTTTCTGAAGCAACAAAAAATACATATGCTTCTTTCCACAGTTGAAATCGAGAGAGACATTTCAATATGAACAACAAGTCGAGCTTAATAAACATTTCTGTTTTATTAGAACAAAATTGATCTCTTATCTCATAGCATTCAATATGCAGGTGACAAATATATCTTGGATTAGTGGGATGATTATATACTCTTGACACAGTACCAAATGTGAAATCAAACTTAAGAAAGAAAAAGCGAAAGCAGAAACTTAAACTAAATAATAAGACGTTTGAAGATATTCACATATCAGTACAAAGAATTTATAATGTTGTGCTGTTGACGAAACGATTAGCTTCCTTTTGTCTTATTATGAGCATATTTCTGATTAGATGGATGGACTTTTATTGTTTCTGGACAGTTATAACATTAATAGTGAGCTTCTATTCTGGACCGAGGTTTACACAGTAAAAAGAATTGTCATAAATATGACAGAATGTTGTTGATGTTGAACACAGATGTCTCTTTTAGGTAGAGTCATTCAACTCAGAAATTCTGAAAAACCAATGCAAGAAGGGTAATTATATTCAATCTTCCACCCTCAGGAAGATCTATCTATAATTCAGTTTGGTGTCCAATGTATTATCAACGCTGGCCCTTTCGTTTGGAAACTACTGTATTTGAACTTATCGTTCTATTTTAACACTCATTGATGATAATTAATATCTCCACCCACACTGTTAAGGAATATCAATTATGTGACACTAATGTTAATCTAACGAAAATCTCTACTTCGCATATTCACTTAAAAGTTTTACAACAAAAGATTTCGAAGTTACATGAGTACGTACAATCTCACTGCTTCCATAGATTATACAATATTCCTAAAATATCCCCCACACGCGTTTTCCTCATATTAAACTTTGTAGCATTTCTTCGTCTGTGTTTTAATTGCTTACAATATTTTGTATTTACTTCAGGATTTTTCCAACAAATTAAATATACATTCTGCTATATTACTTTTATGACCTGATAATCCACTTACAAAGCTGTGCCAACGTTTCCGCCCACCGTGTTCCTACCAACAGTACGCCTCAACTAACTACCCTGTACTATCTTCTGCCACTGAGTATATCACAACTGCTTGTCGATAACCAATCATCTAATTACAGTTCAACATTGTCTTTACGATCAGTTACCGAAGTACCTACCGTTATTCAACAGAAGTACATCGTTCAACTGCCACTCATCTTCATTATTCTCGGGCTCATTAGATTCATCAGTACGGTATCCTCTTCACTTTTATTCAGTCAACTCTGCGCAAGAATTCATTCTGCATATATACACTGCTATCTTCATACATTGATATCATCACTCTCGCCGCTAATCTCTTCCCAATATATCTATTGAATACACTCATAATCGACAGTTTAACAAGTAAAATCGAAATAATGGCAGCAGCAGCTTTGCTTCACCTATCATTGAATCGAATAATGATGTCTCCGTATGATCCATTTCAACAAATGCAACGTTGAACGCGAATATTTATATCGGACTTCATGGGATATTGACACCATGTGTGATGCTCACCTATCGCAACGTTTCCAAGAGTCGTAAACGAGTGGTGTGCACTGATGCGGATTTGATAGCTTTCGAACTACAGCTGAAACTGCGCATATCTCTTAATTGTAGGATGTTACAATGGACAGTCATGTACTGAAACTTTTCGGTCACATTGTATGACAAGAGAACTGCTGAATAATGGTCAACGGTATATTTTTTACTATGTGGTGAATGTGAAGTCATTTTATTTGTCAACGTTGACATCTCGATCGTTTCGAGAAACGCTGAGTGGAGGTGTTGTCAAGTTGTTGCGTGGACGTGTGCATCGACAAGGGAACAAAAATAATCTGACTGACATCAACACGGTGGTTCGTAATACAGAATCGACATCATAACAATCGATTTCACCATTGATGATCAGATGTTCGATAGAGCTTGTGATCGTTGCTGTCTTGAATGGTAAATAAAAATGAAATTTACCTTTAAAAGTCACCCTCAAATGTTTTAGAGCTGGTAATTTCATGACCGACATCCATACTGTATCTATATTAGTACTTCGCTGAATAGGAATAGCTAAAGATGAAAGGCAACATAGCGAAGCTGCTTGAATTAGANAACAATCGATTTCACCATTGATGATCAGATGTTCGATAGAGCTTGTGATCGTTGCTGTCTTGAATGGTAAATAAAAATGAAATTTACCTTTAAAAGTCACCCTCAAATGTTTTAGAGCTGGTAATTTCATGACCGACATCCATACTGTATCTATATTAGTACTTCGCTGAATAGGAATAGCTAAAGATGAAAGGCAACATAGCGAAGCTGCTTGAATTAGAAGATTGTCTAAATGAGATGGATCGATTTGATTTACAACGATCGTTTGTAATTGCGTGTAAGCAGCAAAGCCTTGTGTTGACGAACAAAAGTAGTCAATGATGAATGCATCGCATAGATGCAGAGATTGAATTCGATGTTTTTTGTGCATAATTAAATGCGTGTAACAAAGATCGAATCGTGTTTTGGATAAAAATGAACTATTGATTTTAATCGAAAGATTTGATTGAAGACAAAGATCGTGGAAGCGTAGATTAAGATCGAAGAAACATTCAAAAATGTCATTTATGCTTAGATGTTCAAAGATTTCATAGATAAGTTCATTTGAAAGATTTTCCAAGCAAGTCGTCGAACTATTTCAACGAATAATCATCTATTATTTCATACAATATCAAGCGTTATGTAGACTGACCTGAGTATGACTGATTTTGTTATTGTATCGAGAGAACTACATTCTAACTTTTTCTTTTTCGAAAGATCACGCTTCTCTTTCGACGCAACTCGTTGTCTTTTGTTTTGATTCATAACTTCGATTGCCAAGAAGAGAACAACAGTATCACTCACAAGATTTTAACTCGGTTTAATAGGATGATTTCATATGGTTGTGAAATGACATGTTATTCATTTTTATCGGCCGATTAGAACACAACAGATAAAGAGAAAATATGTTACATCTGACTGACAAAAATACAAGTCAAGTATAATCGTTGGGATTGATAAGGCACTTCATTTCTACTTGAACGATGAAGTTTGCAAAGGTACTTTGTGAAAGATATGTGCGCTCTGCTTACCTATCATGGGCACAGGTGCTATTCTTAAGCTACATTATTGACTATTTCGAAGAGGACGAACTTTTGCTGAAAAGCAGTTTATATTTAAGTTAGTCTGTGATGAAAATTTTATGTATAATAACATAATTCAGAACTCATTCAACTTTATGTCATTTTTTTAGCTCGATTCATTCTAATAATGATGTTCATATCTACTAATACTTGAATAATGTTCTCAATGATAAGACTAGTTGAGCTAATGGTTAGATTTTTGTAGTCAACAACAGTAGTTTTGGAAAACGAAATTCAAAATTGATATCATGATCATCTACTGCTTTGAATAGTCGTATCGAATATTATGCTCTTCACTNTTGGATGCACTTCAACTAATGCAACATTGAATGCGATCGTTTACATCGGACTTCATGGAATATTGACACCCTGTGTGATGCTGATCTTGACACTGCTCACCTATCGCAACGTTTCCAAGAGCCGCAAACGAGTGGTGAGTACTGATACTGCTTTCATAGTTCCCGAAATACAGTTGAAACTGCGCATATCTCTTTGTAGGGTGTCATAACAATGGTGACAACAGAAAGTGGAAACCGTTTTCGAAATCAGTTCATTGCAACAGTGTTTGTTCAAGTATTTGTGAGCAGCTTCTTTGTGTTGCAATGGATAGTCATGTACTGGTACTTTTCGGTCACACTGTATGACAACAGAACTGCTGAACAATGGTCAACGGTATATTTTTTACTGAGTTTAACAAATAGTTTGTACTATGTAGTGAATGTGAAGTCGTTTTATTTGTCAACGTTGACATCTCGATTGTTTCGAGAAACGCTGATTGGAGGTGTTATCAAGTTGTTGCCTGGACGTGTGCATCGACAAGGGAACAAAAACAATCTCACTGTTATGAAAACGCTAGTTCGTTTTACAAAATAAGTAGAGAGATTTTGCGACGGGGCCTTTAAATGAACATTGTGTCGTTTTTGTTGTATGATTATTGTTTATTTCTTTTATGATTTACTGTGCAATACGACTATTGTGTCTTTTGTGTTTTGATGGATTTTATAAAATAAAGTTTCTGTCGTGAAACAATTAGAAACGAATAATTACACGGATATTCTTATATACAGAACAATGAATTGCCACTTTATAAGTCATAAGCGGCCGACAACTTATTAATTTCTGATTACTGCAGATCGGATAGTTGATGGCGTTTACGGTATGTTGTATGCACACTACGGATTTGAGACCACTCGATTCTTACATTGTCGCCTTTGCCATTGTGTATCAGCATAATTTTAGAGAAGCTTTTTATGCAAATAGTTATTTTCTAACCGTGACTCGTGGTAACTGATTCTAAATCATTTGTTATGAATTATGGAAATTGCAGTAAACGAGGATAATTTACAAGTGATACTGTTTTGAAAGTTTAAAATCTCTCACATTTTTGCTGCTGGTCTAGATGAACCGGAAGTTTTCATGTCAAGCACGACAACCTTCATACCACCCGTCGCGCGATGAATTTCTATATATGAATGAATACAATGGTAGTAAACACACTCATATTAATATCGGTATTGATAAACGCGTTCTATTTATCTTCATAAGCTGATTCTCATATGGACCACTAAGAGTACAAATATATGTTTCGTTCAGCATTGTTGCATTTACATTTAATATAGACAGTTTGATAAAAGGTCATTGGTTTTTCGATGTCTTGAACAGTTTTATCTTGAATTTAAACTCATTACTTCTGCCTGATAATGGGTTGTAAATTTATTAAACTTATCAAAGAACATCGAGGTTTTACAATGTCTGGAAACGTGGCGTATAACATATTATATCATATAGATAATTATTTCAAAGTATGATCGATATTCAAGAAAACGGGACCGAGTGACACGTAAAAAAAGTACTTTAAAATAAATATATTCTTATTGAAGAATTCATCGTCCAATTGAAATGCTATTTTTTTGTTCTTTTTTTACGACAAACATGTGTATATTTACCAAAGGACAAAATCTGTTTCAAAGATGCTGACTTGTCTAGAACATTTTCCAAATGAATTGTTATTTCACGTTTTTCGATATACTGATACTCGTGATCTATTTCATGGATTCTATGGGTTAAATCAACGGTTCATTTCTCTTCTCAAATCGCTACAAAATCGATCGCTGATCATTGAAAAAAATGAATCAAAACTCATTTGTGTTTTTCACTGCCAAATACACAAATTAGTCGTTGATACTTGTCTTAATATTGATTTCACGAAATTTCCGCATTTGAAATCATTAATCCTATACGATTTAACTGAAAATCATCTATCTCAGATTCGAAGCAAACTCATGCCTAATCTTACTTATCTTTCGGTTGCATCAACAAATACATCATGGTATCTGACAGACTTGCTTTCATGCATCTTTTCGGACGAATTACCATCATTAACTACTGTTCAACTGCAAAATCCCATTCCAGCATATTCGAATATTTCCTTCAATATATCACTTTCACTTCGATCCATAGCTGTGTGTTGTCGGTCATCATATATAATCGTCAATATTCTTTCATGTTGCCCCAATCTTCGTAAACTTCAAATGATCGTCAATGAAAACCAACTCGTTCTATTTTATAATACAACAATCGTTTCCAACTATTCCGTAAAAACGTTTATTCTCTCGGATGTTTACAGTATGATCGATTCGAATGATATTATCAAACTTCTCGAATATATGCCGAATATCGAACGGTTCCGGTTGAGTTTCACGTGTAGTGTTCCATTTATTGATTTTGCTCGAATAGTCGTTGATCGATCACCGCATCTAGATGAATTCGATTGTCATATTGAGATGTCAACGGATGATGACATGACCTGTATTGAATCTCTACATCAATTGCATCCTGCTTTGAAACGTATTACATTTACATCCGATGAAATTGGATATCGAACATATTCAACAGATTAACTTTGAAAACTTTGAGATTTCCTATATATTTTTTCGATATGTTCAATACTGATTGTTTTTCGTATTTTTCAGAGAGAGTAATGACTTCGGCAGCACCAAAAGCGCCATGTGTAACATGCGGAAGAAGTGCCGGTCTGTTCAATTGTCAAGGATGTGGACAAACATTTTGTATGAAACATGTGATAGAACATCGGCAAACATTAAGTCATCAATTGGAAGAGATTGTGATCGAACACGATACTCTCCAAGAGATACTTCTTAATGATAGAGATCAAGAACATTCACTATTCAAACATATCGATGAATGGGAACGAAAATCTACTGAAAAGATCAAGCGTATCGCTCAAGATACTCGTCAGGAGCTGTTAGAATTTACAAATATGTGTAAAAGTCGGTTAACACTTCAAATTCTTTCTTATATGATTAGTTAATTTTCTCGCCGTATAGAGACCATAGCACAAGAATTGAATAGTCTAGCTGAACGAATAAAATCTGCACGTAAAGAAGAGGATTATTTCGAAACTGATCTTAGGCAGTGGATTTTAACATTAGATCGCTTGAAAAATCAACTACTAAATACTTCTTCGCAAAGTGATATAGAAGAAGATACGTCTAAGCCAATAGTTTATCAAATAAAACGTTTGAACGTCGTCAATAGTCAAAACACATTACACAAGAAACATCCTTCACCAAGTATGATGATATGTCGAGATAGTTTCGATTGGTGTCTTGATGGTGCTGAAATAGAAGATCACGGACGAGTAGTTACGCACAATAAAACGAATACCTCGGTTGCAATTCGTGGCAAAGGCACGTATTCAGCTGGAATACACCAATTTGATTTTCAAATCGAAAAAAATCCTTTGAATACATGGATTTTCTTTGGTATCATTTCCAAATCAGATTTACTGACGAAGAACTCGTATGAATCTTCTTCTGCGTATGGATGGGCTGATTTCGATGATTTTTTTCTCGCTGGCGACCGTCAAAACGAGAAAACGACTGGTCAGTTTACACACACACATGAAAATGATGTTATTCTACTGATACTCGACTGTACCAATCGAAAAATTACTTATACAAATGAACGAAATTTAAATCATCAGGAACTATATGTCGATCTACATCATTGCCCATTCCCTTGGCAATTACATGTGAATTTTTTCGGAGAATGTGACCGAGTGCGGTTATTGAGTACAAAGAGTTTGTCTGGAGGGCGCGCCCCCCGCCCCCCGCAATCCGCAAAAGCATTACTGGATGCAGGCGCCGTAACAGACGGCATTCCTTTCCCAACGGGTTACGACGCCATCGATGCGTTGCTTGCACCGCATTGCGGGCGGTAGCTTATCTTTTACCGAAAAACTTTTGATCCAGGGAAAACTTGCCGGGGCCGGCAAAGAGCAGCAATAGTGCGATGCCGAAAAATACGAGCGGCAATTCGAATGAACCGCCCTGGCCTGTCATGTTCACAAACGGATCTTTGAACAATACGCTGTGGAAATATACGGCAACCGACATGGTGATGCCGATGGCCAACGCCGCCAGCGGCGTGAACAAGCCCAGTACAAACAGGATGCCACCGCCGAATTCAGACAGCGCGGCCATCACCTGTAAAAAGGGCGATAAGGCAACAGGGCCGCCGGGCGGCATCCAGTTTGCAGGTGCCTGTATCTTGCCCCAGCCGTGCAGGATGAAAGCGATTCCGACGATCAGGCGCAGCACAAGCAGCGCAGTGGCAGTAGCGGTGGATTGAGCAGGTACTTTGAACATGGTGCATCGGGTTTTAAAGGTCTTTTAAATTACGCTTTTTCCACCACTTTTATTGCAACGACAAAATATACCGCGCTATCTTCTTCGTGTCCGTTAACGGGATATTGGCATGCGGGGCCATCGGTATCTGCCCCCAAACGCCGCTGCCGCCTTTAATGATCTTTTGGGCAATCAGGTTGACGTTTACCTCGGTGGGTCTGTATTTCCGGGCAATATCGAGGTACGACGGGCCGATGAGTTTTTCCGCTGGTTTGTGACACGTTTTACAATCGGATTTTGTGATCAGCAACCGTCCTTCTTCGATATCTTTTTTAGCGAACACCGCGGGTTTCAGCACCGGCGCATTGTCTGTAAGCAGGCGGTTAGCCGTGTAGCAGATGAGTTTGTTCTGCAACGCAACGCCGGTGGCAGTACGGATGTTTTCCAGTTTCAGCTCATATACATACCCGGCTTTTAGTTCATTGAGCACTAGCGAAACCCGCTTACGGTCCGGCGAAAGCAGCACCTGCTTAATGGCTACGCTGTCCAGGTTCATTTGATGCGAGCCGTATTTTTTGTGGTAGTTGTAATTGTAATGCCGCATGGAATAATTGCGCACGTTGCGGGCCGCGGCCGCGTCTACGGGTTGTGTGAACACCAGGTCGAAACCCTGTTTTGTCAGCTGCATTTTATAAATATCCAGCGGCGCCCTGCCGGTGTATATGATGCGTTGAATACCTTCGTCGCCCAGCCAGCCGTGGGCGTTTTGCCCTACGTACAAACTACCGTCGGGAGCAAAGGCCAGCCGGTTATTACCTTTGCGCAGGCCCTGCCCGTCGAGGAACGGCACGCACGCGCCCTGCAGTTCGCCGCCCACTTTCTCGAGCATAACCCGTACAATGCGCCCCTGGTTCATTTCGCCGATCAGCAATTGCCCTGCAAAGGGGCCGAATTTGCCGCGCGTGTTATCGCACAGGGGCTGCGTGGGCGAGTTGGCCATGATGCCGTGCGGAAATATCACGGCCGGTTTGGTGCGCATGCTGTCGAGCGTTGCCGCCGGCAACGAAAAAGGGTTGCCTTTGTTCCATCCCTTTTTCCAGACAAGGCTGGCGGGGTGCCCGTAGAACCGGCCTTCCTGCACATGCAGCAGCGGGCTGGTGCCGATCCAGTCGCCCTGGTTATCGGTGGCAAACAGGTTGCCGGCAAGGTCGAAACCGATCCCGTTCGGTGAGCGGAAACCCATCGCGTAGGGCAACAATTTACCGGCGGGTGTCAGTTTCATGATCCAGCCGCGATACGGTACTGCGGAGAACATTTGTTTCTGCCCGTCTGCACCGTCCCTTCCTTCCGGCTTAATGATACCCCGTACTTCCGGCCGCATGGAGCCGCCGGGAGAAGAAGCGTTGAGTGCGATGAACAGATTCCCGTATTTATCTTTCACAGGGCCGTAGTTGAACTCGTGGTAGTTGCCGGAGAGGCCGAAGGCATCCGTCACTTTTTCGTACACGTCCGCCACCCCGTCGCCGTCCGTATCTTTCAGGCGCGTAAGCTCGGGGCGGTGCATCACCAGCACTTCCGAATTACTGATAACCAGCATGCCCAGCGGATCGTGAAAACCTTCCGCAAATAATTTCCATTCGCGGGTACGGGGGCTCCACGTCATGATCTCTCCTCTCGTAAAACCCGCTATCAGCCTGCCGTCCGGCAGAAATTCGATGGCGCCCACTTCAGCGGTGAGGCCTTCCGGCATAGGAATGGTTTCCACTTTCCACGATTGTGCGGAAGCCGCCTGCGTTATCAGCAGCCATCCCATCAACATCAAACANATACATAAATGATGGCTCTAGTCGATCTAGTCGTTTGCCAGATTGTACAAAACTCATAGGAATAGCATTGAGTTCATATCGACGAATGAGTTTCTTTAATTGTTCACAAATATGTATAATATCAATGGAAACACTCTTCACTTTGCACCAGTGTTTGGCCCATTGTTCGTGTCGATTTTGGTCATCACAGAAAATGAAGATCGAATCGATGTTTGAAATATCATGTACACAAGGTACAAGACGTTGTCCAACTGATCCTGAGGTGATCAAACAAACATCGGTGTCGGTGAGAGTGAGAATAAAATCGATACATTCATCATTATCAGTGAATGTATAAATATCATTGACAATGTATTGAAGATGTGTGATGGCATTCTGATAATCTGGATTACTGCTGTGAATGTGGGTGTCCAGCCAAATGACAGAAATATCTTGCGTCTCTTTGGTTTTTATACGATTCAATTCATTTGCTTGTTGAAAGGTGGCTGGTGTCTGTTCGAACATATCCAAACTGCCTTGTTTCTGATTTGCCATTGTTGTGGGTTTGAATTATTTATAAGGTAGTTGTTGTAAGATGTGAGAAATGGTTGTTTGGTAGAGAACGATAAAAGTAATGTGCTCCTTCACGTTTTATGAAACTTGGAAAAAACATTCCTTCTTCTTCCTAGACAAACATTATTACTCTCAAAACGAATCTCTGACGACAGCATACGACGAAAAAGAAAGATAACGACATTTTGATTCTCAAAAAATCGTGAATAGAGCGCAAAGCCGCCAAAACACTCTGGTTTCTTTATACAGCTTCATGGGTAAAGTCAAACAAAAATCGAACATCGTACAAAATCGTTGATTTACTCATTAAATAACTTTTCAATTTCACATCGAACAGAGAAGTTCTTAGCTGGATCAGCAGCTTCTCCAGTTTCAGTCAAAAATATAAATGCAGATTTCAAACGCAAATCGAAGTATAAAATTATTTCTCGTGGAAAACATAATTCTATACATGTAATACATTTTCAAAGTACAATTCTCATCTTTCTAACTTATTTCTGAAGTTAACAAAAACAGCCGAGCATTCATTTATATTCGAAGTTACATTGGGCAGGTCATGCTCTGATCACGAATTACTCGCACCAAGCTTCTGAAACTTCTGAAATTCAATAGCAAACAACACGTAAACACAGTACTAATTATATATGAGGATGATGAAATTGAAAATGCCGTCAAAAACAATCATAATTTCAAGTTTGATAATCTAAATGTCTCGTTGTCATAATTGACTCATCACTCTAAATACGATTGTTGAGTTACGAAAAAGCATTGAAATACAATGTATTCTCAAACCGTGCTGTGATATTTTTGTCACGCAAATTGCTTTGCATTTCTTTTTCTAACAATACACGAAGCATAGTTGAATCCAACCGGTTCGAACTCCGGATAACACGTCACTTTGTAATAATGAAAGAGTCTTGTAGTATTATCATGTCTTTATTGAAACATCGTATTGACGTCCATAGATTACGTTCGAATAGATGCTTATCGTCTTCATCCATTTTTACCTCGACTAACCACAGCGAGTGCAAATAAATAGATCGATCCGAAAATAAGTCTAATTGATACTTGTATTTCCACGAAAACCATCGCCGTTGAGATTGAGCTAACAATTCGCTCTTCGATGAATCGACAATATCTACTATCCACGGTGTTATAAGATAACTAATTATCGACAGATGACTGCCGTTCCATTCGATTGTATAGATAGTATGGAGCCATTGTGAATTTTCGATAATCTTTCCTTCGGCCCATTGATTCGACGTTGTATTATGAATAGAAAACGTCGCTTGATATAATTTCTTCTTGGTTTTACCTCGAATTTTCGCTATGACTTTTTTCGATGGATAAACGACGAGTTTTAGTTTATCATATAGACCATAACTGGATTCGATTCGATAATGAAGAGTCTTCTCTGATTCATCATATATTCAATACTCGGGTGCTTTGAATCCACTGAAATAATCTCGAACTAACACATAGGTCGCATAGCTCTCATGCTTTATTTCAATCGATAAGATCAAAGCTGTTCAAACGAGAAGAATTGAACAAAGAAATCGAAACATGATGACTTATGCGATGTGAAAAAATGAATGATACTATCATTCAAACTTCTTTTCGCTGTTCTTATCGAATCTACGCATTCTTTGTTTTATACATCACGTATCATATTTCACTTTTTCATCTCTTTGTCGATCATCACCTTCATCCTCAAGATTACCATTTCCATCACGCATATGTACACAACGAGTTTTGTGTGAAGACATTCTCTGACATTTTCGTGAGCGTTACGATGCTGGAGCCTCTAAAAGAAATGTCGACCATTTTGTAATCGGCGCCACTAACAATGTAAATGGAGAAAGCAGCCTAAATCTGGCCTAGATCTCCTCTAAATCGTAAAAACCCTACACAGCTTAATAGAGATTTTCACGCTCTTTCTAATGATGTATCTTGTTCATTTTTTCATTGGGACCATCATAAGTTATCACAACTCGCAACATTGTTTTGCGATTTTCTCGCCTTTCGTTTTATTGAAAAAAAATGAATAATAAAAATGGATCTCCTCCCACAATTTTTAACATGTCAAGCTCTGGATGGTCTCAAACGATAGAGAAATGTTTGTTCTACATTTTGATCTAGGCGATTTTTGAATTTCAATTCCGTTATTTAGATATTGAATTTTTAAGTACCTCGGGTAAGGTCAGGAAAAAAATTCTGAATTGTTTTTCGTATTGTGAGGGTAAGAAACCAAAATTCAAAAATCGCCTACATCAAAATGTAGAGAAAACATTTCTCTATCGTTTGACACTACTCCGAACTCGATACGTCAAAAACTGTGGGAGGAGATCTATTTTTGGTAGCACCTACTTTTTTGCAGTAAAATATTTTTATCTTTTTTTCTGGGAGCTTTGATTGGATGAAACTTTGATAGTTTTCAAGTTAGGCTAGTTGCTATAAACAAAAAAAATTTCAGCTCGATCGGTTCACGGAAAGCCGAGATCGATTTCTGTGTGTGGGGGCCCCCCTTAATTCATTCGAAAATAAAAGAAAAAAAGTGATAATCACGCTTCTCGATTGGTCACGTAGTTTCGATAGTGTTCTAGTGCGCTATCTATGAACTCTCAAATAATCATTCCCTTACACTGATAACTGACTTTATCAGCGCCGTCTCGTACAAAGATTCTCTTGAAAAACTTTAACTTGTGTTCGTCGAGTTCAGCAGCTCTCTCCTTGACGACTTGATCAAATTCGTTTTTATCAACATAACCATCACTACTATTGGCATCTAGATTCGTACATAAACACAACGTATTCAACATTTTTCCTCCTGATCAAATCTTTTGAACAATTCTTTCGCGTCCAGTGGCTCCTATTTACTCATCAGAATTTCAAACTCATCGATTGTAACAGTATCGTCCTCTATAGAAAAAAAATTAAAATACGAGAATCCAGTGAAATTTCACATTTGCTATTGTGGCAATCAGTTGCATTACTTTTGCGATGCTTCACCTCTTTCTTATCTAATTTACCATCAGGGTCGTACACTACCATTGGAAATAACTAGTAATCGATTCGAAAATCTTCACGTGTAAGTACTCCTCTTTATATACACATTCATTTACGGAGAAGCATGAGAAAAAAATACAATTATTTTTCTTGTTATTATAAAGTGAGTTTACCTGCAGAACATTGTTCTCAAATGTATTGATGTTTACAAAACTATTCATTCTCAAATCATATTTTCAATTTACACAGAAGAAAAAAACAACACAAATGATTTGAATTATTATTCGTTCAACATACTTCAAACAAAAACTTTTGCCGAAGATTTACATATAGAAAGTTCAATGATTTTATATCCAACAAACACTTTCTCAGACCATCGAACCTTGACGGATCCGTGATAGTTTTCATTCATAGAAAGGAGAATCGCCTGGAATCGATCAAAGTTCATTTGCATAGCATCATCGATTGTTATTTGAGGTCGATGACAGTTGATGGTGATCTTGCTTTGTGCGATGCGTTCGATAACTGACCACCAATGACAGATGAGATTTTCGAAGAAATCTTCCGCAAGATAATTGTAAGTGATATTGAGTTCAAATCGCTGTAAATTAGGCATAATATGATGTAAACTTTCGAAAAACCTCGGATCGCAATACATCAACGACCAATTGAGTTTAATTACTCGTAAATCCGGAAGCCGAAACAGTGGCATGGTGAAAGGTGATAATCGATTATCGAAATAAACTTCTGGACTATGGATTTCTAATCGTTGTAATTTTGGCATGTGGTTAAGAAATAGATTAATCAAAGAATTATGCTTATCATTCCGAAGTGTAATAGAAAATCGTTCAATATTACTTATTGCTTGAGTTTCTGGATCGAGTTCAGTCAATGCTTGAAGAAAGTCGACATGGCAAACGCGTATGGAAGGAGTGGAGAGAATTGCATTGATTAAGAGTTGATTTGGTACACAATTGATCGCAAGATGTTCGAGTGAAGCTAGATGTTGAAGTACAGAACACATTGCAGATGTTTCTCGACCGCGTAATTTGACTTTTAAAGACGTTAAACGAGTCAGTTTTGTACAATGCCATCGCAGAAATTCTGGTATGTGAGATGTTTTGTGTAGATCAATTGATTGAAGACTAACGATACGATTGAGAACAGAGTCAGGCCAATATAATTGAGTAGAATAATTCAAAGGATTGGAGCTAATTTTACCTAATCGAACGTGAAATAGAATATAATCTGACGAGATAATCTGATCGAAATAATAATTGAGGTTGGAAAATGCTTGAAGAAGGTCATGTGCTTCGAGGTAAGCAAAAATTGATATCCATAATTCCACAGGAAGATCTTCGAGACATGCTACCATCTTAATTTTTATTGTATGCAATTATACTTGATGATTTGCGTAAGTAATATGCATATCCATAATATACCACGATAAGATCAGTTAAGACGAATAAAAATCGATGCAGATGGCGATAGATGACAGTATAGTTTATAATTTTCTAATACATTTGAACAAGAGACGCGATTTCAAAAGGTTGGTTATTTCCAAGGTCAAACATTTATATGTTCTTGATAAAAAGTCCGACAAGAACAAATCCAATTTCTATAGTCGACACACCCACTTACTTTTCTCTTTCGTTTCGCCTATTTTCTTCGCCTGTGAAATCAAATCATACACGATATATACAGTGACTCTATCAGCGCAGAATCGAAGTGACAAAAAACGATCGGCGAAGTAAGTCATGTCTTTGACGCAAATAAACCGCTTGCTTGTACTTAATCGACAAACCTATACTTCAATTCCCAACTCGATTCGAACCTTATCAACAACGAAAGATGGTAATTATCATTTCAGATACGACTTCTAAATCATCATACTTGAATAACTTACATATGTTTCTAGTTCCATCATTCCCTATGCAACGCAAATCTCCTCTTCGTCCTCCGCCGGAATACACTCGTTTACGCAAAGAAGCACCTGTGAGTAAGGCAAAAATCTGGGACGGTAGCTCAGTTTGGCTGGTATCACGGCACAAGGATGTAGTGAAAGTACTTACTGATTCATCATTCAGTAAAGTACGTACACATCCAGGATTTCCCGAAACTGGACCTGGTGGTAAAGCAGCAGCTACTGCAACTAAACCGACTTTTGTCGATATGGATCCACCTGAACATACACAACATCGGTCAATGGTTGAAAACGATTTTTCAGCAAAAAATGTGGAATCCTTACGGCCAAAACTTGAAAAAATTGCGAATGACTTAATTGATGATATGAAAAAGAAAAAACAACCGGTTGATTTACATGTGGCATACTCGCTTCCTGTTCCAACATTAATGATTTATGATATGTTAGGAATTCCTTACGAAGACCATGAATTTCTCGAACGGTGTAATGCGATTCGTACAAATGGAAGCGCTACATCTGCTGAATCATCAGCTGCCAGTCAAGATCTAATGAATTATCTTTCACGTTTAGTAATTATCCAAACATCTATTCTCCTATTCAGGAACTCTATCATACTATATACTTTTTAGGCAGAAAAGAAGAAGATAAAAGGTGGTAATGACATGATCACTCGTCTTTTGAAACAAGTTCATCAAGGAAAATTGACGAATGATGAGCTTGTTGCGATGACGTTTCTTCTTTTGGTAGCTGGAAATGCAACAACAGCAAATATGATCACACTTGGTGTTTTAACACTCGTTCAACATCCAGATCAATTGAACGAACTGAAAAAGAATCCATCATTAATTAAAAGTGCTGTCGAAGAAATCCTTCGTTACTTAACAGGATCACAATTTGCTACGCGACGAGTTGCTGTGAAAAAGGTTAAAATTGGTAATCAAACTATCGAGAAAAATCAAGGCGTTTGGGCGTTGAATGCATCAGCTAATGAAGATGAAGATGTCTTCCCGAATCCAACTACATTTAACATCCATCGTCAACCAAATCCACATATCGCCTTTGGCGAAGGCATTCACAAATGTGTAGCTGAACATTTAGCACGTGCTGAAATCGAAATCGCTATCAATACTCTACTTCAGCGTTTACCCAATCTTCAACTTGCTGTACCATTAGAGAAAATCCAGTACGTTAACGATTCCTCACGAGATTTCGGTGTTGATGCTTTACCCATCAAATGGTAAATGCCAAACCACAAGTGTCGTGCTAACGTTTAATCTTTATATTGACTAAATTCTAAGACTAGATGTTTATTTTCTTAATCAAACTTCACACAAGATTCGACTTTCATTTTCTATTGAAAAACAATAAAAAAAAAAGATCATATATGATCGAATCACCAATCTAAGTTCATATAAAATTCGATTAATTTTGTGGTAAATTAGGTAATGGAGGAAAATTGATTTTATTTCTAAAACACAGAAAACATACACAATTCCTAGCGATCGCCAAAAATAACTTCTCTACATACAACTGAGATTGAGTGTTTCCAAATCGTTCACCACTATCCATGCCTAATGCACCAGCTCCAATTCCAAAACCGACACCGCGAATACCGAATTTTCTTGTGTAACATTGTTTACAAAAGATATCTCCGTCATGTTCAGCAACATTCGTCACTTCTAACATTTTCTTACAAAGTCCTAGAAAATAAAACGAGATTTACGTGTTGATCAGATCAGCAACGAGGATTGTCTCACCACATCGAAAGCAAATTTTGTGCCACATTTTTCCTGCGACTGGAATCGATTCCGCATGGAAAGCTGCATGATCGCAACGAGGACAGTGGGGTGTTTCCACATTTTTGAATGACATCTTCTCGAACAATTATGAATGATAACAAAACTATTGTCAACTAACGGAAACTTTCCAGATATATATACATACGCACGAACGTGTCTAACCGAACAACTGATATTTGCGTCGTTTCTTTTTTCTTGTTAGATAGAAAAGTTAGTTGCGTTGTATCAAATCTGGTGTAACCAACAAAATAGAACACGTACAAAGAAGATAAGAAAAGCGAAATCCATCAACAAATGGCTTATTTATACGCAGCGTAGGTTGTTGTCTACTGGAACACATTCCAACAACGAATGTCAATCATTAATGAGACAAGATTTGATTCCTTCGAAGAAGATAGTTTTATATATAGAAGACGTGGCTACACTCCTAATTTGATAGTGAAGGTTGCCTGATAATACTGTTGATATTTCCCGAATTAGTTTCTCGGATGATTGATAGATAAAAACGCATACATTATCAAATTTCGTTCTTCTTTCGCGAACAAGGTCATCAATTTGAATGAAAACGAAAAACGCCGCTTCTCGTTTTAGAATATTCTGCACTGGTTTAGCGTGAGAGCATGTGATGTTCGTTCTCATGGCATTTCGATAAATTAGCACTACAGCCAAGAAAAATAACACGAAAAAGAATACATTCTTTTCGTATTGACAACTATTTGATATCGTATAAAAGCGAGCAAAGGTTAAATTCTATGAAAAGATCTGTTTGTACTTACAAGTACAGTTTGTTTTTTTCTGTAAATGGCTGCATCGAATCTTGAATCTCTTCGTAAATATACCGTAGATGTCACAACCAATGAAGCGATCGATGAATTAAATAATCAATTGCGTCGATTACTTGATGATACTCACATAAATTTCATTAAAAGAAAGAAAATGCTGTTACAACTGGAACGCAAGCACAATCAACTTCGACGTTTGATTGCAGCAGGTGATTTCGTCAATCAACAACAAGTAACTCACAACACTGATCTTATTCGACGTATCAAAAAGAAAATCATTGCAGACGATCGTCAACAACGACAACGAAGACACGAGGAACAAGAGCAAGCAGCTAATTTGAATTGGTCCGCTGGTTATATGACAATTGTCGTCGGCGGAGCGTTTGCTGGAGTTCTATGCGCCGCAACTTTCATTATTATGATACTATACAATTCAAAAGAGAAATATATTTAATCTTTCATTTATGCCTTCTGTTATATAATTCACTTTGAAATACAATCTACGAAATGTTATGTTTTGCATCTGTTGATTATGCAAGAGAAATTGTACCGTTTTAGGAAAGAACAGCTGTGATGGCCGAGCGGTCTAAGGCGTCTGATTGCTACTCAGATGGGGTTCCCCCGCGTAGGTTCAAATCCTACTCGCAGCGTTACTTTTTTGCTAGAATGTACCATGGAAAAGCGAACAAATTCACTGATGCAAGTGCATCTTCGATTGCGTTTTACATCTGAGTAGTATTGCATCAGCAAACTTTTCTCTGTCCTGTTCTTGCGATAGCGTACACGGCAGAATTGAAAGAGGTGTGGTGTTTTGAATCCATATGAAAACAACACTCAATTCTGATCAGTGACGAAACTTTATTTTTCATCACTTTTATTAGACAGCAATACAGTGATTATGGAAAAAAAAGAAACAGTGAACTTTCAAGTCGAAAATGAGAAAAACAGTTTGTATCGATGTCTGCGAGATTTTTAATAGAACCATTCAGTTTTGGTCCATGAAAAGCAAAAGCCAAACACAATTCCACTTCCAAAAATACATGCGGTTGTTATCAGTGAACCAATAATAAGATGTGTTGTGCCCGATATTCCTTGACCACTCGTGCATCCACCAGCACATCGTGCTCCGACGAATAAAAGAAATCCTCCAAGAATACTAGCAAGAATATTCGTTCCATTCTCTGCTCCTAATGGTATTGTTTCAGAGACGGTTGACGATAAAGCACTTCCAAGAACAGCCGATACACCGAAGAGAAAAGTGACATAATTTTCTAGTCCAAATGTGTAGGAGTTCAATGATGGTATGGCTCGACCGATCGACTTGATTCGACAGATTTGCGCAGCTAATACGGCAAAGGCTGACGATGCTCCCAATGTTCTACTTAAAAGAACGACGAAAAGTAATTGTAGAAGCCCAACACCTGCACCGCATAGAGCTGGTGGCCAAGCGGCCATATGGAAGACCGATGTGAACATATTGCCACGATTCATGTAACTTCGTTCCTGGAAGTAATAGTCGATGTCTGATCGCCAAGGAACAAAGTATTCCAAACCAATAGCACCACCCAGAAAAGCAAGGCCGAAGAGTATATGAAGAACTGCACTTGGTGTGTGTAATATATCGGGGAGTCGACGAAAAACCAATGCATTTGATGGTAATCTTTCTTTTATACTACGATCATGAATTACAATGAAATAGAAATAAGTACCCAAAAGTGCACCTAAACTTGTAAAGAGTGAATTGAAAATACCAGATCCGCTAGAAACAAAAAAGAACAATGAAAAATGAATCCATTCAAAATAATTATAATATTTACACTTGAACGAATATCGTTCCTGGACAACTGCCGCATATAACCATTCCTAAACCGATGAGAGAACCTCCAGCGACGTAGTGAAGAACTAGGAGACAAATCGAATTTAGAAAATCCGAGAGATACAACGATGACCTTCATTTACCTCCGCGACGGCAATTATCTTCAATGTCATCGACGAGAACTTTTGTATAAAGATTCTTACGAACTAATTCCAATACAGCAGCGCTTAACATGGATACACCAACAGCAGCAAGAAACATTTTGAGCATAACAAAACGTTGAAATAACATTTGTTTGCGAATCGTTGGTGTTATAAAAACTGTTGCTTTGTTCATTAAAAATCCGAACAAAAGTCCGAGAATAATCACACTGACAATCGAACGAATGATTAATCCAATTTTTTTATTCTTCGATCGACCTTGAACACTAGCCGAACTCGTCTCTGGTTTTGCCGTGTCCTTTTTCCTACGAATTTCATAAACAATATTAACATTCAAACAAAGCAAACTAGTCTAAAACTTACTCAACACTGGTCTTTCCACCTGATATCATTGCGTCACTTTCCATTTGTAGCACACTTTCAAACACGATGTATCCTGACTGGTTATTTTCAATTTCACGTGTTGCCTACGTTCACGTCCGAAAATCGATAATGATTGAAAGAAAGAGAAAAGCACTCGTTTAAATCTAAAGCGATGTCTATACTTGTACAGGTATGAAGATGAAGGATAAAATAATAACAATAATCATAATAATATCATATTTGAAACTAATGGCTATTAGCCTTACCTGTATAGACAACGTTGACTGCAACCATTATCGTGTAGACTACTCGCATGTTGTCATGCATACAAAAAGAAGAATATGTCGTCTCTCTATGATAAAACTGACTTGATTATTCGACAAGACACCGCGCGTTTCCTGTTGAGGGGAACTACTGAATTCTATGTTCGTGTGCAACATGATGTTATTGCTACACAAGAAAACACTGAAAAAACTATCGATCGTTTCACATGAGTGCAAGGTGAATTTGATAACTTATCTGATGCAATGCTATTCATTGTAAACACATATTAATAGATAGTTATCACACGTAGATATATTCTCTACTGGCAACGAATCAGTGAACTGCGTAGATACACTAATTATATCAATGAATTCTTCGTTTTTAATTGTGCCTCGTGTCATACAAAGACTATTTGTGTTTTACTCTTATGAAAATAAAAATCTGGAATGAGTATTCAATTAGGTAAAAAGTACATCGTAAACATACAGACCACAAAAAAGTGCAAAATATTCATTTCAGTCCTTCGAATTGAATGAAAAGCATGCTTGTGAAATTTTTGACTAGAATAGTATTCAACACTCAAATATCTTTATCAACAACTAATATTGACGACGAAATGTCTATATAATATCAACCTTGATTATTAAGTTTCTCACTAATCGTTCTTATACAAATGAGCTTATTCCGCAGTCAAGCGATATTGGTACCTTCTTTCAATTAAGAATGAAAAACAGCGTTTAATCTTGCGTTCAAGTACGCAGAAACGATAAAAACAACATTCGATAATACTCAATGCCATTCGTATTCGTGTTTCTGCACTACATTTACGTTCTTACTGGTTCGGAAAGAAATCTAATGTCTATTTACTGCTTGTTCATGATAACAAAGGATAAATTTTCTGATTACGTACAAAATCATAGTCATCGTGACTGAGCATTTCTTATAATTCAGCTAATGTGCCGTTATTTACTGTTAACAAAGACAAACGCACACTCAGCGTGTGTTTATGAGCTGAGTACATAACCTTATGACTCGCCGTGATGATGCATTTTTTGCCTGAATGGCAACATGCTTTGCTTCACCAATGAGTACTTCATCCAAAAATGCGTCCTGCACATTTTTCAATACTATTTCACAGCAGATTGTAACCAACGTTCGCATAATCTTCTCGTTATACAACCTGCTGTGTGAAAAAGAAACAGAAATACAATACCAGTCTTTGAGAACAACACGTGCACTTGATATTATCGGTAGAATACAAATCTGACGCATAGTTTTGATAGCTGCATGATATCTGTTGATGAAATAGACGATTCATTTTTAGAGGTGGATGAAAAAGAAAAAGAATTAGTGCTTCACGGAGAACTTCTGATATTTTTATGTAGAATAACAAAAATATCGGTACATTGAGGGTAAAGAATAAAAAAAGCAAACGGAGAGAAGAAAGAAAAAACAAGCGGTGACTCAAAATTTCGAGTTAATGGATTTCTTTTTAAATGTTGCATTATATCGAATCGACGCTGTTATTTATTTTTTCTGAAGAAAATCTTTAATTTCGAGATTAAAATACGCGACAGATGTAGTACAATCATCGGAAAACTTTCGTTCTACTCATACTGAGATCTGTGCGTGTGTAGTGTTTTATTTTGATTGAAAAAACGAGAATGTAGCATTGCCGTTTAAAACAGCGTTGGAAAGTATGATAATGTTCCTTTCTGTACTATGCAAAAGGTACAGGCTACGACATTTGTCTTGAATTTTAGAAGTAATTCCATTCAGTTGAAAGATTTGCAGATCTCGTTCTAAGTGTCGAATAAATAGAAAATATCGGTAGACGAGAATATGACTCAAGTAAACAATGTAGGAGATAATTTGAAAAAAGGGCAAGTGAAGCGTAGCAATGCTCGGCATATAATATTTCGTCATTCGTTTTTTACTAGTTATTATTTATTACCACACCAGAATTTCATTTCAAGATACTAGACTTTCGTCGAAAACAATGGCAAAACATTTATTCAGACAGGTACAGTTCGAAGAAATGATGTATATCTTTATACAAGTTAGATACATTTTTGTACTGCAGTTCTTTGAACACGAATCGTCAACTTATACATACTTATTAGCTGATCTATCAACAAAAGAAGCGTTAATTATTGATCCAGTTATCGATACTGCAGAACGCGATGCAAAAGTCATTCAACAACTTGGCTTAAAATTACGCTATGCAGGTATTGAAGTAATCCAAGGTCTTACGTTAGTTTTCTCCTCAACTTCCATCGTCTCTCTAGTGAATACCCATGTTCATGCTGATCATATAACTGGAAGCGGAAAATTGAAAACTCTACTGCCTGAGTGTAAAAGTGTGATATCCAGTGTGAGTGGAGCAAAGGCAGATATTTATGTTAGAGACGGCGAAGTCATCAAAATTGGCGAATCGGGTAAAACACCAATCAGCATCGAATGTCGTTCAACACCGGGCCATACTAATGGTATGTAAGAATTGAAAACTTACTGAAATAAAAAGACATATTTTTCTCGCACTTAGGTTGCATGACTTTCGTTTGGCATGAAGGGGGTGCAGTGTTCACCGGCGATGCCCTTCTTGTCCGTGGTTGTGGTCGAACAGATTTTCAACAAGGAAGTTCGGATACACTCTACACTTCGATTCAAGAGAAAATCTTTACACTACCGGATCATTACGTTGTCTATCCTGCACACGATTATACAGGTATGTAACAAAATTCCGACGGAAAATTCTCTATGGCATGGATTTAGGACAAACAAGCTCAACTATTCTCGAAGAAAAAACTTTCAATCCACGTCTGACAAAGTCACGAGAAGAATTTATGGATATAATGGCTAATCTTAAACTAAGTTATCCAAAACAGATCGGTAAAAAATACTCATTTGATCTGTTTTTTTTTCATTACTCATTCTACTTCAATATTTAGATAAAGCATTGCCAGCGAATCTAATCTGTGGCTTACAAGGCGATATATGAATATCGGTTTAAAACGAACTATTTATTAACAATATTGTTTATCATCCTTATCTTGTGACACACCTACTGCTATACCCCCTCACTTACCTTTTTTTTCCTCTCGTAAACATGTGACAATCAAATACGATGTATGAAAGAAAAAGAACACAACAGCTAATGCTAAACATGAAAACAAAGCTAAATAAACATTCAATATACGAACACTTTCTCAGCTTTGTTCGTCTGTTGTCACAAAGAGATAATTCCACACGATGTTAAATGCTTGTAGCAATGATTAATGATGCATAGAGAAAAATCATCGATGAAATTGCTCGAAGACATGTGATGTACGACGTGTTGTTCTTTTATCTTAAAAACACAACAGTTACCTCATGTCTTTTGTGTCCGAATAATGTGTGAAGCGTTGAGAAAGTTCAAATTTCAATTGGAAAATTCTCACGTATGAGATACGGATATTGACCCTAACGATTATCTGACGTGCTGCTATCTTTGTTCGTAACAGCAAATGAAATGCTTGATATTCTCTTCTCGAATTCGTTAGTCATTTTCTTGTTTCGTTGGCACGGGCATGTCATCGGCAAATAAAAAGAAATTCACAGTAAGTTCGTTGAGATTTTCGTATTAAGCGCATTTTTATTGACGTCTTTTAGATTTCCGTTGAGGGTAATATAGGTTCTGGGTAAGATTGATAGTTTCCAATGATTGGCATTCATATGTATTGTTTGTATATCTATAGCAAAAGCACTGTTTTGTCACATTTAGCGAAATCATCATTATGCGATGTAAGTTCAATTTTGTTTTTAAGAGCGTCATGCATATTGCTTTCTACCAGATTATTCCAGAGCCTATTGAAAGTTGGACAAATCACAAAGGACATAATGTTTTGGTATGGATAAAGAAAAACGTTTGAGATCGGTCAACTAAATAGATTTATGCTATTAGGCTATGTTTTACGACGATCCTCATCGATGGGCTTTTGTGTTTGAAACGAATGCTTTGATGTCGTTGACTAAATTGCATATGCAAGATGCCAAAGCACCTGTTAAAGTCATGGAACGATCGATTCATAGTGCACGATACTGCTTTATCGAAAATCTTTATCAGAGGTGTTGCAGAGAAGACATTTCTTCTCATCTATCTCTTATCTTTATTTTTGTTTAGTAATGTTCTGAAAGATGTGGAATTTCAAATCTTAGGTGATTATTTTGACATGCTCACTGCTAATGAAACATGCAAATTGGATTTAATCAGTAAGGAAAGGCGTCTCTGTGCTTTCAAGTACGTCAATTTTTCATCTGTTTAGTTTATTTACGAGCAACGCCAAAAACGTGTCTCGAACGTATTCGAGCTCGTAATCGTCCTGAAGAGACAAACATCGATTTGAATTATTTAACAACTCTTCATCGCCGACATGAAGAATGGCTCATTCCACATGCTTATGGTGATACACCATCACCACCCGTACTCATTGTCGATGCAAATCAAAACAAGGAACGTGTTTATACTGACACAAACAACCACGTTATCAATTTAATTTCTTGCTAAAAGAAGACTGAAACGTCGCTTCGTGTAGATAGAATCTGTGTAAATTTCATTGTTTTGTACAGAATAGAAATAAAAGATAGATGCCATTAGTTATTTCACACGATGACTTGATGCAGCTTTGATTGTTAGATTTGGATTTATTTGCGATTAGATAACAAATCTTTCATGTCAAAATGATGTATTATCAATCGATACGTGAGAACATGCGGCGACAGTACGTGTAACTATAGAACCCTAGACAACATTTTCTTTTTCGTTCTTCTCCTTTCTCTCCTCGTATCGAATGTATTGATCATTTGGGATTTTTGCGTTGTCATATAAGGTATGGGTAGTAAAAAAATGTCTTTTTATGATGACAAAAACATCGACCGAGAACGTGTTATAACAAACGACGAAAAATATCTACCTGACGAACTCATTTGTCCAATCTGTTTGTGTCTTTTGTGGAAACCGGAATCATGTGCGAAATGTGAAAATCTTTTTTGCCGGCATTGCATTCAAACGTGGCTGGATGGTAATGCATTAACGTGTCCTTTATGTCGTTCGGAATATAAAACTAAAGTAATATCTGTATGGATTCAATCCTCGCTACTGTCACTCTCAATTTATTGCCGTAATCAATCTTTCGGCTGTAAAAGTATTGCCTCGTACGATAGATTAGAGCAACATGAGCAATTCGACTGTCAATATCGCTCCAAAACGTGTTGTTTATGTGACAAAACTATTCGGATACAAGAAATCGATCAACATACGAATAGTTGCAAATCAGTTGTAACTAAATGTGATTTTTGTGAATGTTTGATTCGAATTGACTCACGTGAATATCATCGAAACGAATGTGTGAGAAATTATCAGTCATCCAACGAATATTCTACGGAACAGTTCGCAAATTTTGCTAATCGAACGATCTTATCATCGACTTCAGAAACGAATTTTCATGGATTAGAGCTATTCAATCAAACTCGTCGAAACAATTATGTGAAACGTCTTCTAGAAATGTTAAAATGGCTTTCAATTAATTTATCAATCATCCACCTTATTCTCTTGAATCTCATCATATGGAGTGCGGGAAGTCTGATGAACACTTTCATTGAAATAGTAATCGACATGCAAACATGGATTCACCGGAGGAAATATCAAGTATCCTTGTTGTTCATTCTGTCAAATATTCTCTTCTTTCAAACTCTGAATTTTCTCATGAAATCCATCGATGATTTGTGTATGATTTGTATTATTCTATTGAGTTTGATTCTTTGGAGTTCAATGGATTCCGAACTGCACGTTGCTCAATTTCAAATGAATCTAAATTTCAAAGAATTTTCTCTAGTATCTATTTTATTAATTTTGGCTTTGAAAATTTCCTTTTCGATCCTCCGACTATATTTTTTCTATGTACCAATTTCTATAGGAGCCCTGTGTTTTTCCTTTCTAATGATTTGTTATCTGATACACTAAATTGCTTTTAAATATAGATATCTCTTCCATCTGCTGCCGACGAACGATATTTCATTGTTAATGCATAACAAGTGTTCGTTTTCTTTTATTAGCAACTTCTTTGTTCACACAAAGAATAACAAAAATTCTTAGACAGCTCCTTTAAACATGTGATATTGTTTAAATTGCTGATGCAATTGTTTGAGTAATTCACGTTCACCAATCGACATCTGACCGCTGTACTGTTCGACACGTTCGCCACTTATGCGAAACAATTCGAAAGCAACGCCATTCAATGTTTTCTAAAACAAAAAAAAAACAAACGAGATATCGTCGAAATACATAGCAATTTTATTTATTTTACTTTTAAACCAGTTGAAATGTAAACACCTTTTGACAAAAGGTGGACGTAATCGATAAGAACATAAACAATCGTTGAACGGAAATCTTCTTTGCATTGTTCGATCAGATGTGCAGACAATCTAAATCGAAAATTCGATGAGAGAGAACATCATATAATCGTTCATACTTGGTCATATCGCGTGCTGCTTCGATTAATTCTTCATTCGTTGCTTGATTTTCTTTCGCTTGCGAGACAATCGACTGAAGAAGTACTAGAAACATTTCATTACAACAGAAATCAACAAGACTGGTGATTTTTCGTACGTTTGAGAATTGTTTCAATAGTTGGAACATGTTTGCACAATGTTACTGTGTGATGTTTGATCAGCAAGGAAACAAGTTTACAGATATTCGAATGATTGACAAAGAAAATGTTGGGTGGTAGATGAAGACAACATTGAAGTAGACTCAAGGCAACTTGTGAACGTAGTTGAGACTAAATGAAAGGAAATTTAGATCGGATGTTGTTGGTTTGATGAGCTCAAACCTTCTTTGCAGCTACAATGTCATTTGAAAATGTCAATACAAAAGAGACAACTTGAGAATAACGAGAGAATTCATGTGGAAGATGTATCAGTAAAGGTCCGCATTGAGTTATAACCTAATAAACGATGAGAAAAACATTCAAAAAATTCCAGCTTTCAAATTTACCGAATCGATGATGGTCATTAAATAAGCATTCAACTCTTTGCTCAACGAACAACGAGCTAATGTCTGTAACAACAGAAGTGCTTGATGACAGTTTTGAATATCATCCTCGTGATCATTTAAGGGAATTTTCTAAATATTCAAATCAGACAATAGTATCTCGTCTATTCAACTTACAATATGTTGAATACTATTTTCAATCCATTGTTGAAATTGTGTTAATTCCATTGATTGAATTACTTTAGAAATCAGTTCATGTCGATCATTCAAGCATTTAACCAAAGCATCGATATCCTCAATTGTCGATTGAGATTTCAAAACATGTTCCCATTGTTTCACATAAGCGATAACCACTTGTTTAAACTGATTGCTTTCGTTCATGTCTCGAATTAATGACTTCCATGTTTGTTGAAGGAATTTCAGATATTTTTCGTAGGATGTCAAACCATTCAGGATAATTATGGCTAGAACGTATCGTGTATCCAATGTTGAATAGGATATGGATGAAGGTGAAGATGAATTTAATAACCGATCGATCACTATACAAAGATCATTCGAAGAAATTAACTTTCGACTATGATGGAACAAGAGAAGATGCTTCTCTAATAAACGAATATTTTGAAAATCTTCTTCGGATTTCATTTTCTCAATGATTGCATTCGCCTTTGTTTTCACGATTGATTGGTACGTTAAATTTGTCGACAAAATTGTTAGAACTCCATCGATCATTTGCTCGTTATTGGTTGTTAAAGTAAAATCAAGTAAATGAGATATGAAAGATATCGGGAGGACTTTTGTCGAGCGAATGATATCAAGAAGAATCTGCATCGATTCTAAGGATGCAGGAGAGGTTTTCAATGCAAGCCAACCGATGGAGATTAATATTGTTGGCGTTTGAATAACATCGAAATTAATCGAGGAGAAGATCTGAAAGAAAATTTAGCGAATATCCGGTTTATTTTTGCATCAACTTACCGAAAGAATTTTCCCGTCGATTGTACAGGATTTCGTTGATAAAAAGTCATAGAACGAGCTAGAATTATATGCACCATCGTATTGAAATAAACCAGTTGGTGTTCTACTTACTCATCATTATGTTCTTCCCAATCGATTTTTCGTCGTTTTCTTGCTTGAGAATCATCACTAAATAGAATCGTGTATGAAATCTGATGTTCAAATCAATCAACATACTGTGCATTTGTTTCAATAACATGTTCGATCATTGCTTGAACAACTAATCGAAGACGACTCTCATCTGTTATAAACCAAGCACGGTTTTGACTAAAATCACCAGAAGACTTCTTTTTTTCGAAACACAATCGAGAACATTTGCACCTACTTCGGATGGTCAATGATCTGTTTGATAAACAATTTGATTAATTTCATTTGTTTACTTTTTGAAAGAAAGTCAAAGAAAGGCTCGAGTTGATCAAACACTGTTGTCGACGAGAATGATGATAAATCAATCAAATTGTCCACTAAGCTTGGATCGATTGTCTTTTCGTCAACAGCCAGCGAACGATATAAACGCTGACAAGCCAATGAAAACTAGAGCATCAGAAACTATTCTAAACATTGTCTAAAAAAAGATTTCAGAATACATACCAAGATCGAGTGAAGATCAGAATCCGTTTGCAATGCTGCCCATTGACTATGCGATAGTAATAAGCCATTGTGATTGAGAATATCATCGACCGGGGGAGTGGTTGATGAAAATGATAGTAGGCATAGAGAAAACCATCCCAATGAAAGATAACATTGAAGCAAACATATGCGATAACTTGGATCCGGTGAAGTTAACTAAATTGAAAGCCAAAGGAATGCCCCTAGTGGGTTTTTCTTAGTCTTACCATATTTTCATTCACTTGTTGTCGTAATTTCTCTAATGTTCGATCATATTTCGATTGAGTTTGTTGTATTAGAGTCGCACGTGGAATATTCAAATCAAATAATCGATATCCGTCGAGTAGAGCACCGATCAGCTGAATAATAATCAAATGCTTTTTACCATTCTCTAATTGATCTAATAGTGATGACCAGATTTCGTCGATTAATGTATGCGTACATTCGGAGATACGTTTTCGATAACTAAAAACAAGATGCATCCGAACACTTGACAAGATAGTAAAGAAGTTCTTATACTGTGTTGTAACATTGCTTGGAAGAAGAACCGATTGATCAAATGCCATGGTCAAACGTTTAGGTAACTTAGCTAATGAACGCATGTGTGCATATAGATCAATGTAACCGTTGAGAAAAACGGTGAGTGACTGCTTCGAATCGAGAAAATCTTTGATTAGTTCAGATAGGTTTGTTTCGATCAATGTCGGATGAAGATGGAGACAAACAATACATAGACGAGCGTAGTTTTCCGATTTGCTTGGGATCTGACGTTTGAAAAGAATATCTTTCATCCAGTTAGTGATCCTTTCGGTAAGTGTATCGTTTAGCAACTGGTCAATGAGATGTTTCTCGTCGAGAATTTCAAGTAATTGACGGATGCCATCAATGTAGAGATTATCATTGGAAATTTGTTCCAGCCAATGATTCATTTGTGATAATAGCTCAAATACCTCCGACGTTTTTTCCCTAGAGAAAGAAGGTACGTCTTAATAATTTTATGAAATAAGTTAACGTACGAATCAATTAGATTAATACAATGACGGAAGACCAACGGGAGAAAATTGATCACATTTGAATTACCCTTGACAAAATAGAATAAAATTTTTTGATAGAAACTGAAAAATACGTGAGCATACTGAAATGACGAGCGACTCAATCGTAGTAAATAAAATCGAAACTGGACAAGATATAGTTTTGTTGGTTGATAATGACTGTATGTAGTCACGATAAGCAGTACTCCACGTTCTGAAAAATTTAAAATTTAAAACCATTCCTAGTAATCATATGCTGTTGTACCTATGAAAGACGATGTATTTGAGAATGTCATCGATCAGAACTGATAGTGATGGATAGATTCTACGAATGTCCAATAAAGGTGCCAGCAATTGTTTGCATAAATCGAGAAATACCTAGAAAAAAAAAGGATTATCAGGTTCTACCCAGATTTGAACTGGGGTCGCTGGATTCAAAGTCCAAAGTGCTGACCGCTACACCATAGAACCACGTATATTTCTCGTGGTTCTTCAATCGTTATTGCTGTACTCCTTATTTCTGTGTCAATCAAAAAAAGGATTATCAGGTTCTACCCAGATTTGAACTGGGGTCGCTGGATTCAAAGTCCAAAGTGCTAACCGCTACACCATAGAACCACACGCATGTGAGTTTCTCTTTTTAGAAAAATATTTCCACGTCTTTAGCTGACTCAGTTAAAAGATATACGTAGTTTCATGCTCTTGTCACCTGTATGGATGGTGTTCGTGACTATGTCTATAATATGATGGTAGAACACAAGATAAAAAAATTACGACTTTACATTGCGCTTAGAAATCAGCTAAAAAGCTATGCGAGTGAGATTTTTCGTGAGAAAAAAAGGAAATCAGGTTCTACCCAGATTTGAACTGGGGTCGCTGGATTCAAAGTCCAAAGTGCTAACCGCTACACCATAGAACCACATGTGTTGTACTAAGGTATTTTAAATTCCATATGAAATTGCTCTTTTCAGAAGCTTGAAGAAGCTTTAAAAAAAAGGATTATCAGGTTCTACCCAGATTTGAACTGGGGTCGCTGGATTCAAAGTCCAAAGTGCTGACCGCTACACCATAGAACCTTGGGAATCAGTATCAGATTTTCTCTCGTGCATTTTACCAGTCGACATGCATCGCGAAGAAAATATCACTGAAAAATCGCCAGAACGAAGAAAAAAAGGAAATCAGGTTCTACCCAGATTTGAACTGGGGTCGCTGGATTCAAAGTCCAAAGTGCTAACCGCTACACCATAGAACCGCTGCTAATCTCACTTCGAAAACCTATCGTCTAGAGAACCGACTCTACCTTGTTTATATTCCCTTGAACACGAACAGTGGTCCAATACTTGTTTAAAATCATTGTCAAAAATTCTTCATGTTCTTTATATTTATTCAGCACAATCCGTAATAATTCAACCTAAAAGTGCACTATGCTATTTTTAGAAGGCGGAGAAAAGCATTTTGACTAACTAATTGTTCATATTTATAATCGAGTTCTTTGCCTTGTTTTCCAATAAGTAAGCAACATTCGACAGCAGAATGATTTGATTCTCCACTTTCATTATCTAGCGTGTCGGTCAAAGCCTATCAAAAATAAGAAGGAGGAAAATCCTATTAAGCAAGAATAATTGACATAAATACAAACTTTGATAAACGAAGATTTGATAGAAATTTGATCCTTGGACAGATTTTGTAAACAAAATACTAATTGTCGCCATACTCGATGAACTAATTCAACAGAATCCAAGCCTGATCTAAATATGAAAAATAGTAAATGTACAAGCTATTTCATCCTTTTAATAAGTCAATTTCAAAAATGACTTTTACCTTGAAGTTCCGCAAGAAAAGTTCTTTCAGGACGGTTTCTCATCAATCTCACTTATAAATACAACTTACTCGTACCGATAATTGTTTATTCTTTTAATTTCTTACGACACAAGGAAATGAAAGGGAAAAACACCTCCTTTCAGCAATTCAACAATATTTTTTCTGATGACATGCAATGCATAAGACGCTTACGAGAAATTTTAGTTATTTTCAGTTTCAATCTTAATTGATTTCATATGCTTTGCTCGGAACATATCTTGAGGGTGTTTTTCTATTGTAGATATGCTGTCAAGTAAGTCAACAGAAAAGTCGATTCGTTCTCAGAGTATTCATGGTACGGTCGAACGTGATTACGATCGAAAAAAGCGACAGCAGATATACGAAATCAAGCATGAGAAAGGTTTTCAAGATCTCGAACGCAGAATGGCATCGACTACAAAACGGCCTCAACGAGCAGAACGAAAAACTCAAAACCAAAATCGTTCTACCATGACGTTGGACGAATATATGCAAATGGAAAGAAACAAGGGAGATCAAATGATCAATGCAAAAAAACTCGCTAATGAAAGAATACGTCGCAACTAAACGAACACTCATTTTTTCCTTCTTCTGCTAAAGAAAACTCTTACTTTTTTCGATTGATAACAAGACCAGATAACCAATCAAATATCATTTGTTTTGAATCGACATGCCAATATTGTTCTGTAAGATCCAGCCGTTTGTCAATGGACATTTGACGATCGGTTAATTGAGTATAGAGCGCTAGAGAATGAAACAGGATAATCATCAGTTAACATTTCAACCAAACGACTTACTTTCACTTAATTTCATTGTTTTGGTAAGTTGGAACAAAGGAAACCTTATTTTTATCTGCAAATAAAAAAAGCAAATTTACAGACAACATTGACATGAGATTCACTGAATCACAAAAGCAATATTTAAAACATGGACGGGATTATTGAATTCATTGTTGAATGTGTTGACTAGTTAATATGAGTGTCTAATCATTTTCATCTTCATCCGGATGATTGTGCGCTAATTGTTGTCGTAATTCTCGAATTTGTTGATTTTTTTGATCGATCATTTTCTTCATATTCAAATATGTATTTGTTTGATTGAACTTTTTATCTAATTCATTTTCAGCTAATGACAATGCGTGTTGAACATCTTGCAAACGTTTTTCGTTACTCTGAATCTGCTGAGTAAACGACGCTTCTTTGTTCAAATGTAATCGTGTATTTTCTTCTAACTGGTGACTCAACAAGTCATCATCTTTTTCATATTGAAGTAAACGAGTCTTCAATTGTTCATTCAGTTGTTGTAATTTTTGGATTTCAGTTTTCAGAAGTATCGTTGATTTCGTATCATTGATCGGATCCATCAGTGCATCTAGAAAATACATAAAACGAAACAATGAGAAAGTACACGATCGATCAGGTGAAGTTACTCATATCCTTATAGCCTTTGGATTTCCTGGTATTTATTTGTTGTTGTTGTTCGTAATCGCGAATCAGATCGATTAAACGACGATTTTCCAATTGATCGAAATTAGGACTTAATTTCAAAAACCACTGTTCAGCTTGTTGAAATAATTGTTTCATAAGGAGAGCATTAACACGATATTGATGTGTTAACTCTTGTTCAAATTCCTTTTCTAGTACATCAATGAATTCTTCCAGGAGATCATTCACTTCATTTACAGTCATCATGGCTTCGTCTGACAAGCGTTGACTTTTGAAATCGTCGGCTGATGAACGAAATGAGCGTAAACCGACAGTTTTCTGCTCGTGAGAAAATCGTACATAATGACGAATTATTTGTTCGTGGTGTTCATTCACGCCAAGATCATTCGACGACGATGATGCCATTGATATTGAATCAATTTTATGTCTAAACTCTTCTTCACTTCACTTCTTTTCTTACTTTTCACATTGGCTACAAAAGAAACCCAATCGAACCGATTGGCATTTGTCTGCAGATGGCGTTGACTTACTTACTAACGAGAAGAAATCGAATCCGAATCATAATATTTATCGTTGTAAACATGCATTAATCAGTATAAAATGACAAAACATTCGTCACTAGACAAATTGATCACTGGCACTATATATTTTCTCATTGCTGAAGACATTCGTGTTCCAAAATATTCCGCCGATGAGTAGTAATAAAATACCTTCTGTTACAAGACATCGCCGATGTCGACTGAAGTTGATCATTCGATTTATTTCTGCAGTACTTATTCCACTACTGCTCGGTGCATTTACCATCGTTCTTGCCATTCAACAAGATTATATTGCGCAAGAAAATCGCAATACTGATTTACGTATTGCGGCGAAAGAACATGAACAAAACTTAAAATTGACTATCGATGAACAGCGAAATCAACAATTGGTGAATTTCATCAATTATATGTCTGAGTTGTTACTCGAGAAAAATTTCTCTCTAAATAAACAAATATTAAAATCAATCATTCGTCCCAAAACATTGGCTACATTACGACAACTCGATGAAACACGAAAAGTTTATCTCTTACGATTTCTTCATGAATCCGAACTTCTCTCGGTCAATAAACCAACTTATCTCAGTCTACATACGGCGAACTTGAGTTATATCTATCTTGGCACACCTGGCATGCATACAGATATGCGCAGTACATTGTTTGCGGGAGCCTATATGTATAAATCTACGATAGCAAGTACATCATTTGACTATTCAGATTTTCGAGAAACGGACTTCACTGGAGCGTCGTTTTTCAGTGTTATCTTTCGCAACGCCAATTTTGATCTTGCTTCATTACAATACAGTTATTTTGATACACTTTCATTAGTCAAAGACGCGGATTTCAGTTCAGCAAACTTGACTGGTGCTAACATCACAGATTATATGGTAATACTCTATCGACTCTATCCGTGAATGTTTTCTTCAGCTTTTCACTATAGATCAGAACTGCAGGCTCAATATCCAGAGCTATTCTTCCTAATGGTACCATAGGTCGAAATGCCAACCTGTTCAAGAATCGAAATTGTGAAAATATACAACCAAACCATAGTATTCAACAGAGTATTCCCATACATCAAAAGCGCTTGTGGTTAAAACAGATAAGATCAATGAGGAAATTACACTATGAACTGACTGGATGGTTTCGTAATGTAGATAAATTGCATATGAATATCACCGAAATCAGTGAAAATGGTTCCATCGTGCATACGTATTGTTACGGAAAAATAGATCCGCAAACTGATCGAAATCATTCGTGTTCAATGTACGACTGGTTGTATCAGAGTGATTTATCGTCAAATAGTACTGATCAATATACTTATGTCAGTCAAGTTTCAATAGGAAGTCACTTAGCATATGAGATTATAATCGATATCGATTTAGGTGAACATGGACACTGTCGAGATGTATATTTTTCTGTTGAAACTAAATAAAGATTTGCGAAACTTCATTTTCTTGAATGAAATATTCCGAATTCGAGATTCACAGTGGCAACATACTTATTAATGCACGTAAATACATTGAATCATTCTCTCAAAATAACCACTTATACTTTACTCAGATATAACTTTCTTCTCTTTGCATAAAGACATGCTAAAAATGAAAATACGCTATTTTGCTCTTTTGATACGATTATAACGTCGTGATCTATTTCTCAATATAAATATACACAAAAGAGTATACGATTAGCATTATATTGAAAATATGGCATACATCAAGTATATTCTCTTTTTCGTCAGTCTCATCAGTTATACAGGTAAAGAGCAAACAATTGATTTGCTTTTGCGAATGTTGAAAGATTTTGTATAGATGGTACTGTTACATGTGGTGCAAATGAATATTTGGTTCGATGCAGTCATCCAATAGTTTGTCAACCGTCGTGTACTGATCCTGATCGAGTTCCATGTCCAACGGTAGCATGTATACGAGGTTGCGAGTGTACTCAAGGATATATACGTAGTACGGACGAAACTGAAGACAATCCATGTATTCCTATAAGTGAATGTCGTAAGTATTTCATTGCGAATAATAGACAAACTATTTGGAAAACTTTCGCTTATAGAAAATCAGAACAAGTCGACTTGTGCAATGAATGAAGTTGAATCGGAGTGTGCGAATCCATGTCAACCATCCTGTGGTGAACTAAAACGAGAACCATGTCCGACATTTACATGTTCAAAAGGATGCATATGTGCGGATGGTTTTGTGAGAACAACAAATGATACGTCGAGTGCTTGTGTTATTAAAGATCAATGTCCACAATTGGAACTAGCAGGACGAGAAGCAAAATAAGATTTTTGCTTGTCGAGTTTAATTTTCGAAAGTTGTCTGAAATAAATAAAGACTTTTCTTTTACAATACTAAGCGAAACGGACGATGTAGAAATGATCTCTGTTTGTGCACTTGTTGAATTCACCGTTTTAGTCATATGTTCAGACTAGTCGAAATGACGTATGTTTCGAAGCACCAATCGAGTGAATATTTCATTCTACTTTTTGTACTTTGTGGACAGACACACACATAGATACTGTCTGACCTGGATGGAGGCCGGCCGACTGTATATATATCGCCGAGGAATTGTATACAGATCACAAGTACACATTTATCTACTAGTTCACAATCATGGTCTCATTCAAACTCGTCGCCTGTATCTTAGCATTTTTATTGGTTGGATCAATTGTTGCCGAAGCCAGACGATCTCGATGTGATAAACATGAACATTTCGACCGATGTGGTAAACCATTATCGTGTCAAAGCTCATGTGAACAAATTCGGGGACGAATGTGCCATGCTGCCTGTGTTCCCACATGTATGTGCAACGGTGATCGAGTTCGTGATCGATTCAATAAATGTGTTCGCCCTCATGAATGCCGACGAGTTCCTCATTTATTTTAAATCAAATCCAATTTTTAATATTTTCTTTCCTTAATAAATTTTCTTTGATTTAATAACTAATTCTAAAATTCATCTACTCCGTTGACAAAACGTGTTCTTTTTTACATATCGAAATGCTTCCTTTAAGCAAAACATGGGATTCTCTGTCAATATTTACAGATAACTAGTTAATAGTAGAAAAACCCTGATGCGAAAGTGAGACAACATTCTGTTAGCGTTCACGTATTGTCATTTTCTTTTTATGTGAAAGAATGTTATCTTTCATAGCATTCTTTCTGTTTCTCGTTCTTTTTTTGTTTTTGTCGTTTTGAAGAGACATTTGATTTTACACATCGAATACAAATATACGTCCTCGTTGATTATTTTTTTCATTGGTGGAGTTCATCGAAAGACCACACATTCTTATCTCTACTTACAATCACTATTCCGATAACGTTCTTTTGTTTATCTCTTGCGACAGTTGCGTTAGACATTAACCAGATTTATACATGGCATCTTCTGCACGCAGAAAAACAAATTGTTCAAAATGTAATAAAGCAGCTGGTATATTTACGTGTCGTGGGTGTGAGAAAGACTTTTGCTATCGTCATGTTGCTGAACATCGACAAGAATTGAATAAACATATGGAAGAGCTGACGAATAATCACGATCTATTCGTACAAACCATTGCCGAGCAAGAAGCCAATCCTAACTGTCATCCTTCAATAGAAAAGATCAATACATGGGAACAGAAATCGATCAAAAAGATACATCAAGCCGCTAAAGATGCACGCGAAGAATTATTAAAGAATTTACGTGGACACAGAACCCAGGTAGCAAACAACTTGCAACAAATTACTGAAGAATTGAACAAAGCACGTAGTGAAGATGATTACGTGGAAACAGATTTGAACGAATGGAAAGAAAAGCTAGAAAAATTGAGGACAGATTTGGCTGCGACTCAAATGCTTGATCTCAGTCAGGATGAAGATGCTCGAACGCTCATTCCAAAAATTTTCGTACACAAAAGTTCGACAGATATTTTCAATCGAACTCTTAATGACATTCAAATACTGGAAGATGGGAACCTTGCTGTGCATGGTCAAACCCAGCAGTATGCCATAGTACGTGGCAAAAATGAGTATTCGTCGGGTCAGCATCGACTTTACTTTCAACTCGAGCGTTATCAGAACATGGGCGGCATCTTTTGCGGTGTTGTCTCGAAAACTATGTCTGTCGAGACATTACAAGATATTCTCAACAAACTCGATTTATACGAGCAAAACTATGGGCGACGCGCATTCCAAAATTTCTATAGCGCCAACTCAACCATTTCCGATCGAATTAAACAAGTCAGTGACCATAACTATAACGACGGTTATTATAATCAAACATCTACCGATAGCAAATTCATTCCTGTATGTTTAACAGCTTCAGTGTTTATGAACAAAAAGAACAACAAAGTCGAACTTCTCATAAATTGTGATGCAAAAACCATATGTCTGACAAACGAGCAAACACAACAAAAACAGAACTGTGCTGTAGAGCTCAACATCTGTCCACTTCCTTGGCAAATTTGTTTCATCGCTTACTCGGCAAATGATCGTATTCGTATTTCCGAACTAAATTCTGTAGACAATGAACAAGCTACTCTCCCGGCTAGACGGCGCGGAATACAACCGAAGAAAGACCGAATCAATCGCGCGGATGAGCTAGAAAATAACTATATGGAATAGTATTTTTTCAAAAAAGCCGAATTTTAAACTATATTTTTCACTTTGTTGCATGTGTGCTTGTTTGCTAAAATTTTCTTTACTATACCATTTAAAATAACTATATATTTCAGATTTCAATTACCGATCTTTTATAACCCGAACAGATAAAGCGAGATTATACTATAAAATCATCAAGCAGTCTTGCACAAGCTTATTTGCCACCACGAATATCAATTACATTAATATCCACTACAGTGTCAACGTCATTTCCTTTCGGCACAGGGATACGATAATCATTGAGATATCGAGCACCAGTCGGACAAGTGACATATGCTGAAACGGCTTGAAAATCGATTGGTACATCAACTGGTGGTGTGTATGTCAAACTGTATGATGTAGGCAATGATGCAACATTTGAATATTGAGTATTTCCTAGAACAGTTGCGGGACCATCAGCCGTAGTTGTGCTGATAACTTGGACAATAAGTTGACAACCAGAAGGTAAACGAGTAGTTGATGATGAACTACCATTCAATAAAACACGTCCAGATATGGTTTCACCAACTAAAAGAAGATTAGGTGTTCAAATTCCTTCGCTATAGCCAAAGAACCTTACTAGTAAAATGTGCCAAGCAAATGAGAAGTAGTGCACGAAACATTCTACGAAAGACAAAGTCGGTTTTCTAATGTTTCACTTTTAATGAAAGTCAATATATGAATCTCAAAAGCGAAATTTAAATAACTAGTGCGTATTTTGCATATACGAATCTTCATCATATATAAATCATTAAATATGCATGCAAATAGAATTGAAAATAAATACACAAATGCATTAATTCATTAGTAATCTTTTATATAAGTTTATAAAAATAGATTCGTAGCTCGACGAGCAATTATTCAGTCCATTGTACTCTTTTACACCCAATTGATACCTTTTCTACTCACAACTGTTTACCGGATTTATTTATTATAGTTACAAGCAAATAGTCAATAGTTGTTTCGGTACACAACGATGAAAGTTAACAACAAGATCCATGCTTATAATATCATCGTTAGTAGAGTGGGAAATAATCGACGAAACGGAGCGTCAGAGTATAAAATGACATTTGACAGAATAAAATTATAAGAAGTTGACTGATAATTCCATTTTTCTTTTGATAGAGACGTGCTGTTGGATCGAACAGAAAATGAAAGAGAATAAATAATGAGAATAGCATTGACGGAATAATAAAAATCCTGTGCAACCAATATTTATCACCATATTAAACCAGGTATCAGTATCAAGTAAGAAGAGTATGGTTAACAGAATTCTTTCCTTTATTGTCGTTTGACTTATGACAAGGAAGTAAAAGATTTCATCTCAGTGTCATGTCTCGTGTGTGTGTGTGTGTTCATTAATAATAACTGCATTGACCTTCGTTGCTTCAAGTGGTGTGCTGCTAATTTTGAGTACTGTAATCGTGTTATAAGAATAGCTATGCAATGATACTGTCCTTGTTCACGGCCGCTGTTATACATAATGTAGTATTAGGATAGACACGTCTTATTAATCTACGAAAAAAGAAGTTCTGCCAACGATTTGTTTGTAGTTCTGGTAATGATAAAATACATACGAAGGGAAAGAGAGGAATCATGAAATAACTGAAATACGTAGCGTAGGGTCCGATATATTTGCCCGTCTCATATGTTGACTCGAATTTAGTGAATGTATATGCAATGGTTGCAGGAACGTAGAAAAGAATGTAAAGAATTGCGATCGATATCAATTGAATAGTCATTTTTCGATGCTTGCGCCATTGAACCCGGTGATGTATTCGATGTTTCCGATAGAGAACACGCAACAAAAGTGCACTACTAGATACAAGAATGATTGATACAGGCAAGGTTTGATGGAGAATCGCTTCCCAAATACCGTAGAATTGAGACCTATTTAAACATGATATAACGCAGAGCATAATATTATTTTGAACGACATTATGGCAAGGCGGGAGAAAAACAATGACGAAGTAGAAAGTTAAACCATAGACGAGAATGATGAGAGGAGGAAGATAGTGAATGAACAACCGATTAAGCCTCGTAAACATCCATTTATCATGAAAGATCAGTATGTGTCGTTCGATAGTTGCCCAGGCGAAAAGCATCGTGTGGACTATGTAAAATCCCCAATCGAAAAAGCTCCAAATTTCACAGAAGCGTAGTGATCGTTTCCATTGACGTTCTTGTTGGTAGTAGCGCAGCATCCACGGATAGTTTGTTATCTCGGAGATAAATCCGAGAAGAAGAATGAGACCAATGACATGATTATGAAGTGCGCGATGAAGATTCGGATCCCGAATAAGATGGAGGAGTACAAACAACGAGCAAGATATGGATAAAATCAAAGCCACTAAATAGGAACTGAAGATTATTTTATTCGGGATTATCATTGTTCATCGTAAACTAGCGACGGATTGTGAACAACACAAATTGATTGCATTCTTATTATGGCAAACAGCAAAATGACGTGACCTATGCGAAAACATGTCTCCCGTCATTGATATTTGAGAATGAAGAAAAAGAAGAGGTTGTTGATATATTCGTTCTGTTGATAAATAACTTCTGCTGTCTGTCGTAGCGTTGGTATGATGGTCTAATTTAATCATATTGGCATTGAAAAAGATAAAGAGTAAGGAAAGATAGCTCAACGAATGTTGTATATTTCTTTGAATCATCTGGGTATGCACATAGAATTGCAGAAATTAAGGACACGCAAGAACGATAGAAACTGGTTCAATTAGATGATTTATTATTGTAACATGTGAACTTTGAGTCGTAGAAGTTTTATTCGTTATTCTTAAAGTTGAAGAGGAAGAAGTATATGAAAGCAATTGAACTGTACTTGATTTTAACTTTTTACAAAGGTATACTTGAACACGCTTATTAACTTTGTCTAACGTATATGCACCCGATTATTTATATTCGTTCGTGCAGCTATTGCTCTAACGAATGCTCGATATGGAGGTAACATATTCTTGACTCTTCGTCGAAGCGTTGGCAAAGATGTGAGAGTCACAAATGGGAAAAGAAGGATATTAAGATAACTGCAGAAATTTGCGTAAGGTAATATAGCTCCATAGACAGAATATGCCCAACCAAGTAAGTATAAGAGAGTAACTAAGGCGAAAGGAAATGAGAATAGGAGGTAAAGGAATGAGATTGATAGAACTTGAATGGCTAATTTGCGATATTTACGCCATCGAATCGGTTGACGCATACGCCACTTGAAGAAGAATGTACGAAGAAGTAGAACAATACTGAATATAACAATAGTAAAAACTGGTATTAGTTGATGGGCAATTGTTTCATACATGTACAAATCATAAACATAAAAGGCACAAACAAATACACAAATCATATCACTATCCAAGTAGAAATTCTCACAAGCTGGAAAGAAATCAAGGATAATATAAAAGAGAAGACAGTAGAGCAATAGTAAAGTTAAAGGTAGGTAATGAATAAGGAACCGATTGAGTTTAGTTGCCATCCATTTATCATGAAAGATGAGAATATGCCTTTCGATAGTCGCCCAAGCGAACAAAACTGTTTGTGTAACATATAAACCCCAATCAAGAAATTGCCAAAGTGTACAGAAGAATAATGATCTCTCCCAAAACTCGTCAAGCCAGTAAAAATGTAACATCCATGGATAAATGGTTATTTGACAGGTAAGACAAATGATCAGGAGAACAATAATCACGTGATTATTGAGTGCGAGACGAAGAGTTCGATCGAATAGAAGATGGTAAAGAACAAATAGTGTACATAGAATTGATGGAATCAGAAGGATAAGGTAAGTCCAAAATCGAATGATGAACGAGACCATGTTTTGTTGGAATGAATAGTGCCTTAACGACTGCAAAACACAAGGATCATACTTCTAGAAGTTTCAAGAATCCGTAGATGAAATTTACATTTCTACGTTGCTTTCAAAACGGAAACGCGATGAAGTATATACTTCAAAAAAACTCAGATCAAGTGGTATTCGTTTAAGCACTGTAATTACTAGAAAAAATATAAACCATGCACAAAACCTAATCTTGGGTCGACCCAGTGCTCGGTTTGATTAAAAATAAGATTTATCCGATCATCTCTATGAACAAGTCCTGTTCAGCTGATGCGTAAAAGGTGAACGAAGTACGACTCATAGATCATAAGGATAGTATAAAATGAATTCACAAACATTTTTCTTTTTTTCTTTCTACGGTTTTCTTAGACTTCTATTTCATATGAGCACATATAAATCCGACAACAGACCCGTTTCGTAAATAGAAAGAGGATTTTACACATCATTCTAATGGTAGCGTAATTGATATTGTAGACAAAGGGGACCGATACGATGTGACAACTTGTCGAGATCAGACAAGATTTTCCTATTTTAAGACGACGCGAGGCAAACAATCGCGGCTCGACTGTTGCTCACTTTTTCAAAAGAACTATGCAGCTCTGACACGAATCACAGTGTTGCAAGTGTTGCAGTACGCACTTCTGTTAGAAAAATCATAATAAATAACAGATAGTACACCTCAATTGTAAATATTTCTTTTCTAGCCGATCTTGCAAATGTATATAGTGCTTCTTTTGATATCGTCATCTGACTATTGTCTTAGTGATGAAGATCTATATCATATGAATAAAATTTTCAATACATGATGTGTCACATTCCAAATACAATCTGGTCGATGAAACCTGCTCATAATTGAAAGGCAAATCCATCTTTATAAGTTTTTAGGCATATACTCGATAACTTCATATAATTCAAACCAGTTTATATGTCGTCAATAATTAAGTCGTTTTCACGCACTGAAGTGATGTCTGAAGAATCGACTTTCTTTCAGCATGATTACATACTGTTTCGTCGGATCCGAACGATCGACTATTTTTTACTATAATATAGAAGAAAAACACCGCATGCGGTATTCATTTTCTTTTGTTTCATAATTTTCAAGTATATCAGAGTTCCTCTTACGAGATGCTAACCATCCGACAGATTGTCCATTGGTACATCATTATTCAAGTGATTAATCAAATAGCCGGTGAATACTCCGCTGAGCCCTTGGTAACAAGTGATAATTTTTCCTTTTAATGGTTAGCGTTAAATCGGCCGAAATTCTGTTCGAACACAACATGGAATCCTAATGCCCTAACAATTGCAAACAGTACAATCGTTGGTGGCTGTTCTAACGTTAATCCTATTAATAAGAGCAGCATGCTTTATATAATATTGCACTGTCTTAATCAAGCTCATATATGGTCGTCAGGAAATTTTCACATATTGGAAACTATTTCTGTTGCATTGAATGGACCACAAGGACTTTTTTGTCACAGACAATGGAAAGGCGTATGGTGGAGTCGAGAAAGAGACAAAATATAGTACCAATGGTCTATCGGTGATGACTGTTAGTGCCTCGTACTATAGTATTTTTATTTATAAAAATGATACTCTCTACCATTCTATTGGTCTTCAACATAAAGTTTTTAAAATAGTACTAAGTAGTAGCACTATTGGACCAACGATCGCTGCCGACGGCAACGGAACTGCTAGATCACAGGCAGATACATTAAACAATCCTCACGGCATATATATTGACGACGATTTTAGTCTGTATGTATCTGACTGTTACAACGAACCAAACACATCGACTGCGCCCGAGTATGGAGCATCTGGTACCACCAATATCAATTACCCGACGAGAGTTCTACTTGATGCCGATGGATATCTTTTTTATTGTAGAATACTTAGGTGGTTGTGTCATTGGATCAGATGCATATGGATTTTGATGCATAGACAGATGTAACTCGCCAGGAAGTTCAGATGCAGAATTGAATTATCCATACGGTTTTAGTTTTGATACAAATGGTGATATTTTTTGTAGCCGATGATGGTAATTCTCGTTTGTAACCATTTCTTATCATCACAAATTCATGTGGTAAAGATCATACACTTCCAAGAAACGGAAATATGATTTTCTCCTTTTGGATACATAACGACCACCGATCAAAATAGTTTGACATCGACAACATCCTATCAGTTCGGTAACTCAAAAATCGAAGAACTCATTTAAATAAATTAAACGACAACCTATACAGATGCTGGTACGGAACAAAGTTCCACACAAGCAGTTGCACTCGCTACTATAAACGATTTAACAACCGTTTTCCACTACAACACACATAGTGATTTCACTATCAGGTACATATACTTGTCCCACATCAGCATTCATTGGTTGTTCTTGTAATATCTCAGGAAATACGTGTGACCCACTTCCGCCGTGTCATAAACAATACTATCGATAAGTACATCTGCTTGTGTCTGCATGAATTCAAAGGTACGCAGTGCCAATTTGACTTACAGCCCTGTCAAACAACCACTTGTTGGAATGATGGTAAAGCAAGTTGTCTCTCATCCTCAAACACATATATATTTGTTATTTTGCAGAAAAATGTAATGAAACATCGAACACACCATTCGTTATCTGTGTCGACCAGGTTTGGCCGACTCTCATTGTGAGACCAAAGTCAATTTCTATGAAAATGTTACATGTTTCAATTGGGGCGTTTGTCAATCGCTTTTACTCAAGTATACATGTCAATGCCTGGTGACAAGTTATTGGGATCGGCATTGTGATTTGAATTCGAAAGAAACGATCGCCCTTCAAATAGTCTCGAAATCATTTGCTTCTGTTGCCATTTTTATTATTATTATTACAGTAATATTTATCTTGATAATGGATATTTTGAAATCCTGTTTTAATATTGATCCAACATCTAAAAAATCTCCGAGAATTAAACGACGAAAACGGGCGACTATTGTGCAATATGTGTATATTCGTTCATCATCAACAGACGGAACAGTTGTATATACATGTATATAAACGAGCTTTCTCCTATTTCCAATAAATCCGAATGTGTGTGCATAGTTTGAATAAAGATCGGTTCTGATCATGATTTGTCTTTAATCTGGAACCAAAATCGTCTACAGTTGTGCTGTTCTTATGTACATCTCGATAACAAAGTCAATATTTTCCTTTCTATCATGATTCTCTGTATATAGCTATCAAACTCTTGTAGTTATCAACATCAATCTTCGTTTTTATTTTCCTGTTTTGAGTCTGTAGAAGGCGCATAATACCTGACTGGAGTGTAAGAATGGTTGTATTTTTTCCTCTTATCGATATTCATATCCATCAGTATTTCATGTCATCACACAAGCTAAAAAGCAATTTATACATATGGTGTTTGATTCAGATTCTCTTTTTAGTAAGACACGATACCTAATATGATGAAATGAACATCGTTTATTTTATATTTTTTCCAGTGTGGTAGTGAGTCAATTGCTATCGAAAGTGAGTATAGAATTTGCTTTGGTGTGTAAAAGCGACATGATCGAAATTTTGAACTAAGTTTTAACCTACTAATAAGCAATTCAACTACTTCTTATCAATTTAGATAAAAACAACTGCTCATTATCAAACAATTCCAGCTTAATCATATCTGATCTGAAAACTCCATTGTATCGTTGTCGAATTCCAGAAGTATTGCCAAACAATGAAATCCATGGTGTCTGTAGACATGCCTGGAATGATACACGTAGAAACTCATTTCACCACGATGGTGTACACATTAATAACATAACTGATGACAGCTTCGTTTTGGAATTGATTGATAGCTCACATGTAGATCCGAGAAATCATGTCCACCAGTGTAATAGATCAAATCTACCAGATGGTTGTATATATACGTGTCTTAATGTCGAATTACATTCAATTTATCAAGTTTCATTGATTACACCTGGTGTTTCACAATTGTACGCAGTGACAAACATGTATTCAAGAGAAAGTCCAATGGACAGGAGAATAGGAAACTTTTCTTTCACACCTCCTTCTAGCAGTTATGATTATATTGATTTACGATGCTCTACAGAAGATGCTTTCTGCTTTGAGCAGCATTGGTTGAGTAACATAACAATCGGTTGTCATCACTGTGACCATATCTCGTTATTTCCTATAACACGAGGTGTAAAGTATAATTGTATCGCCTATACTGTGAAGAACAATATTTTCCTCGCAGCATCCAACGATTTCCCTTTCGAAACTAGTAAAGATTTTTTTTTGATGCATTTCATTTAAACGATATTTTCATGATTTGTTTAGTTCTTGAACCAGTTTTATACAATCTATCAAGTCAAATCAATGCCAGTTCCGTTTATTTGAATTTCATACCACAGAGTGATTTCACCTCCGTAACATTGGTTTGCAGTTCTCATTTGAGCACGCCTGGTAGTTGCCCCTCGATATCGACGACAAGCTACAGCTGTTCTAAAAATTTAATATTTAATGGAACTCTTGGATGTGATTATCAGTGCTATTTCAAAACAGTCAAAAGCTATTATGATGATAGATATTCAAATATGTATATCTTAAGTTTTCGTACGTATGAACATAATCTCGCATCTTCATTTTCAGTAATAATTGATTCGTAGTTCCCCCGAAGCCACGTATTCATACAGACGACAAAAATTCGACATGGATATCAGTTACTTGGTCATTAGATAACAACGTATATGTACACTCATTCGATCTATTCATCAACTCTATCAATTTCCCAAATATAGACCATTCGTATCGTTCCCACTACTTTCCAAATCTTTCACCAAATAAAATGTAAATTAACCTCTTTGTTCGAAATTTGCTTTCTTTCCGAATAATCTCTTCTCATAATCCAGGTATGAGATTTACATACGGTTAAATGCAAATCATCAAGTGGAGTCGGATCGAATCTATGTGAAAACATTAGAAGATGGTAAGTATTTAGAATGAGATTTGAGCCAACCTTGGTTTTCTTTTATCAAGCACCTTTACATCCGAGTTCCACTGACATATTTAACAAAATTGTTCCCTGGTCTCATGGCCCATTGTCTACGACGGAACAGATTGAAATTACTATCGACTTATCACTGTTCTCACATGATTACGGATTTGTTCATCACTATATGATTTATGTACGTCAAGGTAAACTTCTATCTGATATGTTGGACTGAAAGCATGTTTTTCTGTTTATACATATTCTTCTCATAGATCAGTGGCGTTATTCTGCCGTACCCTATATGAATGGTACATACGCTGAGGCATGGAACAATCCTTCTATTGATTATTTAGCTGCTGTTATACCCGTATACTCACAAGATAAGCAATGTAAATCTCGATGAAACTGTAATTTTGTTATTATTTATTTGTCAAATAGCTGAGACACACAAATTAATACTCGGAAGTGAAGTAGGATGTTATTATTCGTCTCCTTGCAATGGCAAACTCAAACAAAACACTGATTATAAGTATGGAATTACATCGTCATAATTTACTATGTTACCTTGTGATTTTTCTTATTAGAATCATCGTTGGTGGTTGCTCAAAAGGCGGTTGTACTTATGTGATATCAAGATCGTTTCGAACATATGGTGAGTTCTATACGATAATATTTCTAAATAATCCTCAATTTTAGTTCCCTATGATGACCCAGAATCTGCAAAATCCATAGCATGGGTTGCCGTCTTTCCAGGTGTAGCAGTGCTCATCGTTATTATAGGTTTATTAATCTGCAAACGCAAAGCTATCAAAAAGTGTTGCTGTCGAAGAACAAATAAGTAAATAAATTCCTTGTCGTACGAAATTATGTGTACAGATAGACTATTTTGCTTGTGTTATAGGAGCGATTCAAATGCAGTAAAGGCAGATTTTCATGAGTATGAGATCAAGTTTGATGTCTATGAGGCAATACTTCAAACAAGTTTTGTTCTAGCATAAAACCAACGGTATCACCAAATGAATATGCTTGTTCAGAAATGCAGTGAGTATAAATGAATCTTTGTTTTGTAGTGATGATCTCTTCTTCTCTCTCATATCTTCAGACCTAAGCTATTAGTCGACTACATAAGTTTAACCGATGAGAATAAACAAAATCTAATAAATCAATTCCAGGTTCGATTACTATAATCTGATTTATTAAAAATAAATGGTTATATTTAGGAATTGCAAAATCTAGAGCCAAAATATGATGCGAGACATCAAAAATGGACTGATGATTTATACGATCGATACAGTGATATACCATCACGTGGTCCTTGTATGTCCTACATATCAATTGACATACACTCTTTCATTCATTTAAAGGGAGCAAAACTGCAGTTCATTTGACTGGTCAACATCGTCAACACGACTACATCAATGCCAACGAAATCCGAGTATACATCACAGAAAATGATAAGAATGAGCATTGCATGGTTTCTTTTCAATGTAGGGTATTCATAGTCCTAAACAATACATCGCTTGTCAAGGTCCACTTGAGAATACATGTGAAGACTTTTGGGATATGGTCATGCAGTATGAAGTAACGAAAATAGTCATGCTGTCCATCTTTGATCAGGTATCAAAGTTTGAGTTTCTAACCTAAAAACCAACTTGTTTATCGTTTTCGAATAGCTGAAATGTTATCCATACATTCCGATGAAGAAAAATCAATCGTTGCATTTTGGTAAGATTAAAATAGAAACGAAAGATATTCAGCATCATTTGAATAATCAATTGGAAACGCGTCAATTACTTGTCAAACGAGTAAAAGAAATATTAAATAAAGACTTACATTTGAAAATTAAGAACAAATATTTTCGTTTTCTAAGGGAAATACTGTGTTGCATGTGATGCATTATTTGTATACAAATTGGTCTGGCTTCGCCGTGATTGACAGCCAATCGGTACTCGATTTAATCGAAATAGTTAATCAAACGACAACTTTTCCGATTGTTGTACATTGCAGGTGAATAATTGCTTTCGATAAGAATATTAGATGATGTCACGGTTGTGGTTTTTCAGTTCGGGCACTGGTCGAACAGGAACGTACATTGCTATTGACATTATCATTCATCTATTAAATCAGTCAAATGTTGACCTCTCGACGATGAAATTAGATGTAATGGGGATCGTCAATCAGTTGAAACATGAAAGAATCCATATGGTACAAACTCCGGTATGGAATTGATTTTGTAAAATACTGTACGATGGAAGAAATGTATTGGCTATTTAGGAACAATATTTGTTGATTCATAGCTGTATTGAAGACTATTTGAAGAAACAAAATCGACTAAGTTTCCGTAAGAGACACTGGCCAGTAGAAAGGTTTGTTGCATTGCTGATTTATTTAGTGGCAAGAGGTTCGCATCTATATGAACGGATCAATGATAATCTTACTGACGCAGCTGATGAACAATGCTTGGATTTAGATCAAGCACAAAATGTTCAGTATGATAACATTACTATAGCTACTAAGAAACTCAGTGGTACTTATTGCATTCCAAATGATGACTCTTATTATACAAAGTCATCTGTAGACAACGATCCGACACAAATAACAATCAAGAATTTTTAAATAAAACTAACAGAAACTTTACGAATGTCTGATTCGTTTCATAAGTTATAAATAAATGGTAATCATAGACACTATATGATCGATATTGCTTGACTGAAGAGAAAAACTGTGAAGGAACTGGCATGTGCGCGTGTGACGCGAGTCAGTGTTATTCATGTAATTACACAACAAACATACAAGAACAAAAATTTTAGTCACATGGGAGGCAGTTTCTTTTTCTATCTCTTTTGTTGTTCGATAGCCGACATTATTCATGACAGATCTCGAGAAGAAAACCGATGAAATCTTTGCATTGCAATCGATATTCGATAAGAATCTTCGACAATTTGATGAGAATCAATACGAGATTCTAATCGATTTTGATTTAGTTACACCATTAACCATCGAATATGAAGATCAAACATCCATTGTGGAATATTTACCACCTTTCAGTCTTCTTGTTCAATATCATGACGAATATCCAAGTCATTTTCCACCAACATTCGTTCTTTCATGTTTTTACTTTTCCAAATCCAATCTACAGAAACTCTGTCAAAAGTTGGATAAGTATCCATTTGTTGAAGGCGAAGTGTGCGTTTACGAATGGATTAATTTAATCAAACTTGAAGTCGATCGGAAACTCATCATGGAAAACAAGGAAGAAGAAGAAGAAGAAGAAGAAGGTGATCCTCGAGCATTAAATGGCTATTCAAGCGAAACAGCGAAGAAAATCTTCCAATATCTAGTTCAATATAACGCCGATCAATTCCATAAACGAATTCAAGTTTGTTCAATATGCGATAACTGCATTCGTGGGATCGATTGTATTCGTCTCCATCGTTGTCAACACTATTACTGTCAATCATGTTTACAAGATTATATTCGAATGACATTGAAAAATGGACAATTCGGTGAACGAATTCATTGTCCGCAGAATCAATGCCATCAAGCATTACTTCCAACAGAAATTCGTCAGATTCTTCGTGACGATCAGCTCTACGAAAGATACGAACGATTAACATTGCAGCAGGGTCTTGAATCGATGGATGATATTGTTTGGTGTCCAAAGTACACACTGTCTCTATTGAATGTTCATGTCTTTTGTTCTTCTCGTTATAATCAGATGTCAAATGGCAGTGCTTGTCGATAATAGTGATGATAATCTAGCCATGTGCGACCAATGTCGTTATATTTTTTGTAAAAAATGTAAAGAACTGTTCCATTCCCAAACCATATGTCCGAAAGATTATATTATCCAACAATTAGAAAAGGTAATAACGCTATTGAACGATACACCATGCTTATTTTACAATTTTACAGGAAAGCTATTCTACGACTGTACCACAAAGTGAATTGTCATTCAGAAGAGAACAAAAAATTCAAGAATACGATCAAAAAGTGCTCGCGACAATTGCTAAAGTCGAACAGAGAAGTCGAACAACAATTGAAGCAAATCTTGCCGAACAGAAATATCGACAACTTGTTATTCCACGATCTGAAGGACAAGCTTTATTAGAAAGCGTATTAAATGCTGAACGAATGGAACTACTGAACACTCAGCCTTGTCCAAAATGTCACGTTCAGATCGAAAAGAACGGTGGGTGCTCGCATATGTATTGTACGCGATGTAATCATAGTTTCCTGTGGGAAAGACAAGACAAACCTGCAACGGTGAAAAATATTTCATTGCTGTTTAAATTCATGAAGAATTCGGAGAAAATGGAACCGTTGCAAGAAGAAGTCAAGCAAGCGACAAAATCAGGTTCGTTTTGAGATATTACAGGAGAAACCACACACATGTCGTTTTATTTAGCAGCCAATTCGAAAATTTCGATTGACAATCGATCTGCAATTGGTTCTGCGATCGTCAGTAGAGTTAAACAATGTCCGAATAAATCATGTAAAAAGTTTATTGTGAAGGTCAATCGAGATAATTGGATCGTCTGCGATGGCTGTCGAAGACAATTTTGTTTCTTATGCGAACAAAAGATCGTCAGTACAGATCACTATGTTAGAAAATGCGAACGTTACACATCTCTTTGAACTCATAGATGTTTTATCTAACTTTTCAAGAATGTAGGCAAGACGTAAATAATTACGTCTTGTCAAAAGAGATCGTTGATCCGAAACGAGAAAACTTGGTGACTTTCGTTACGAGGACTGTAAACGCTTATTATGTGTTTATCGTAGTTCAAGATTGTTGTTTCGATATACGACCAGTTGGTGAGGTGTATTCCATGATAAGAAGTGGCTTTGAAATGTTTTCCGAAGTTCCGCTGAAGACGCGAAACATACAACAAATGAGCATTGAAAAACAATGTACATTCGAAGATATAATCCATAGAATCTGTATATCCTCGCTAGATTAGTCGATAAACCATACTGCGACGTAAGACGAATTGATACCCATGATGTGTTGAGAACTAGTTAAAGAGCTGAGATCAATACTAACTGAATTGTCATCGTGCGATGAGCTCGCCAGGCCATTGGTCGACGTTAGCATTATTTAATGAAATAGAAGTTCGCCTGTCACCAAGATTTTATATTTAATAACACAAGGAGTAATACAACATCCAACTAAGAAAGAATCTTGAGGGTGTTTCGACAAAATGGATCGAAGGTAATAACTGAATAGTAAATCATACAATACACGATAACGACGGTGATCGGTAGGTAATGAAAGAAGAAAAGTTTCACTGTGGTTGAGAACCATTGAATATGAATGATAAATATGTGCCTTTCTATACTCGCCCGAGCAAATAGGGTGACTTGAGTAGTAAAAAGCGTGTAATCAAAGAAAAATGGACATGAATAGAAAGTAGGCGATCTGATTAGCATAATACCAAAGTATTACCGATGGAATATCCGTAAAACACTCGTTAGTTAGCTGACTAAACCAATGACGAGACGAACGATGATCACATGATTTCTCGAAGCTCGATGGAATGTTCGGTGAAAAACCAGATAATAAAGAATGAACAAATGTTTGACAGAACATCGGCTGTAAGATACGTTCAAAATCAAAATTTAACAGGAATACAATTTATAGCTAACGCCTGACTGCTGCTATTCATCGACACGTTAAACGAATGTGACACATTTTTGTGCACTGTTAGTTCATTAAAAGAGAGAACTTAGAGAGCATTAAAGGCACGTCATGGTGTAGCGAGATTCATTCTTTATACAAAAGTAATGCAATAGCGCATCTAAACAGAATTCCTGCAACACCGAGTCAGCCGTCCAAAAGATCTGCGTTTCTTCCTCAAGGTAGTGCCTTTTCTATTCCGGTTGATGTAAATTATCAATGAGATAGAAATACCATGTTATCACAAGAAAAACTTCATTCGGCTCTGCTGAATGGTTGATAAGAAAATGATTCTACTTCGGAAACTTAAGCAGGAAATTATCATCAATAAAAATCTCTTGTTGATTCTATACATACCGATCTAAGATCATCACGGAACTATACGGTTATTCATACATTTAACGTGGTCCCTAGGGTTAAAACGAGATAGTCTTTCTCAAAGCAGCGTTTATCTCGAACCTTATTTCCATGTGGTTGCTTTCATTCACTAAAATTATAAAAAAAGACCTGTGTGATCTTATGTTTGTCCGCAGATGAAATAGAAGTGGAATTATGTGTTAGTGGAATAAATTTATTATATTGCAAAAACAAAATCGGATCAGGATCAGAGGATTGTTCGAACTTGTAATGATGAAAGGATCCCGATTGAATGATCTCTAAGTTGTTCGCACGAACATAAAAATGCTTGAAATGTCCTAGAACACTTAGGAAAATCAGTCGACATTTTCGTCTATCTTCACTGTAGACTACGATGCAAAATGGACGGTTTGCTTTGCAATAATAATGAAGTTTTGAATTATCATTACGAGATACGATGTGAATGTGTGCCGTCACTCTTTCATTTCAAATCGAAGAACGACAAATAGATATTAGCAAAATAACCTCTAAGGAGAATGATTTACGATAATTCCGTTCAGAGTTTTGTTTGACTTGTGCAGTTTACAATTACATTTTGGACGATATTTTCGAATGAATTTTTTAAAAATTCGACGGAATCCATTATTAGTCATCAATGAAACGTAGAAACTCGACGTAAAAAATGAATACGACATCAGGTTCACCGTTTCGGATGTAATATTTTCTACAGCAGTTCGATAAGCCGATTTCACCTGATATCGTGTCAAATTCGAATAGATCAGATAAGTCGCATATGGAATACGTGTTGTCAAAGCAATAATTATTTGCACCAGAAGCATCACTGCTAACTGAGAATCGATCTTTTTTAAAATTGACGGTTGTATAGCCGCCACTGGTCGACTTTCGTTCATCGGAATGATTTTTTTCTTGATTAAACTTCGAACACTACGTAACAAACAAATACCAAGAATAATCATAACTATTGGCGTGCACATTGCTGTTACACATGCTTCGATGTACTCGTCAAAAACAGCATAGACTCCCGGTCGAGGAATACATTGATTATTTGTCGTACTGTATAGAACAAGTCGATGACCAAAAAATAACAACCAAAATAAGACAGTGACCAGCGCCAATCGGTAAGCTAAGTCCGCCCGATTGCTCCATTTACGATATGCTAATCGAAAAGAATCAACATGTAAGAAAACGTTTGTTTTGCATTTTGTTATTGACTTACCATCGGTTTGCTGTAGAGATAGAATTCGGTCCACAAGTGCAAGCGTGAACAGGCTCAACGAAACTACGTGATTCCAAACAGAATCGAATTGCCGGAGTTTACAAAGAGGATCAAAACGTGTTGTAATTGGAATTTGAAAACCACGTTGCAAAATCCGTGTCAGCAACAAAAAATCGAAATAAATCAAACTTGATAAAGCTTCTAATAGTAAATAAATCGAATAGGCACGTTGAAAAAACGTTCGAGATCTGAACACTATTAAATTTCCCAGACAACCGAAATTGCCTGCAATCCATAGAAACGTACCGATATAAACGTTCAATTTGTAAGGTGTAGCTAAGAGTATTTCGCTGACGCTGTTGGATGTTGTGTTCATCGTCGCGTGAAAATGACAGAAAAGATTGTGCTACGCTTTCTTACCCGAGAATTTCTTCATCCTGAGAATAAATTGTTATCTGAAGGAGATAAACTTATTCTTTTTAAATTATACCATTCACTTGTATTTGATGAAGACAAGGAAAATAAATTGAAGGTTACTGACAAATATATCAACGAATAGCATCAGTAATTGTCTTTAGCAGATGCAGTATTAGATTATTAGTCACGCGCGGGATTGAGAACAACTTACAGTATCATACTGAAGATGAAGTAACTAACATGTGTATCATATGCAATGAATTATTCAACAGTAATGATATGTTCCTTCGGATGACGGTAAAATCTGGAGATTACAGCATTTAAAAAAACTATGATTTTTATGCGTTCTCGATGCCATCGTATTCTAATCATCAATTTCATCGATCTATTTCAAACTGTAGGGAAAACATGTGCGCTAGTTGATAATTTATATTCGATTATTCATTTATCTGGATTTGTAAATTTTTGTAGACATAAGAACTAACTTTAATTTTCTCTACTGGAATAGTAAACCAATAGGAAAATTGTTTGGTACATGTATGATGTTGATGAATTCATCCTCGAGCTATACTTAAAGGCAGTTGAGAGTATGCAGTGCGCTTTTTCTTTGCACTCTTCACAAAAGATCGCAATTCTATACCACCAACATTTTTAATCTTTGCAAAGATTATTAATCTGTGTGGTGTAGATAGCTGATGAGTTAGAGATGATAAAGTTGCTATTTTAGTATACTTCATTTTAATGTGTGATTCTTTTGTGTATTTATTTACTGTTTCATTTATAAAGCCTGATTGACGGATACTCGGTGCTGAAACCGTTTGGATGTTGAGATACGATTGAATTGCCACGTTCACATAATATCTGTTGTGTTTAAGTTTCTTATCTCCAAAGTAATAGTCAATTGTGGTCTCCGTATTTTGAAATGTTTGATAGTATTCCAAAACAACCGTTTTCAATTCATCATTGGATGTCCATGTTGTTCTCTAATGGTTGTCAGTTGTAAGAAGATCATCCATTATATCGAGTACCAATGCTTTCGGAATGTTGTATAGATATCCATTCTCACTAAGCACTGGATTATCTGTTCTACCGCTAAACATTGTTTCAGTTTGTGAGCTAGTAGTATGTGTTATAACATTAAAGTTGCCATATATGTTGGGATTCCACTCCTGATCAGGCAAAACTGGAATTTAGCGGTAGGAAGGTAATAAAATCCAAATAATTTACGAAAACGAGTACGATAATAAATCTATCTATTGAAAAATGTCTTCCTTGTATAATGGAAAAAATCAAGACTGAAATTTACGCGTTAATGAATTAATGTCTTTTTCCAATTGTTGATAATAACACAATTTTTTGTCTCATATTTAATCCAAAGAGAATAGTTTTATATTAAATTCAAAAGTTTGCGTCTATATTCATACTAATTAGTTAACCAAGTAGTTTTTTCTACAGTTCTTCACTAAATTCCAATTCTGCTCTCAACATATACATGATGTAACAGATGAATGAAGAATAATTTTATTTCAAGGAAGAACATCATTCCTGAACAATCAGCAAATAGTTTTTTCTTTCTATCAAATTCCATTATATTCTTCAAACATGTGACTCCCTCGTGCTTAGTCATAGATAAAAAAAACTCGGTATTCTAGTGCAGAAAAGATAAAGAACAGAACAAAAACATTCGCACGGGTGCTGAAAGTTTCAAAACATGGAAGAACAGAATGTAATGTCAACTGTTGAAATATTTATTTCCCCAGTAAACCAAGTATCTAAGTAACCAAACTGAAAAAGATGAATCACAGCATGTTATATAAATGATTGCTCCTACCATGAATGCATCCAGACCATAGTTTTCTCTTTCTTTCTTCTAGATTATTAATAACTTCCATGATGATGCAATTCGAAGATATGCCCAATGAATTATGTCTCAAGATCTTTTCCTATTTGAATACTCCTGATCTGTTTCGATCATTTTCGAATTTAAACATTCGTTTCGATGGTCTTCTGTATACTTCTACTGAACAAGTTCAATTACCTGAAAATACACAATTTCCATGGTTAGTACAATTGATACCCCAAATCGAATCGAATATCCAGAAAATTTTTCTCAGTGAAAAATATTTAAGATTTATATTCCAGAAGCAATGGTCTTTTTCTAAACTCCGCTATATTCAAATTCAACGTAAAGAATGGACAATGGGTTTAAAGTTTCTCAATGAACCTTATCTTAATGTCCTGCTTCAATCGTTAAACGTTCTTCGCAGCTCTAACTTGGCTGTAAAAAACTTCATTCCCCATTTGGAAATAAACACCAACGAGGTAAAGTGAAAGAATAATACTAATAAGCATTTTAGATTTCTATTTAGATTTCCGCATATAAGCCATCTTATGTGTTATGTCCATTTATTAAATATTTATCGCTTAATGGATGCACAGAAACAGCTTTACATGGTATTCTACGTTGTACACCAATGTTAACTCGTTTGAAACTATCGTATACAACGTTCGATAATAGCGTTCATTGGAGTGACATAAATCTGACTTTAGTCGACTTAGATATTCGAAGAGTTAATACATGTGATTTAAGATTTGTGTCGCAAATAATTCATGGATGCCAAGCATCACTCAAAAAATGTCGTATTGAAATGTCTAGTTTAGAGAAAATTCATGGAAATTGTATCGATCAAATATTTGGATCATGCACATCATTAAGACAGTTTGAATTCTGCTTCGAATACCATAGTTCGAACGAACTCAAGAAAGCTAATTTCGATACACTCAAAAATGAATGGCGTCTTAATTGGTATCATTTCAATATTTATATTCAATTCAATATTTTGACTTCTAACATAGTAGTCGTTTCAATGCCATGCAGATATCCATTTCAATTTCAAAACAATCTATGCGGTTGGTGTATAGCAAATTCTGATCAACACTCGTCGAGTCTTCGTTTTACTAATACCAATCAAATCCATCTTACAAACACAATGAAGCAACTAATCAGTCTGGAATACTTAATGTCACTCAATGAAATATTTACTTCGCCTAATCAAACATTACAGTTCAATTATTGTGGATTAGACGGGGTAGAGACCTTGTTGTATATGGTGAGGAAATCTCAATGTTTCAACTTTAATCTCTTTCTCCTTTCTGTCTTCTAGTTCATGGAAGATCGATCGATTTCACCAGTTCTACCTCGAGTTCGTGAATTTGTTGTGAGCTCAGGGCAAAATGTCGGGCCGATTGTGTTATGCGTTTGGATTCTTCTTATGCCAAATTTACAAGTATTAAATCTGACGAAATTGAACACCGATACTCAAGCAGGCTTAATTCAAGAATTATTGATTAACATAGATGACAATAAACAACTCAGATCTATATTTGAATCAGTTCCTAAAATGGTTCTTTTGAAAAGGTCTGATGACAAATCTCCGACGCCGATAGGTCTGATAGCACAGTTCAAAAGTGTTTTTGTCCATGCTGATGTTCGATGATGCATAATATGAGTCATGAACATGGAACGCATAATTGCATGTAGTTTTTATTTTTATATTTGTTTGTTCTTGAAGATGTAAACTGGAAATCTTTTTTTCGCATCAGTCTTCATTTTTTACAGAAATAATTCAGATAGAGAAGGAAGCACTAGCTATGTACAGTGAAATAATGTCAAACTAGATCGGACTGTAAGATAATTGAAATGCTCCACTAACTTCGTTATGGACTCAATTCTTTCCACTTAAATCTCAAATTCGAAGTTACACTTTTAATATGATTCAAAAACTGACAGCTAGTTAAAGATCAACTTTATTCAGCGAAATTCATAAACAAAATAGATGGAAATCCAAGAATCTTACTCCATTAGGAAAGTATGACTATCAAAGACTATCACAAGCAGATTATGATATCATAAAGTCGTCAATTTTAGACGAGGATTATGTGACGGTGCTCAGAGAATCAATTTCGAATGTGTTTGATTTTCATCGAACATTCTGATAGAATAGATTCTAAATGACAATACGTTCTATGAGTGGCGGCAATCGCCGCTCGAAAACGAATACCAAAAACTCTGAACTGTTTACACTCGTCTGGTTGCATACACCTGTGCAAGAAAGTCTGAAAACTGAAGACAAAGTACGTTCAATCATAAATGAACTTGAACAGTTTCAAGATGCAACCGAAAATGGTGAACATATCGAACAGAAATCTTCGCAAGATCGTTTATTTGTCATTGTGAGTGATCAACTCGAACGACAGTCAGTTCCATGCATTCGTCATTATCATCAAGTTATTTCAATATATGTATATTGTCTGGATAAAACAATCAATGAAGAATGGATGCATCGATATTGGAAAGTAAACCAAAGGAGAACAGAAGTGTTCTAAGTTTCGGATGTTTTCCAAGTGAAAAACATGGCGACCAATCAGGACGAACTCATCTTTCGAATCAAATTTAATAATAAAACTCAGAAAAAAGCGAACGAATTGTTGCCAGTCAATACACTCTTCTTCAAAGATATTGCAGGGAAAACAACTAGACAGTCAATTAGTCTTCAGTGAGATTCTTCTTGATCGACTAGTACAGATGACAATGAACTCGTCGCTCGTTTAAAAAAGCAGTATAAGGAAAACATGATTGAATTACAGTATCTTGCCGAGTTTGAGAAAGATTATTCACCAGATCGATTTTTGCATTGGTACACAGTAGAAACATTCTTTTATCGTACCTGAAATGCAAACAACCGGTTATAAGGTCGATCGAAGTCAATTGATAACCAATGATGAATTAGAAAATCTTCGAGCATCGATTCGACAATTTATCGAGATAAATTCTTTCTTCTCGACGAGCGTACTGTTTGAGAAAGTGTTGAACTTTCTTCGAGTGTCACTCGATTTCGCAAGATTGATGTTAGTCAACACAGTGTGCACGAAAAATAAGTGGAAGTACTGTTCATGCTTGGTTCTGTGTTTCGTTTGCAAAGTATTGAATGAAATGATGAGTATCGCATTTGGATGATTCGAATGGAGTTATGCGACGAAAAAAGAGTATGATTCTAAGCACGTTCTTCATCGATTGAAAGAACAAAATATCGGAAGAGAAGTCAATCTGCGAACTTTCGGAGAAGTTTTGTGGAAATTGGGAAAATTTGATCTGGCGAAGGAGTATTTCACTCGAGCGATCAAAGAACTTCCGTCAAATGATCCTTTACATGTTTATTTATATAAGAATTTGAGTGAACTCGCTTTGCAGACTGGTGACCACGAAAAACGTATCGAATATTCTCACAAATCCACGAAATGTATAAGAGAAAATGACGTTATGTTTGATTCAAATGTTGGTAAAAGAATGAAATTCGCTAGTAAGCTGCAACAACAGACATAAGCGATTGGATCCATTATCTTATGTAATCAATGTAATTGTCAATGAAGAGAAGGATTTTATATCGGTTTTGATCGAGGGAACAAACGAGCTATGAAATGGGGATGTCAAAGTTAATTAGTCCAACAAATTCTTATCGATGATACAGTTTGTTATGGTATCTGTATGGACAGCAAGGGATTTATCTACGTTTTCGATATAGCAAAACATGGGGCTAAATGATGGAAGGAAGATGAGAACAAGAAAGGAAATGAACTAAATCAATTTTTAACTGTCCGATTTTTGTATTTGTTGATGATGATGGAGGTAATGTGTATGTATCAGATCGCGACAACCATCGCGTAGTTAAATGAGTACAAGATGCGAGCAAAAGCATTGCAGTTGCTCGTAGACATGGTCAACTTGACGATCAGGACCAATTAAACTCTCGAGAAGGAATACTTGTACATCAACTAAGTCGAGTCTATATCTCAGGTAGTGGTAACATCGAATCGTAAGCTAATATAACAATGATGAAGAAGGTTCGTTTATTATTGGTAATAACGGAAGAGGAAAAGATGAGAAACCAGTTAAATCATCCAACTGGTTTGTCATTTGATTCCAAAGGAAATCTCTACGTTGCTGGCCATTATAATAATTGAATGCAAAAGTTTCTAGTGAATACAGAATAGAATTTTCATCAATCGCTCTTTCACATGTCAAGTAGTTGAGAAAATTTTTTGTTCTGTATGTGTGAATATGGTGTTGTGTCTTGATTACTTGAAACACATTCTTCTCTTCTACTTTTCGATTCTGTTTACTGCAATGTAACTATGAGCAAGCAGTCGTGCAGTTGAAATATAAACAGAAAAGCAAAAAACACGACAGTCTGCACCTACTTTGCAAACACCCGGACCATAAACTGTTACATTTATCATGACGACGACTACTGCGTTCTCCAGTAGAAATCTCTCTGCGAAAGCTGATCTGCATAAACAGCTTGAGTCCTATTGTCTTGTTTGGCTTGACGCAAGTGTCCATGAAAACGCCGAAATCGAAGATAAACTGCGTTGTGTGATAGATCAACTTGAAAAATTTGACAACGCTAAAGAATGTCAAGAATACATCGAACAAAGGTCTCGAACTGATCGCATCATACTTATCGTCAGTGGTCAATTCGGCAAACAACTAATCCCGATAATTCACAAACTCCGACAAGTTCTTTCCGTCTATGTCTATTGTATCGACCAAACAAATCACGAGCAATGGGCTAACCAATACTCTAAAGTAAATATTTCGTGCAAAAATACTTGACCATGGATTTTCTTACGTTCTGTAGATCAAAGGTGTTTTCACCAAACTCTGTGATCTGCTTTCACGCATTGCATCGGATCATAATATACAGAAGAAGATCGAAGATCCACTACCGATTTGCATTTTCAATTTCGACACGAATGTTGATCAAAGCATAACCATCGGTAACGATCAATTCGTTTTCATTCAAACATATCTCGATTTATTGCTACGACTAAACTCCAACGAAAATGATCGAATCGAATTAATCAATCGTCTAAGAAAACAATTCAAAGATAATCCAACCGAATTAAATCACATCTTCGAATTCGAACAAAGTTATTCACCCGATCAAGCATTGCAATGGTATACAAAGAAAACATTTTTCTATAAAACTTTGAATGCAGCATTGCGGCACGAGAACCTACATATGATATTTCTATACCGTTCGTATATCTTGGATATCTATCGTCAGTTAGAAGACAATCAAGTCCAACACATTCTCAAAGTTTATCGTGGACAAATGATAACGAAACATGAATTGGAAATTTTACGAAAGTCCATCGATCAGTTTATTTGTGTCAATTCATTTTTTTCAACAAGTCGTTTGTATAACGAAGCATTTGCATTTCTTCGTTCGTCGACTAATCTCGAACGAGTAATGTTCGAGATCGAAGCTGATCCGATGAGAGACGGTATCAAAGTATTCGCTGATATTCGTAAATATAGTGTTTATGCAAAGGAAGCGGAAGTGCTGTTCATGATTGGTTCAGTATTTCGAGTGAAAAGCGTTATTCGTAATCACGAGGATAATAAATGGTTGATTAAATTGAACTTGTCCAATGAAGAAGAATATGATCCGAAGGGCATTTATAAGAAAATGAAACAGAAGAATTCCAAAGGAGAAATCGACCTTCGAACTGTTGCACAATTCTTGTTGAAAAATGGAAAAGTCGATTTAGCAAAGAAGTACTTTATTCGGTCAATCAACGAAGCGTCAATTGATGATCCACAATGCGCCGATTTATATGATGATCTTAGTCGACTTGCATCGAAAGCATGTGACTATGATAAGAGTTTTCAGTATTTACGAAAATCGATTAAATGTAAACAGCAGACGAACGCTTCAACGGCAGGAAAATCACTCAAATCGACGAGTAAATTCATCGATTGATTTTTCGTTAACATATTTTTTCTTCTGTTAGAACAGCTGAAATGGAAACCAAATGGAATCAACATTACTGGTGAGAGTAAAGTTGGAGTTGCACTTTCGCATCCGTTTGGAATTTTCGTCACTAAACTCAAAAGCGTTTATATCGCTGATTGGGGTAATGACCGTATTGTTCGATGGAAATGTGGTTCGACCCTTGGTGAAATCGTCGTCGCCGGAAATGGTTTTGGAAATCGACTCGATCAGTTGTCGAATGTCACAGATTTAGTTGTAGATGAAAAAACTAGTTCGTATATCATTTGTGATCGAGGGAACAAAAGAGTCGTACGATGGTTTGATCGTAGTGAAACAAATCAACAAATTGTTCTTAATAATATTGCTTGCTATGGTATCTGTATGGATAGCAAAGGATTTATCTACGTTTCCGATACAGAAAAACATGAAGTTAAACGATGGAAAGAAGGTGAAAAAGAAGGCATTGTTGTCGCAGGTGGGAACGAGAAAGGCAACGAACTGAAGCAACTTAATTGTCCGACTTTTGTATTTGTTGATGATGATGCCAGTTTGTATATATCAGATCGCGACAATCATCGCGTGGTGAAATGGGTGCAAGATGCGAGCGAAGGCATTGTTGTAGCTGGTGGTAACGATTGTGGAAAAGATTTGAAACAATTATGTTTTCCCGAAGGGATAGTTGTTGATGCATTAGGCCATGTCTATGTCTCAGATTATGGTAATAATCGTGTGGTACGCTGGTGTGAAGGTGATAAGAATGGTTCGATTATTGTTAATGGTACTGGTGTTGAAAGGGACGCAAACCAGTTTTATCATCCGTCTGGTCTATCACTGGACAACGAAAATAATCTGTATGTTGTCGATCAATTTAACAATCGAGTACAAAAATATGAACTTGATCTTGAAGATATTTGTACAACAAATTGACTTCTATTTTTATTTTGATCGATATGTTGTAATCTTTGAGCTTTACAATTCCTTTTTATTATTTCATCTTTTTTCGTCACTCATAATTTTTGAAATAGGAATAGTTGGAGATTGACTTTTTACTTAACATCATCGGAACTTCGAAGAAAACATCTCACTGGTGTCACTTATCACAAAGGTAAAGAGGAAAAGCCAGTACATATGAATTAAAACCGTTGTATGAAAAGAAAAATGAATCTTAATGAAATTTATTTCAGTTCTCGAATAATAAATTCAAAAATTTCATCAAAAAAAATAAATCTCATAGATGATTACAGATGATATCTCGACCAATACCTTTCAAGATCAAGGAACGAAATTCATCATAGGTCAAATTCCCATCTGCATTTATGTCAACTTTTCGAATGTAACTTCTCAATGCATCACTTGTGACATACTGATTGATTGTCGTCAAAAATACACTAAGTTCTTCAATATGAATAAAACCTGATCGATCGCGATCGAGAATATCAAAAGCCTTTTCTAATTCGAATTGATCGTAGTGTCCCATAACAAACGGTCGTAAAACTAAGATAAAATCATCGAACGATAGAGCATCGATTGCACGCGTTATGAGCTGATTGTATTGATCACGTTTTATGTTGGCAGTGTAGGCTCGTATACGTCGCTCTTTTTTACTTGTCACACCAAGAGAAACAGCTTCATTGGTAACTTCTTCAAATTCATAATCTATTTCATTGATTTGACCGAATTGTCGCGTAATCGTTTCAGTAACTGTAAATTCCAAATTCATTTTGAAGGTGTACTACTGGTGATGCAGGTACCTATTCGAGAACAACTAACCGTAAATAGTGGATGAAACATGTCGACGTAGGTTTTGCTTTGGCCATATAGATGTTTCGTTAGATAAGAGCGTTTTCTTATCATTATCTTTGCGACAACGCCGACAAAGGAATTCGACTTTTTTTTTCTTACACATCTACCTGAAAAACAGAGATGTAAACACATGTCTCAGAAAAGATAAATTTATGTCTTAAAACCCCTTGTTTGGTGACACAACAAGATTGGATGTTTAAAATAAGCATTTTACTTGATTAGTTCTTGTTTTTCTCTTCATGGTTATGACATATAAATATGATAGGTATGCTTCACAGCTCATTAGATTGCTGTCAAAAGCAAGAGAAATCCGGATGATCTATCACAATTGACAAGTTTGATATATAAAATGATTGTAAGCAGATTATGTTACCGGATTTTCAAATTCAGTTAGAGCAAAGATATATTCTCAAGATTTTTCACTAATCAACATTCAAACATTAGTGCAATCCAATGTCGCTCACGTTTCTTACCCAGCAGTTTTATATTTACATCGGTTTTTTTCTCATTGTGACCGGAGTCTTTGGCTCACTATTCAATATTACAGTTTTTCTTAGTCTGAAAACATTCCGACAGAACACGTCTGTGTTCTATTTAACAATCATGTCGTTTGTTAATATTGGCCAATTGTTATTCGGTTTATTTTCTCGAGTACTGATCTCTGGATTTGCAATCGACTGGAGTGCTACATCAATTGTTTTCTGTAAACTTCGACTAACTTTACTTAATCTGTGTTCATTAGTTTCCTATACTTGCTTATGTTTGGCTATATTTGACCAATATCTAGCCACATCGACACGTCCACGTTGGCAGCAATGGAGTAGTTTGAAAACAGCTTATCGTTTAACATTGCTATTCACTTTCATTTGGATTCTCCATCTCATTCCGTATCCAATATTCTTACAACATGTTACATCACGTACGACAGGCAAAACGGTGTGCAGTGTCATAAACGATGCTGTGTCCGTGTATCGAAATTACTATGTTACTCTTGTTTTGGTTGGTTATTTGCCGGATATAATCACTGTTGTGTTCGGTGTCTTAGCTTACAACAATATACGACAAATAGCCTATCGCACCTTACCACTGGTTCGTCGAGAGTTAGACAAACAGTTAACGGTGATGGTTTTTGCACAAGTTATTGTCAATTTAGTGACTAATACTCCATGTGTTACGATGATTGCTATTACATACTCAATGGGGACGATTCAAGATTCATCTGTTTTAGAAATTACACAATTTGTGAGCAATGCGACAACCATCATCTTCTATTCGTACTTTTCGGTAAGAATATCGATTTTGCGGCTTGAATCAACTGATTTTTTTCTAGAGTTCATTCTATATTTATATATGTGTATCTGAACGATTCCGTCGGCAATTTATTTATGTTATTTCGCAAATGCATCCATACCGATGGCAACAACAAATAAAGCCAAACAATCAAATTGTTCCAACATAACATAGGGGTACTTTCCGTTACTGAAGAAAAAAGTATTCCGTTTTTCAATGTGCATTAGGTACAGTCAAAGATCGATAGAGTTCGACAAATCGGAATTCTGCATTGTAATTTTTCGATAGTAGAATAAAAACAGAGCAAATCAACATTATTCGGACATATCAAATGAAATGGGTTGAGAGATACAACCATGGTGTACGCACTGGTCGCATACATCCGTAATTGAAAGAGATGATTAAACGAGGAAATGTTAACAACGTGAATATGAACGGTGCTGATCGAATACGTTGATAACGACATAACTGTTTTTTGTAAATGTTCTTGATAAGTCTAATCGGGCCACACAATTATTCGTCGACGAGCTATTTTTCTAATGATACATATGAAAGTGATTAAACTGATCAGAAAGGAAGAATTATACCTTTGAATCGATGAGATGTATTGGACCGGGCACCAACTTCGCTGTTCGTCATCATCAAAGTCATCGATCACTGTGAATCCCATATCTTGTTGCCTGTCGACTCTTCCATCGATTGAGATGCATTGTTTGTTTTATGCTTACTATTCGCTCAATGGCTACACACGTATGCAGCCATTTTGTGAAAGAATCAAATGACAAGATTTCATTATTAATATCAGAATTGTGCACGTTAATCTAATCGATGAAGCGAATAGATATATATATTTACGCCCACTGGTCGAGTTTTCTCTTGATAGAACACCATTGACTAAACCAATGACAAGTAGAATATCATTGATGACAGTACTTATTTGAAGAATCGGAAAGCTATCCATTTCGATGGACAATACTGCATAGTGCTTTACAGTCCTTATTTCTGAATGCCAATCTATTGGAATACAATGCATAGTGAAGCGCTTGTTCACAGTAAATATTATTCAGATGAGGAAATGAAGTCAGCATAATTTCTCATTAATTCTTTATCTCGTTGATTTGAACAAAACTCACGACGAACTGAAACAAATGCATAATTTATTTATTTACTATCCGCACATTGAAAAGTCTTTGGAGAGCACCTAATACATTATTGGCATCGGTATTCACTACGCTCATTACAATACGTAGTTTTGAATTGATCACACTATCGCTCATCTTCTCTATTGATGCAGTTAATGTTCCCATCGCATATTTCACGTCAATCAAGACAAAGAGACCGATTTTGATGACAACATCCATCCTTTCTACTTGATCGATTTGTGCAAACCAACTAAGCAACTATTCGCTAGTAATACCTACTCATCTTAGTGCATCAAAATGCATGGTTTACAGGACGTTCTCCTTGGAAACTGTATGCAAGTCACCGTTGAAGTCAACCCGTTGGCAATAAACTATCAGATGACACTCATGACGACGATGTGATCCACTTTCCTTACTACTATCAATTAAATACATATATAAACAGCATCGTTCGGTTGAAAGTCATTGTCAATTAGTGACATTATTAGAGACGATAAAAGGGTGTCACTTTAGTTTTAATGTTTCATGATAGTTGATAAAAACAAACGCATTTCTTTTTACAAAGTATAGCAAATGTTTCGAGAGGAAAAGCATTGATCATCTCTATTTCGAGTAAACTAGAAACAAATATTTCCTATAAGCATTATTTATTTCTTAATATGAAATAATACACTAATGTCATACGCATTCTCAACTGAGAAAAACATGGTATCTGCATAAAAAATGTCATTTCCCAAGATAGTAAAAGATCTGAAGTATGTTCTTGAACTTTGAAGTAGTCAAATCACGGTAGAAGAAATTTGTACTAGTTAGTTTTTACACAATGAACCATTGCACGATGCGCGGAATAGATGGCAAATATCGGTACTCGTTTTCGCCCGTCTTGGTAACATATTTACTGGATTGAGCCCCAGAATTACATGCCAGAGATGCTCAAAACTTCCACCGAACCATTTCGTACCGCCTTTTCCTGGTTGTTCACGATCGAGTTCTGTCGTACAATATGGCTCTAGACTTGCACGATAGAGTGCTGTCCATTGTTCGTATGTATAATGTTGAATACGTTCTTTTCTTACATAAAACTGTGCACAACATGTAGTTGATATCAGATTATTATCTTTTGGTGTTCTCTTATCGGGATTCAACTGTGCTTCGGCATCAAAACCGAAAAAAGTTAATAAACGTGCTGCACATTTGTACATTAAGCCGATATTATCCTTCGGGTCGCGACTCCATATGGACCACGGTCGATCTTGAATCCAAAAAGTATTGATATTGGCATAATAAACATCATCGCGAACACATTGAGCTGCTTCAATCGGATGTGGCGAGTGTGCATGAGGATTACCATGAAGAAATAACATCTTATCAGGTAAATCATAATAATAATCATAAATAAATTTTAAATAAACACCGGCTTCTTCATGTACATTTTGGCAGTAGGGCCAATCATATGGAACTGTCGAGTTTGGATCAATACGTTGATATAAGTGAATGTCATAGGACCGAGACGGATTCGGATTGAACAAATCGAGACCGTCACGTATCCAAAGTGGCCAACTTGAACGATCCGCCCAATTGATTTCCTTCCATAAAGCTGGAATAACCACCAGTCGATTCTTTTTCCATTTACTACGCATTGTCGATGGTGTAGACAGTGATGAATTCATCATTGAACTTGAAAACGGGCGGAGAAATACAGTTGATAACATGTGTGAAGATTTCAGGTTACTAATAACCAGCCATATGACAACACCAGAAAGCAGACTAAACACGATGATCCAATTTGATTTTCTACATAAATATATGTGTAGACAACAAAAATTCGCTCGAAGAATATGATTTACTTGATGGATGATATCATAGTAATATTAGAGAAAACGCTGTGAAATCTTCCTGCCACAATATACGGAGCAAATGAAAATTTGTATGCGTTGATATACCTTGAAAGAACTATATTAAACCAAGCCTGTAGATTTGAGAGAATGAACGCATCTTCATTCCTATTGACGGAAAGCTAAGCGTATGTCTGAAATTGATGTCGGATCGAACGTTTGGTGATCATATCTATTTTCTTCTCTAATTTAACGCGTTTGAAGCACGATTCAACGATGGAATCAAAAAACGCAACAGTCACTCGCTAACCGCTTTCACGTCTTTTTGCTGTCACAGACGTTACATAGAGATTGTGCTGGGGTACGATTCATACTAAAAACTATTGCTTTTCTCAACATACATAAGTAATCAAAAGTCGTCAACGACAATTGTTAGCTCATAATATAGGGACATCAGCGAAAGAGAACGAAAGAGAGAAGAATCGAGAAAAAGTGACCTTCGTGGGACTCGAACCCACACCTTCTGCTATCCGGGCAGATGTCCTAATCCAGTTAGACTAGAAGGACCATCTTAATCTCTAGTCTAGCGTTGTGTGATTCATCACAAACGCTAACACCTTACCCCTTTGGGGAGGTGCAGGAAAGGAAAACATGCTGATTGCCCAACTTCTCCACCAATTGTTAGCTCATAATATAGGGACATCAGCGAAAGAGAACGAAAGAGAGAAGAATCGAGAAAAAGTGACCTTCGTGGGACTCGAACCCACACCTTCTGCTATCCGGGCAGATGTCCTAATCCAGTTAGACTAGAAGGACCATCTTAATCTCTAGTCTAGCGTTGTGTGATTCATCACAAACGCTAACAACAATTCTTTAATTGATGAACATCACCTATTTCTATCTTTTTTACAGTCGGTACCTATTCGCAGATGACATAATCATCACGGATAGGCATGTCGCTACATTAATATTCTCCGTGCACTTTCCTTATTTCAAGCTTTTAATAAATCAATATATGCTCATATATTATAATTATAAAAGAGAAAAGTTTCAAGTCGTTCAATAAGTTGGTTGGAAAACTTACAAGTGACATTGTCAAGTTACATCAGTGGTTGTTCCATTGTAGAAAAAACAAACACTAAGGAAATCAATGAATAAATTAGTATTTCAGCTACTTGAGAGAAAAAATTAAAGAACAATGATGTTTGTTTAGAGAAAAAACTTTGGGTGTAATTGTTCCTGTTCTCAGTCTGTTATGCTCGCAAATGAAGACATATCCAAGCGCGTCACACGTTGGGAGCGAGGAAAGGCAGTCGCATAGCAACTTTCCTTACTTTTATGCTGGGTTTCATACTACAGACGGTTCTCTGTTGTTTCACAATTATTTCTTTACCGTTTGTATGAATTTGTTTGAGAAAAGGACATCGAAGAAACAACCAGAGACAATATAAACAACAGGAAATGTACACTATGTATTGAGTGATTGAAACATATTTTATATGATATATTTGCTACTACGATCATATTCATATCTGGTGAAGTTTCTTTTATTGGGTATAAATACAATAGCTTTGTGAAGTAATTAACGTAGAAAAGATTTAAGGCACTGAAGAAATCTTTGAGTCTATTATTTGTATCGAATTTGATACTTTCATGAGGATTTTTATCATTCATCAAACAGTTAATGCATATGTATATTATATGCGTAAAGTTCAGTAATGTGAATGTGTTTATTAGTTATTATTGATGTTTTCTTCTCAAAAACACTATCGTAAACGCATCGTTAGTTTGTAATGTTAAAAAAGAAAATAAATGTTACGGTTCACAATCAATATTTATTCTGGTGTATTGATCATAAATTTTTGAACACGTTGGTTGCAAAAATCACTAACGTAAAGATTACCGCGTCGATCAAATGCAATGCCAAATGGACGACTAAGCTGAGTCGAACCATTGCCCATAGTGCCTTCACCAACAATGACGGTGCCTTTGGGCGCACCTGGTTCCCAGCGGACAATTCGATGTTTACCCCAATCGGCAACATAGACATTTCTGTCTTCATCAACGATCAATCCGAAAGGATCGGCTAGCGATTCAGGATCAACGCTGTAATATTTATTTGTACCTGCAACAACTTGACCGACTTTAGCACCTTTTTCCCATTTAACAATACGATGATTGCCCCAATCAGAAACATATACAGATTGTTCTTTATCAACAAAGATACACATCGGATGACTGAGATGCTTCAGCTTAGCACCTTTTCCATGGCCACCGGCAACGACGACTCCCGTTGTTTCTCCAATTTTATAACGTTTTACTTCGTGATTTTCATAATCGCAAACATAAAGATAACCTTCATGGTCCAATGCGATACTCGATGCAAGGATATCGGGTATGATTGTTTTAATACCCGAGTCATTTTTTCTTGACCACTGCGCAATGCGTCGGTTACCTTCGTCAGCAATAATAAAACTATCGGTAGCTTTGTCTAAAATGATATCTTTGGGATTTCGTAAACGATCACTTCGCTCAATTTGTGCACCTTCTCCGATAACCATTTCACCAGTCGTTGCGCCATCTTTCCAAACAACAACTCGATTGTTGGAATAATCAGTAATATACACATTTTCGTCGTCATCTACATACATATACGATGGAAAATTCAAATGAGCTAAACTTGTGCCCCATCGTTTGCTACCAGCAACCGTAATACCTTCCTTCGACCAAGTTGTTCCTTCGTTAAATTTGGGGATACGTGCTGACGCAAGGTTTTCAGTTTCAGTACCACTACCCATCGTTGTGAGAAAGATTGACCGAATCGACTGCTTTTTTTTTACAAAAAACTACCTCGCTTTATATCTTATCGCACTATTTACTGATTCATTCAATTGGATTGATGTGTATTGCTTTTTCTTCACTTTATCGATATGATTGTTATTTGGCCATGTGGGTTGTTACGCTTGGTCGATTCAAATAAAGACATTCTATACTATAGTATTAATGCTATACTTTGTTCGTTTTGTATTTGTTCTCTACGGATGGCTAAATATTCAAATGATAGAATGAGAAACAGGGTAAACCAACCGAAAATAATGTTGTTATTGTGGATGAAAACATCTTCATCTCTTGTTCATATTCTGATAATCCAGTGGTTCGAATAAGAGTGTCTGTTGCAATCGATCAATAGAATCTTTGCGCATGTGACTTTAGGTCTCGGTTAGAACGAGAAATATGTTCTCTTTAATATATTTTATGTCAAACAAGTGCACTAGGAATTCAGTCCTTCTACTAAAAGTACTGATGACTTCTCCCAAAAGCGACATCTTTTTAAATATAATCTATACGTTGAATACTAAACAATAAGGCTTTCTATGACACATTATAATCGACGAAAGACTACTGCTTTAGGTAATCGAATAGAAAATGCAAAGAACATTCCGTTTCTATCGTGTCAACTCCAATATATTATTGCAACGAAATCTTAGTGATAAAACAAAGTCACAAACGAAACAGTCATCAGTAGTCGTTGACGCTTGGGGTCAACACGTCACTCTACGCCATGTTCAAGATCCTATGTTTGATAGTTTACGTCGTTGGACCAAAGCACTCAATTATCACGAAGCACCTAGCGTTCCTTCGACGATTGCAGCACTTGACGAAGCAGGTGTTGATCGTATGTTAATTAGTGCATGGTACGCACCGAATAATATCATGATATCGAACGAAGAAGTTTTCAATTTTGTATCTCAATCCAATGGACGACTCGTTGGCGTTGGTTCAGTCGATATAAGTCGACCGCAGTTAGTTATGCGCGAAATTCGTCGCTGTATTGAAAAATACGGTTTTAAAGCTATTCGTGTTCTTCCGTGGTTGTTTCAAGTACCACCAACTGATCGACGGTTTTATCCGGTGTATACTGCGTGCTGTGAATTGAATGTTCCATTCTGTACACAAATTGGTCATACTGGTCCGTTGATGCCATCGGAGGTTGGTCGTCCTATCTATCTCGATCAAGTGGCACTTGATTTTCCCGATTTAACCATCGTCGGAGGACATATCGGCTATCCGTGGACAGAAGAAGCTATTGCCGTTGCAACGAAACACCCCAACGTGTATATTGATACATCAGCTTATACTATTCGACGTTATCCTCGTGTACTTATTGAGTATATGCGCGATACTGGTCGGAAGAAAGTTCTATTTGGTTCAAACTATCCAATGATCAATCCGGTTAAAGCACTTGAAGATTTAGATACGTTAGGACTGGATGAATCTACGCGTGCTCTCTTCCTTAGTCAAAATGCTGTACGTGTGTTTCGACTTTAGTTTGAAAACCTTGTTTTTATCTATTTTACTTTATTTGAATGTAAGTCCTATATCGAAGAATTGCTTCAAAATTCAAAAGTGACATTCAGACTCTCATCGTAAGATATCTTTTTTGTTTTCTTCTTCCAACATACATGTGTCATGAATGCTTGTAACATCTGATAACTAACGAAAAAGGTTGTTTTGTATTCCTTTTCTTCCTACCAAATATTCGCTATCAAAAAGACATATCTGAATAGAACATGATCAACAAATAGACAGAAGCGTTTCTAGACACATAAAAAAATTAGTGAGGTCTTTCGCGAGGAGCTTGGTATTCTCGAGTTAGAAATTTATTTGATCAAAAGGTATCTTAATACGATATTTATATTGGAAATTAGAATACTAGCTGATTACAATGGGTACCTATTTTTCAAAATTATGCTCGTCTCCGTCAACAGTAGGCACATCAAACGACTCTAGTGACAACCGTTCGACGGCACTGCAAGAACAAGAAATACATCGTTGGGCTTTTGCCACATCTGATACTGTCGTACGACTTTACGACGCAAGAAACGATGCATTTTCGCAGACGTCATCGGACGAAATTTCGTCAGCAGCAGTTACAGTAAAATCCCAGACCACTCCAATCGTATGTGCTGGGAAAGTGAAGGAAGAAAATTTGCGCGAGCTAATGAAGATTGATGCAGATTCATATCTGAACGTATGTTTAAACATAACAAATACACATGGAATCACTTCAATGGTTAAGGAAGTATTCGTAATTGATGAAAATACTCGCTACTTACTGTATTATCAAGAAACACAACAAATGCAGTTCAATGATCAACCGATCGTTGATAAATCAAAAAAACGAGAAAGATATCTTAGGATGAACGACGCCACGCACGTTCTCACTAAGATAAAATGTGGTATTCAAGTTTTAGTTTTATTCCAGGTCGTACCAGGTCAGATAGATGCTTTCGATCAGCTACTTGAAAGAACTCGTAGCAGATTTGCTGCACAGATTTTCGATTTAGAATCACCTGATCAGGATTTATTCGAGAAATCCAGTAAAATTAAGGTGTTCTCTAATGCAGCAGATCCAGCGCAGTTAACAAGCTTACCGGACATATGCAAAACACTAGTGAACTTAAGAGTGGCTACGGCTCAACAATGTCCTATGGAATATATCTTTCGGCCGATCACTTCTCTTTTTCCATGGTACCGTAGTGAAAAAGCAGGATATCATCCGATAGATGAATCAGTTATGAATCAAATAGAAATCCATGTAAATAAGGTGTTGTTGAGCTGGAAGCAGTTTTATGTGCCACTTGATTCTACAATAGAAGAAACGATGCGAAAGCATATTAAAAAGCAACTGGAAGACATTCAGAAACAACAACCAAGCGTAGACAACGCATATTCAGTGAGTATCAATAAACTTCGCCAAATAGTGTTCGATATTCGTCGTGGAAAGATCGATTCCAATGTTTCGCTGGCGGATGTATTTGCTGGTACTGAGGTACTAACGAAAGCGGTTGAACAGCGAAATAAACTGATAGAAAAAGCGAAGTTCATTCAGAGTGTTGAACAGCAAAACATCAAATATTGGAATGTTGCAATGCATATTTCCCAATCCGACGTGGAACTGGTAGTGGTTGAGCAAAAACTGTGTAAAATGACCAACAGAGCGCGTATATTTTGTTTCAACGACAAATTGAAAAAAAAGTTCTTCTCAAAATGGGAAGAGTACCATAAAGAACTTATTGATAGACAGAATGGTGATGACGTAATCTATGCTGATTTCTCCTTTATTTCAATTAAGCTGCCCGAAATGAAAATATTAGATCCAACTGGTATCTGTAAACAAAAAAAGAAAACGTTAGAAGAAGGAGACTCTGGCACTAAGCCGTCATCCAACAAAACAGTAAGTTCAGAACAAAGAAACAATCATCCGACGGAAAAAGTGATTCTGCTTCTTGGAGAATCTGGAAGTGGAAAATCAACTTTCATCAATGCCGTCGTCAATTATTTTCACTTTCATACTCTAGACGAAGCTCTCTCACAGAAACCGATTGCACTTATACCGATCTCATTCATTATTACTGAAGGTGATGATTTCCAAGAACGTCTTCTCACCTTTGGTGAACAAGATCCTAACGAAGATAATCGTCATGCGGGACAATCGGTCACTCAACAATGTCGGTCATATGTTTTCTCCATGGATGAACATACTAAAATCAGACTTATCGACACACCAGGAATGGGTGATACTCGTGGAATCGATCAAGACGATACCAATATGCAACACATTCTATCATTCGTCTCTAATCTTTCACATATCGATGCCATTTGCATTCTTCTCAAACCCGATAAAGCAAGACTCGACGTTGTCTTTCGTTCATATTTTAGTCGTTTGGTGGAATTCTTAGGAGCAAAAGTTCACGATAACATCGTATTTTGTTTCACGCATACACGGTCAACATTTTATGGTCCGGGAAACACAGGATCTTTATTACGCAAGATGTTGCAAACGGAGAAGAGTGAAATTCCGTTTCAGAAAAACAACACATTTTGTTTTGATAGTGAATCATTTCGATATTTGATTGCAAAAACACATGGTATTCACTTTGATAAATTTTTAACAGAGGAGTGCAAGAAAAGCTGGTCAAAATCAGAAGCTGAGTCACATCGTCTGGTCCAATACGTATGCACTACATTGCAACCCTGCTTGAAAGATGACTGGCGATCGGTTGAACATGCTCAATTCGAAATCAAGCGAATAGCTCGTCCAGTGTTGGAAACAATACGAAATACCGCGAGAAATATTCTAATATTACAGAACAATTCCTCGCAATCATTGATTAAAATACACGCACAATCTGTCGTTGGAAATGCGATGATATGCCCAATAAATCACCGCCGAATGAAGAATATCGATGGATTATGGATCCTTGAAACTGAATCCTGTAATTTCTTCGATCAATGCTCCAAATGTTCGTGTACTTATTCTGAACATGCTAAAATTGATTATGAATTGAAATATAAAAAATGGAAGAATGAAAATAACAAACCAACTCTACATGAGCTGGAAGCAACCCGAAATAGACTATGGCAAACGGTCATAGTGTTTGGCAGATTTGTTAAGGACAATGGTTTGCTTTCGAAAAACAACGACGGTCTTTACATCATTTTCAAACAGATGATCGTTGAAGAAGAACATATTTGTTTGCAAGATGAACCACATGAACTCAACGATCGGCTCTGCCAGGAACTAAAAAGGCTGAAAAAAGATTATCGACAACAATGGCAATACTCAACCTCAACGCGAGAAACAACACCTCTATCTACTATATATGATGAAATAAAAATAGCACGAGATAATTCAGATGTTGCTGCTCAACTGGATGCGATTAAGGAAACCAGAGCAATGCAGATGACAGTACAGGAAAAATATGTTTCGATTTTGGAAAATGGTCCATCGTGTTTTTAACCATGAAATGCATTCTTAATATGTGAGTTTTTTCCTTCAATAAATGTTATCAATTTCATTCGCCTATGAAAAATTACAAGTATAGCCTAAGATACTGAATAGGCTGTTTTCCTGGCTTTCGCAGAGTTCAACGGACAGACGCTGAGATTTGTCAGTGACTGACGTGTGTTGCAAAGAAAAAAAGTTATATTTTGTGAATATTATCGTCAAGATCTTGTTTCTAAAGATAGTTACACCCACCAACGAAAAGAAAGAATAACAACAAATTCATATCTATGTAGTCAATCCGTCGAATATAAATAGTTCACATTATTTGTGCCAATGCATCAGGAATGAGTCGCCTGATCGATAACGATCGATCCATCCATCAGCTGACACGTTTTCTATATGTTTCACTAGTATATGTCTACTAATCATTATTCTTGATAAGACATGTTATACAGTTTCGATGTTGTTAGGTTGCCAATGGTTACCTTACCTTTCTTGAATTCAACTATAATATGCTTGGTATCTGCATTTTTGGACTTCAAAATCATCACAGACAACATCATCTACCGGACTCTCCTTATGCACACTTCGAGGTTATCTCGTATCTGCTTCAGCTACTCTAGCACTATATTCATTTGTCTACGAGCAATTTACCGATAAATTTTAGTTGTATATCCAAACCGCTTTCTTTGACGTTCGTACAGATTTCAAAATTTTCTTACTGTCTGCGCATGGATACGCGCTTTGGCAGACCGTCTGATATTTTCGCTGACCAATAAAGTTCTCTACGATCTCGACTATCAAAGATGCCGTTCATCTTTAAATGTGTCGCGCTCTGTCGTATAAGGGTCGATTGTTGGTTTCCCTCTTCCTACGATAGTAAGTAATATCTTCTGCATGAGCCTATGTCGACATGTCAAGTAAATGTTCTGGTTCGTGCTCACTTATGACGATTATTGTATTTTATGCGAAGGAACTACTTCAAAGGGTTCTCATAAAGAGAATCAAACGACATCCGACAAGAATAACTGCAGCAAGGGTGAGTGAAACTAGAGAATCTGAACTGAAGCAAGTTCGACTTGGATTTTATTAAGAGAAAGTCGTGCTTTTTGTTCTTCATTTCTTATTACAAAAATAAATTCGAAATTAAACAGCATGCGTTTGATTACTAATCATCAGTTTAGCAAGTACAGGAAAATGATCCGACGGATAGTTCTGACCATTTGAATCTGTTAGAATTGCATGTTGAATCGTTTTGAAATATTGTGGTGTAACAAAAATGAAATCAATTCGATCGCCTAAGCCTTGACCTACAAAGAAAGTTGACCATGTACTAGTGGGACCATAGTGCGATGCTTCCGTTAAATTCATTGCATCTTGCAGAACAGAACTATTCACAATTACACGATAAGGGTCAGAATCAGGACCGGTATTGAAATCACCAGTGAGGATTACCGGTGCATCAAATTTCGTGATGTTTTCGATACGTGTAAGAATTAGCTCAGCACTTTGTTGACGAGCAGTTTTACCAATATGATCGAAATGTGTGTTAAAATAATAGAAGACTTGATGAGTAAGTCGATCACGAAGTTTCACCCAACTGCAAACACGTGTAACGTCAGCGTCCCATCCTTTGCTACCAGGAACTTCCGGAGTTTCAGATAACCAGAATGTGTTCTGGTCGAGTAGTTCAAAGCGACTAGCTCGATAGAATACAGCAGAGAATTCACCTTTTTCTTTGCCGTCATCGCGTCCAGCACCGTAGCTGTCAAAAGTCGGTAGAGCACTTTTTATATCATTCATTTGATTCGGCAGAGCTTCTTGAACGCCGAAGAGATCCACTGCATGATAACGAATTAAATTTACGACACGATCTTTACGAAAAGACCATCGATTGATTCCATCACTAGCTACATCAAGACGTATATTATACGTCATCACTCGAAATGATGTATCGCGTACCATACCTACAAACATAAGCACAGATAATGGATGAGTTTCATGCTCAAAATGGTTTACCCATTCGTCCGATCGGTTTTGCTAGAGGTATATTCGTTTTTCTTGTCACAAAAAGAGTGGTGGAAATGACAATTGTAGTGATGATACATACAACAGCAACGGCACTGATGATCCAACTTATCGTTTTCATTCTAAATATACACTTCGTCTATCCTTGAACCATTACAACAAATTTTGAAGACGTACTTCATCGGAAATTCGGCCTGATTTTGTTGATCAGTTCCTATACTTTCACCTGATTGCTGTTGGTTCATAGCTTGTCTTTGTTCGATCGTATTGTAAAATACAGTAGCGAATAAATATCATTATCTGTATTTATTAAGCATAGATTAACAAAATACGACTAGCATTACTGTTGATATTTGCTCGACGAAAATAAAGTAAAAGAAAGTGTGTACCATCATAACTTATTTTTCTGTCCTTATCTAATGAAAGACTATCATCACGCAATTACATTTTGTTTTATTTCGAAAAAAATGTCGACACACGATGATGGTCCATCGAAAGCAGCTCCGCAAGTGTCGGATTTGACTATAGAGAATATTACGCAAAATGCCAAGCTCGTTAATAGTGAAACAACGAATGGTCGATTAAAATTTTTAATGGACAAATTAATTGACCACCTTCATGATTATATTCGTGAAACTCGTTTAACGACGGAAGAGTGGACAGAAACAATTCGTTTTCTGACTTCATCCGGACAAATATGTAACGAAGTTCGACAAGAATTCATACTATTAAGTGATATTCTTGGTGCAAGTGTTCTCATCGATGCTTTGAATAATCCCAAACCACCAAATGCAACCGAATCAACTGTTCTAGGGCCATTCTACACAGAAGATGCAGCCGATGTGGCTAATGGTGAAAGTATTGCATCGCCAAATAAAGGTGAAATCTGTCTTGTACTAGCTACAGTTAAGAACACCAAAGGAGAACCAATCGAAGGTACAAGAATAGATGTTTGGGAAACTGATGGCAATGGTCTGTATGATAATCAATATGAACATCGAGAGAAACCCGACATGCGTGGTCGTTTAACCAGTAATAAGCAAGGTGAATTCTATTTCAAATGTGTCAAACCAGTTTCATATGCCGTTCCAACAGATGGTCCTGTTGGAGGTCTTCTAACAGCACTCCATCGGTGTGCTTATCGACCTGCACATATACACTTTCGTCTGTCAGTTCCTAACAGTGACTACGATGACTTAGTTACAGCTTTATATATCAACGGTGATCCATATATAACTTCCGATGCTGTATTTGGTGTTAAAAAGAATCTTATTGTCGATGCAAATAAAGTCAATGATATAACATTAGCAAAGATGTATGAAGTCAACGAACAAGACTGGCTAATACGATACGATTTCGTCATGACCACAAAGAAGGAAACTCAAGAATTGCTTTAAAACTATTTTTATAATTTTAAGTATCGTTGGTCCTATTCGTTGCTTTCTGTGTATCATTCTTTCCTGCACATTTTTTTATTTACTTCTCTGTTCTGTGATATTCATCTTCTTTTTTCCGTCCTTTTCTCTCTATAGCTGTCGTACTTTAGTTACGTATGATCATAGGAGTGCAAAAGAAAAAAAAAAGAACAGAAAAAAGCACTCACCTACAATTCTACGATGTATACAAATGGTACAAAATATATTACCGTAGGCACTTTCAAGCAAAAAATAGACTTGAAGTTGGAGTAGGTTCACATTTTTTCCCGAGAGCCATAATTCCTACTTACAAAACATTCGCTGAATACACATGTTTTATCCTCTACGGACAATCGTACTTAGAGATCATTTACGTTTTAGATATGCTTCGATTGTGCACAACACCGTTCTGGGTGTGTATATAGATATCGTAGTCGTCAGATTTTCTTTTATCCCATATTCTTTAGGAGCATCATGTTCTCAATTCAACGTATCCGTACGTCCCAAAATGCTTCCGTCATACCGTCCTTCAATGGATTCCAATAAGTATTTTCTGGATAGCTGTACCATTATGGTTGTATATGTTACCGAAACGAAAATCTCAACCACGAGCACTGAAAATATCAACTCTATTCATGGTGAAAACAGTATGTCGTGATGAAAATGCATTTGGATTTAACAAAGCAAAAAATGTATTTACCGTTTTTATAGATTCTTACTGGTTTATTTATTCTTATTCAAATTTCTCGTATTAGTTATTCTGCTATTAAATTAAATGAGCCAACATTGTATGCGATCTTACTGGCATCATTTTTCTATCTAATCACATCACTTTTTACTCTATGGACTATGAATTACGATCGATTGAAGGGTATGTTCTCATCGGGATTACTCTGCATCTTTTGGCTATTGGTCACATTAACTAGCCTACCGGATGTTATTGACTATTCTGTTGTATTTTCTCAACAAATCAAGCACTTTCGATATGTGACATTATATATAGAATTAAGTATAATTTTATTCCATTTTTTATTTGCATTGAGTTTATTCATTGCTAATTGTTTCGCGGAAAAGCATTCTTTCGTGAAATCGACAACAGATGAACAAGTAGGATGAGTGATTCTCCTTCCTATTCTAATGACATTTTGGAAATTGTAGCCTGTATTTCTTGAATCTTATGTCAGTCTTCCATCGAAACTGTTTTTTGAATGGGTGACACCTTTGATTCTGCAAGGTTATAGAAAACCATTGACAGAAAAAGATTGTTGGCAACTACCAGCATCCGAACAGACAGTTACTGTTGTTCGACAAGTACAAAAGACTCTAGACAGGTAAAAACACACACTTACAGTACGTTATCTTGTGATTTCTATATATTCGGCAGTCAAATACCACAGATTCCAAAATATACGAATGGCTATTTACAATCGAATGAAATCAAAGACGAGAATGAAAATCTTGTGAGTAATCAACGTCTAGTTTTACATGAATGTCTCATTGAACCGTCTATTGTAGCTGACTGATCAAGTAAGTTTGAATGGAAGTCTGACTTCGCATAAGCTTCAAATGAAAATTTTTATAAAAGCCTGAGGTTCACGTGAAGAAACCATCCTCGAAACATCAAAGACCACTTGTGCTATGGCGTGCACTTTTTCGAACATATCGCCATCGCCTCATCGCAGGTGGACTCTTACGAGTTTTCGAAAACTGTACATTATTCGTTGGTCCTTTCATGTTAAAGTATACATGACAAGGGTTTTTTCGCATTCCAATTGTTGATATTTCATCTAGGCAACTATTGAATTTTTTTGCGGATCCGACAAAACCGAAATGGTTGGGAATTTTCTATGCACTTGTATTGAGTGCGGCTGTGTTTTGTCAGATATTAGTCTTACGAGCTTATTTTCAAAACCAGTTCATTGTTGGACTTCGATTCCGTTCGGCCATAACTGGTCTAGTATACCGCAAAGTTCGTTGCTTGTTTAGCAAACGTGTAATTCAATTATATTAATGGATTGTGCATTCATAGAGTTTAAGATTGTCCAATTCAGCGAAACAACAAACAACAACGGGTGAAATTGTCAACCTGGTTCGTTCGAATATCTTTATTTCCTTTTCGTATCATTCGCATGTTTTGTTTTCTCTTCTCTTCTTTTAGATGGCGATCGACGCTTCGCGATTTGCCGAAGTCACTCATCACATCCATGTTCTATGGTCAGGTAGGTCTTATTTAGGTATCAGATGAACATCTCTGTTTTCTATTGAAAGGTCCATTTCAATTGATTTTTGCGTTTATTTTTCTCTATCGACAAATGCAATGGGCAATCATACCTGGCGTTCTTTTATTGATTATTATGATACCAACGAATTCATACCTACAGAGAATTCAAAAACGGCTAACCGTATGTCGAGAACTATGATAAAACTACTTCTGAAATCGTTTTGTTCTCATTTGTTCAGACGAAGCAGATGCTCGTAAAAGATCAACGTATAAAAACAATGAATGAGATTTTGAACGGTATTCGAGTTCTCAAATTATATGCCTGGGAAGTGGCATTCATGCGTTCAATTCTTCATATCCGCGAAAAAGAATTGAAATACATACGACTAAAAGCGATTAACAGTGCAACGATAAGTATGCTTGCGACATTTACACCAATCTTGGTATAATAATAAAATTTCAATGTATTCGCATACTATTCTACATATGAACCTCTTTAGGTTGGAGTATTGACCTTTGCTACATACGTTCTTTCGTCTGATAAGAACATTCTGACAGCTGATAAGGCATTTGTATCATTAGCACTATTCAATTTACTTCGTGGACCGCTGAATTCTTTTCCAAATGTTATTAGCAGTGTTGTCGAAGTAAGTGAGAATAGGATGTCACTGTAAAAAACTGATGATGACCGTTTGCAACGTAGGCACGAGTGGCAAATGCACGCATTCAAAAGTTTTTGAATCATCAAGAACTCGATGAAGCTGTTGTTGATAAAGTGCCATTAGGATTGGATAAAAATTCAGTGAAAATCGAACGTGGCTCTTTCCGTTGGTCAGATAATGTGGAAGATCCATTGATTTTAAAGGAGTCAGTACCATTTGTTCTTGTTTGAACTAATTTTCATATTGATTCCCCGATAGTATCAACGTTCAGATTCGACAAGGTTCACTTGTCGCGATTGTTGGTAGTGTCGGCGCTGGTAAAAGTAGTCTCTTAGCAGCATTGCTCGGTGAAATGAATAAGGCACGCGGGTATGTCAGTATTTCGGGTCTGATTGCTTATGTTCCGCAAACAGCATGGATCATGAATACAACATTGAAAGATAACATTCTTTTCGGTCGGGATTATGATAAACAATTGTATGATAAAATTATTGAGGCTTGCGCTTTAAAACATGATCTGGGTAAACTAAACACGAATTATAGGCATATTTTTCATCTTTCCTTCCGTGTCTATTTAGATGTACTTCCAGCAGGAGATAGGACAGAAATTGGGGAAAAGGTACCGAATTAGACTTCTATTTTCGTTCGAACGATGCGTACGAATAATCATTTCATGTAGGGTATCAATCTATCCGGTGGTCAACGGCAACGAGTATCATTGGCACGCGCATTGTATAGCAATGCAGATATTTATCTATTGGATGATCCTTTATCTGCTGTTGATGCACATGTCGGTGCTCATATTTTTCGACAAGTCATCGGACGAAAAGGATTGATGCGTGACAAAGTAAAACGAATGTATTTGCCTGATTATAGATGAATTTTCCTTTTGTCTCATCTACATTAGACACGTCTCTTAGTGACACATGGCGTTTCTCATTTGCATAAATGTGATAGTATTATGGTGATAAATGATGGTGAAATAGCTGATCAAGGTTCATACAATGAATTGATTCGAAGAAGCAAAACCTTACGAGATTTCATACACTCGACTGCAATATCTGATTCCGATGAATTTGTGCGTCGTGCTAGTGAGACTGGTATGTTTTGAAATAATCACCACGAAAGAGTGTACATGTATGTGCGATTTCAGAAAGTATTAGAAGTCTGCCGAGTGTCCCACAAGAATTGATTGAGAATCATTCTGGCGAACACGAAGAAGAAGAACAGATAGTCAGTGTTGAAATTCCAGAAGAGGAGACCAAGATCATACAGAAAGAAACTATTCAAACAGGTTCTGTAAGTTCTCTCCTCCGATCATAGTTTCTTCATTGACTACATGATTGATGATGTACTAGGTCAAACTGAATGTTTTTTCTGCCTACATACGTGCAAATCGACTACCGATGGTTGGGTTAATATTAATGCTGTTTTCTATGACCATCTGTGCAGCTTTCAGTGCAAATGTTTGGATGTCTCGATGGACGGACGAAGCAAAATCTCGTAAAGCATCCAATAATCAAATTCGTAACATGGTGATATATTCCATATTAGGTGCTACCCAAGGTAATCAAAGAGAAATGTTCATACGATTTTCACTCGAGGATATTTTCGAAAACTATTTCAGGTATTTTCGCGTTTTCTATGCAGATGATTCAAAAGCTTGCGGCCTTTGCTGCTGGTCGAAGACTTCATTGGATCATTCTTGTTGGAATACTCCGTGCTCCAATGTCTTTCTTCGACACAACACCTCTCGGTCGTATCATCAATCGGTTCGCTAAGGATATTGATGCAGTCGATGGGACCTTACCTTCTTCAATCTCTCAAGTATTGACTACACTTATCACTGTGATTGTTACAATAACTATCCTCATCTATGGTTCTTGGTTCGCAATCATCGAACTGATACCTCTAGCTCTTCTCTTCGCCTTTATTCAAGTAAGATTTTCACGCTATCGACATATATTGATGTTCAGGTGTTTATCTAGCGGGTGTACGTGTCATCTTCACGACAACTTCGCCGTCTCGACTCAGTGACACGTAGTTCGATATTCGCCAACTTTAGTGAAACAATCCAAGGTCTTACTTCAATTCGAGCTTACCATGAACAACAACGTTTTATCGATTTGTCTGATCAATTCACGGATAGGAATAGCTCGTGTCATCTGGCTAGCTCAATATGTAACAGGTCTGACATGTTTTCTTGCTGATATACATCAATTATCTCTAAAAATTATTTCCTCAGATGGTTAGCCGTTCGATTAGAAATGATAGGCAATCTGTTAACATTACTGACAGCTATTACTGCCGTTTTTGTCCGTGATCATTTATCGGCAGGAACTGTAGGACTGATGATAACATATGCGATGCAAATCAACCAGGCACTCAATTTACTAATACGAAATACAAGTGAAATCGAAGCAAATATTGTCAGTGTAGAACGTATTCATGAGTATGCCGAACTGACGCCGGAAGCTCCGTGGGAAATACCAGAAAGAAAACCACCCGTGCATTGGCCTACAAATGGAAATATTCTGTATGTTACGTGAATTTCAAACAGCTTAACGAATATTCATATGCTGTAGAATCTCAGAGTTATCGACGCGATATAGAGAAAATTTACAATTGGTGCTGAAGAATTTGACACTAGACATTCGATCTGGAGAAAAGGTAGAATATGAATGAGTCGAATTATAGAACGAGTTTCGTATTCTCAATTTAGATTGGCATTATCGGTCGAACAGGTAGTGGCAAAAGTAGTTTATGTTTAGCACTCTTTCGCATCATCGAACCGACGAATGGCACGATTATTATTGACGATGTTGATATTCGTTTTATCGGTATACATGATCTCCGATCAAAGATTACCATTATTCCTCAAGTAAATAGTCAACCATTGATTTGCTCAATGCAAAATGTATGTCTGTTAGGATGCAGTGATTTTCGCTGGAACAGTGCGATTCAATGTTGATCCATTTGGTAACTATAGTGACATGGAAATATGGTCTGCACTAGAACTCGTAAACTTGAAAGAACGTATTTGTACAGCAGACAATGGACTGTCCTATTTATTAGCGGAGGGTGGTCAGAATATTAGGTAGATGTGAAGAATATTTGTGTATTTTCTAAATATGTCCTCATTGATACTAGTGCCGGTGAAAAACAACTGCTGTGTTTAGCACGAGCATTGCTACGAAAGAGTAAAATATTCATTCTCGACGAAGCTACTGCTGGTAAGTGAATAACATTTCCATTTGTCTTATTAGTTTCTAAGCTATCATATCGTTTAGCCATCGATATGGAAACTGATCGACTGATACAACTAACTATTCGATCAGTATTCAAAGATGCCACTGTATTAACTATTGCTCATCGATTACATACAATTTTAGATAGCAGCAGGTATATGTTTCTGCGTATCTCTATATTCATATGGTAAATAACGCATATGTTATCTTTCAATAGAATTCTCGTCCTCGCTAATGGTACTATCGAAGAATTTGATGAGCCACACAAATTAGCTGCCGATCCAAATTCGATATTTTCCAAGTTGCTACAAAGTGCAAATATTTCACCGTTGGACATCGGTCCAAAAATAGATAATTAATTTCTTTTTAAACATAGTCGATATTTTCTTTGGATTAGAATTTCTTAAAATAAATCAAATATAACTGATTCCAACAATTAACTCTTCGAATGGCAAAGATCAGCATGTCTTTTTGTAACAAAATGTGACCCTATATTTTCTCTTGCAAATGACTCTCGGATAAAATCTAATGGTTGTCTATACCATTTGATTGGCCATTTGGATTATAGTCATAAAACATCAGTCGTGTAATTGCATCACATGTAATGAGTCATCGTCTGAAATTTCCTTCTTTTTACTTTACCCTTATCTTGCAGGGCTCTGAAAAAATTATATAAAGACGATCAATGTCGACTTTCCCCTAATTGTTATTCATCTTGCATCATTTTGAGTTTTATCCAAACTATAAAATTCTTCATGTCGTCAGTGAATCAGTCTGCAGATCAGTTTCAACCTCCTGTAGTACCGAGAGATGCAGAAGGATATGTTAAAAGTTTCAACTTGTCTGGTTCTGATGGTCCAGAAGTAGCGGCGGAAGCTCGTGCATTCTTCGAAAAGTATGGTTTCGTCGTATTTTCCAATGTATTTACTCCGGAACAATGTGAAACAACCATAGCGGATATTTGGGATGTAATTGAGTCTGCTGTCGGACAACCGATCCGCCATAATGAGAAATTATGGGATCACCCGTAAGAATAGATGAATGCGGTTTGTTCAATGTTAAGACAACTTTTTATTTGTTTTGAAATTTAGGTTATGGTATCGAACAGGTATTACAAACGAGGGTATTATAGGTCATGCTAGTCTGTGGACGCGCCAAATTCTACTCAATCGACAATCTGCAGCGTTGCATGCAGCTTACGCTGCTATTCTTGGAACAGAAGATTTGCTTGTCAATCATGACCGTTACGGAATGTTCCGACCGACGAGAGACTATCCCGAATGCGCAACGACAACCAATCTGCATTTAGATATGAACCCGTGGGCATATATTGAAGGTAAATATGTGACAAAGTTGTTAACGAACAACTGCAAAGCTTATGATAAATATTTACTTAGATCCAGATAATTCTTATCAAATTCAATTTCTCGGTAAAATGCGGTATCGAAATGACGACTGTTGGATTGAGGAAAACAATGAACCAGGTTGTGCAAAAATAGGTGAATTGCATGTTCAAGGTTTGGTGAATCTCGCTGATAACCTAGAAGAAGACGGTGGGTTTTGGCTTGTCCCTGGCTTTCATAGATATATGGCACAATGGGCACAAGAACATCCATCGTTGCGTAAGAAGTTCGGTCGACACTCGCGATTTCTCGTATTCGATAAAGATTATGTTCCGGACATGTACGCTGCTGCTTGCCATGTTTCTACCCGAGCTGGATCAGCTATACTCTGGGATCAACGTACGATGCATGGTTCGCGAGCAAATGATAGTCGACGTCCTCGTTTGGCGCAATTTTTCAAAATGTTTCCACGACAAAATCCTTCTATGACACCGGAACGAGCCGAATATCGTCGGCAAGGAATTCTATCTAAACTTAAAAAAGTGAATCTTGATCCGCAAACAGATCTCACACCATTGGGAAGAAAACTTTTCGGTCTTGACGACTAGTCAGTAAACCGTAGGCAAACAACAAATTTTGCCGGTCATATCAACCCTGTAGTCACGTGTATTTTTTTGCTGATAAGAAAGAAAGAAGGAAAGAGAACGACAAAGAAAAAATAAATATCATCACAGTCACATTATTTCTTCTTATTTTATGTTGTATGTATTTCGTTCTTGTATGTCTATAGAACGAATATAGTATGGAACAAGCGATTTCTAAAACAAATTTTCAATTAGTTCGTTTTCGAGATAATATTGTACAGATTCAAACTGCCGTCATTAACGGCAGTGAATGTTTGTGTTTAGAAGATATTCAACGACGTTTTCCTTCGGTATCAGCATTGGGTATCGACGATATTCAGTTGACTTTTCTACGTGATGAAGGTGGTCACTATCAAGTTCCATTACGTATTCAAGCAATCAAAAATACGGTTGTCGACGCTTTCGAACCAGTCGAAAGACAGACATGTGGCACAGTTCACACTTTATTCGATCACATCGATGCAAAAATACACGAAATGGACAAGAAGACTGATCTTATTCTTGCGAATACACAAGAAACGCTCACTCGAATCAAACATGTCATGACATTAATGTACGAATTACATGAATACACAACTCCTCGATACTTTTTTATCTTACCAGTCAGTCATCGTAAATGGACATCGATTACTGGCGTACAGAATCTATTTCTTCTACACTACAAACTCTTCTTTCTATGCGAATGTTCGAACGATCCCGATCATTTGCACATCGCTCCACATGATGGCTACTCGATCAAAAAGCCGAGTGAATTCATCGCGAATTACGGATCTTATCTTCGAACAACACTACGTATTGCCCGAGGTTTACTTTCAGCCGGTGGTTTCGTTCTTCCTTATTCAGACAACGCATCCCTAATGTTAGCAAACGCCCTTCCACCATTTGTTCAAGAGCCGACGAACTATACTGAAGTAAATAGCAAACTAGATGTCGTCGAAAAGATGCTCAATGAAACGAACAATCAAGTAACACGTGTTGATCCATCGATTGTACGGCAAGCAGTTCTACCGGAAATCCCATTACAAGGTGCACAATTACGAGAACTCGAAGCCTTCCTAGATTTTGTCGATGACAAGCATAGCCTAGGAAATCTTTACCGAACTATCACAGATGACGGTCATGTTCGATGGGTTTGCTTAGAACATTACAATACAACTGGTTTTAACAATAAAATGTTGGATTATATTCGTCAATTGGAATCTATTGGTGGAAAATATGATTCGCAAAGACGAGAAGCTCTTCTCACCGGTGCTTTAACATCGAAAAATGTAATTATGATTTGTAATGCACTGAAAAGTGGTTTTACGATGTTAACTCTGGTACTCGAATGCTGTTCGATTGATATAAAAGATCTCGACAAACTATTCGACGTTATTATCAATCGTTCATCTGTTTACCGATTGATTATTTCTAATCTTGAAGTTCGGCAATGGATGAGCACAACAAAGTTTATATGTAATCATATTATGATCTACTTGAAAAATCAATCGTTGAAAGTGCAGTTTTCTCATAACGATGAGAGTATGAAGATCCTTGTTCGACTGTTCCAACAGAACAAAATCTGTCGGACATTTCATTTTCATGGATACGATTTACCATTCCATGATGAAATATTGTTCAATTTTGTGAAAGTTCATCGAGAATTAACGTCATTAATCATTGATCATTTGTTGAATATCGATTTTCTTAATGCAATTCTGACTTCGAGTGCAAGTCTTCGTCGATTGAAATTAAGTTTTTGGTTCAATTCATCATCGACTCTATTCGGTCTTTGTCAAGCCATTCAACGAAATCAAACGTTGACTGATTTAGATCTCATCGATCACACCTGTGTCGACGATAAATCCGGTACGATTGAACTATTGAAAACATTACAAATTCATCCAACTATCAAACATCTTCGTCTACACATTTTTGATGTACAGTCAGCAAATGAGAATGAACAATGTTTGATCGATTGTCTATTGCATCATAAATTCATTACTCATCTCCGCATATCTCAATCGAATTTTTCTCATGAATTTACTCAAGCACTTATTTATGCGTCAAATGACCTTCATTCGCTGACCTATCTTGACATATACGATAGTCAATTGAAAGAAGATCTCGCTGCTCAGTTGCAGTTATTGTATACAAATGAAAGTTTAGGTCATTTGTTCATCTTGAACCGACCCTATTCATCGATAGTTGTAACTGAACTTCGACAAGAACTCCAGAATGGTAAAAACAAAGCTAACTGAAACTTAACTCGATGATATGTCTTTACTTTTAGAAATTTTGCACTATCGAAACTGTCAACTCGAAGAGAAAATCGCACAAGCATATACCCACTCGTCGGTCTGCTTAGATCAAATGGAATTAACAGATCACGATATGGATATCGTTAGCAAACAAGCAATTGCCCAACAACAGTGTCAATTACTCTCCTTACAGTCGAATAAAATCACGGCTATCGGCTGTTCTATCATTGCCAATGCACTGATTGACAATCACACATTAGAAATGTTGTACCTCAATAATAATTACATATCCGATGATGGTGTAAATACACTTGCACACGTTCTTTCCAATGAAAATCAGTCCGTTAGAACACTCATCCTTCAGAACAATCGAATTACCGATCGAGGTGCACACTCTCTCGCTCAAATGTTGGCTGTCAATCGAACCTTAACTTGGTTGTATCTTGGAGAGAATCAAATCAGTGATGAAGGTATACGAGTCCTAACGGAAGTGCTCAGTAGTCAGAATACAACGCTTGAAATGTTAGTTATCTCGTCGAATAAGTTAATTACAGATACAAGTGTAGATCTACTTTGTTCAATGATCGAACAAAATCAAACGCTAACAAAACTATGGATTGACAATTGTAATCTGTCTGAAACGGGAAAACAAAGATTTCAGGTAACACAACAGTTGAAACAAAACTTTTATATCCGTTTGTAATATTTACTTGCATATAAAAATAACACATAACTTTATATTAAAGTTTACCCGAAAATTACATTTACACAATAAATATGAACTGCCGTTGCGAGTATAGATACGATTAATTTAGATGGATTCGAATAAGAAGTATGAAACGATGATATCACTGAGATTTAAGATGATGGTGCGAACGATTGTTGAAAATTTGACTTTTCATGTTATCGAAATCAGAAATAATTTGCCGACATACATCTGGTGAGAATCCTGTTGCTTTTGATGCGAGTTTAACTGCTTGATTAATATCTTTCGAATGTTGGATTTGTTCGCGCTTATTCGTAGTCGGGGATGATGATTTCAGACCAAGTGTATGCATGGGCAGTGCTTCAAGTCCTTTATCTACTAGAGCGCGATTATTAGCATTTGCATAGATACCTCGACAAAACCATGTTAGTGATGAGAGTGTGCCCGCTACAGGTTTTATGACTACGTTTGCGATGCCTATGAGTGTACCGGCGATACCACCTAACCTTCCGTGACGTTCATAACCAATACGTGGCGTATTTACAATATCGGTGAAACCATTTCTCCAACCGCGGATGAGAGCTAAAATAGCTTCATAGAAACCAGTATCGAAATCGACTACATACGGACGTGATGACGTCGAAGATGGACTACATGATAAGATATCAACTCAAATGCACTGAGAAACACTGGCAAACTTACCTGTACGGATCATAATAGGATGGAGCAACAGTTAATATATCCGTTATTTCTCCATAGAACGAAACACAACCAATGCATACATGACCGACACCCTTGCCAAGACCGAGTAAAAGACCTCCAGTAGCGGTGTAGACCCCTTTTGACCACGTATCTGAATGTACAGCTTGTTTGAAGCCATCGAAAGTATCGGTATATATCTTCACCATGGCCTTTTGCGAATGTTTTAAAATTCCATGAAAAGGTAAGTGAACACGATAATCATACATTGACGTCCAATCATGAGTCGAATAAAGATACAATTGGGATTGATCGATGCGTTCGGAAAGAACTAATACTTGCGCCACACGTCGTGATATTTGTAAATGAGAGTGTTTCAATCCATAGCATGCTGTATAAGTTGATTCGAAATCACTTCGCATGCGTTCCACGGGTAATTGAGCATGAAATGCGCGCACAGCTTCTTCACAACCATTTTCTTTCAAAATGGCGTCGCGTATCTTTTCTGCCGCTGCTTTTGTTTCAGGTTTATGAACAAATTCAAGTGCAGCTACTAAATCATCAGCAGTAATATCTTTTCCAGGTACAGCGTGTGGACCAGCACCCTGCTTTTCAATAACTTTCCCCCAGAAGAACTGATCGCCAAAGAATGGTACGATAATTGTCGGTTTACCGGCTCGAAGACCAGCCGCAGTTGTACCGGCTCCACCGTGATGACAAACTGCAGATACTGAAAAATAAAGATAATATCATCATCAGATCCGTATGCTGCTTATAGTAGTTTTGAACTGACCGTGTGGAAAAAGCCAATCATGAGAAATCTTATCAATTTTGAAGACAGTATCAGGTAGTTTATCGTTGTCTTTAGCCAGACCAGATAATATTGCACGATAACCAGTCTTTTCCAAGGCTTCAAGAACTGCCTGCAAGATACGTTTTGAATCATGTCCGGTAATCGAACCAAAACCAATAAAAATAGGTGGTGATTTCTGCTTTTGTTTATTATCCAAACCCAAAAATTTGATAAGATCATCGGATTGTTTCGTTGCTGCTGTGGCATCCTTCTCCAAGAAGAAGAATCCTGACACATTAATATGTGATGCCCAATCATCAGGCTTCGGAACGAGTGCTGGTGACCAACAATAAGTATAAGGCACTTTTTCTTCAATCATCATATTTGTTGCTTGACGTGTGTGCAAAGATGGTAAACCTAATATATTATTTCGAAACTCATTGATAATATCGCGCATGCCCGACCATGTCTACGAACAACACAAACTTTCTTTTTTTGCTTCTCGATAGTATCGATGATAAACTTACAAACATTTCTATTGCACTATAAGATAACATATTGACTTTTTCAACAGCTCCTCGCGAATAATCAACATTCACAAATGGATGAGGGAAGACGGTCGTTGGCGACCATGGCATGGTAAACATAATATGTATTGGTATGTGCAGTTTATGTGCACAATGTATATGACCGTAGGACGGAGGGTTGGCAATGATTGCTTCAGCAGTAAACGGTTTTCCAGTTTCGTCATCATCAGCGAGGCTTGCTCGCCAAGTCGATTCGAGTATACTAGCAAGAACTTCACGATTTTTCGTCAAATCACCAGCAGCAACGCTGCTGATGGATGGAACGACACCTGAGTTTTTTACCATGAAAGACATTAGAACAGCTGGATCACCAGCTAACGGATAGAATTCCAAGCCATTGCCACGAACAAAATCACGAAATGTTTCATGTGTTGCCAAACGAACACGATGACCGACTTTGAGTAATGCTTGGCCAAGCCTATGCACAATTCAATATACATTTATTTTTCACAAAGTAGAACATCTTACGCGATGAACGGTTGAACATCGCCTCGTGTACCAACGATCAAGATTAATATATCAATATGAGGTATTTTAACACTATCCTCATTTGCCATTACTATCTGTTCTATAAAATCAAATGAAATAAAACAAGCTTACAATGTTTCTATAACCGCGTGGTGTGTTGAAGAACAAAATTTCTTTTTTTCTATTATTCATTTGTCCTTCATTGTTAACATGAACACACATGCAATGCATTCATATAGTACATTAAGAGAGAAAGCAAAAGAACACCAACACGTGTCACGTTTTTCTTCCTTACGTTACCATTTTGTCTTCCTTGGCAAAAAGGCACTCGGTGCATATCGAATGATTGCTACGTTTCAACCGCCTCTAGCTGTAAAATTCTTTCACAAAGATAAAGATATTACTTCGACAAACATTAGTAAGACAGAAAAGAGAGTTTCTCCTATACGTTACAGAACCGACGTATCGAAACATTGGTTGAAGAATGCGAGTGCTTGCTTCTTAGAAACATACTTTGTTAGTGATTTGTGATTAATAATGAAAAGACAAGAATTTATACCTTTGCAAATATTATGATAAGGCATGCACTGTAATAATAACAATTGTTTTTGTTATTTGAATATATATATATGAGTAGAAATGCCCAAACATTCATCTTTTCTGCCTTTCTCTTCCATTCAGATTCGAAATAATACCTAATCGCTATTTAGAAACATGACTATATTACATAAAGATACGAATCAGGACAATTTCCATCATAGCACTTTTGTTGGACGATCGATATTCGAATTCCAGTTAGTTATACTACGAAAACAATTACAAATGTATAAAGAAAATATATCAGTATGAACTTTAGTTCCAATCTTCTTCATCAAAACAGTCAGTTATCATTCTCTAAGCATTAAAACATGCAAATGATGATACTCGCTTTGTGTACACGTGTTAAATGGATACTCTGCATAAAAGATTTGTTCGACTATTTCCTCCGTATAAATTTACTTTATTCAGATACAACTGTTCGAGATAAAAATAGGAGCTAGGCGAATATTATAACCAAGATTTTAATCAAATATTTCGTCATACTATATAAACTTCTCATCAAGAATTTGTAAAACTTCATCTGACGTGGTAATGGCAACACATCGGCATAGTTTTGATCTAATATAATACAAGTCAAAGCACATTTACCACTAGTTTTATGGCTGACAAAGGCGTGTAATAGTAGAAGTATCACACGATGTTCCTTGTCATCTATTACGGCTAACTCGTTTCGTTAGTTTTCATAATAAACCATCGTTAACGATGATGTAGGAGATGATCAAGTTCGATAAAAGATTCTTTCATAGATTTTATTCGCATGAAATAATCATTTCAATACCATAATACTTCGTTATATCACATGAAAAACAGATGATCACAAGTAGGGTACCTTGCGAGTATTTCATGCACGTGAAACGAAGACTCTATAGATGACAACTTGATTGCGGATCGAGTAGTAAAACGAATTACTCTTACCAGATTCCCATTCCTTATCTCGCTAGCATTTCTTCGAAAAGTAAACACATTCTAACGGTGTTAATTATGTCATACACAGCGAACAAATCTCATTACGATTGCCTTCACCTATTCCATGTATAGTTCGTAATAAATTTCCATATGATGATATCAATCGAGATCACGTATATTGTGGATAATATTAACGAATGCTAATTTCGATGACTGCATCGAATCAAATTGAAGTTTCTGAGAGTATATGATTGCTTAATATCAAATAGAAGCTGAATATTCGTAACGAAAGCGTTGTTCACCTATTCTAGTTACACTGAACTGAAAGTTCCACATTGACAATTATAATCAGTATCAAAAGGCAAAATAATCACATCTACCATAGTTTCATTCGATTATTTAGTATTTGATATACAATAGTAATAGATATATAACGATATTGATAAGGATGACAAGGTCAATGGATGCTTAAAAAGAATATGGATTATTTCAACTATTCCAGTTATGGTGTATCATAGTTATATAAATTAGAAGACGTGGATTGACGAAGTGGTAAAAGCTATGTTACACGAAAGAGTCGTTTGACTATTGTGTAGGTAAAACGATTCAACATGGTGTGAACAATTACTAATGAAAATAACGTATGATGAAAACAGTATTAATCATCGTATGAAACGATTATTTTATTTAGAACAAATAAGTAGATGGGTTTATACTTCCCAATCGAAGTTCACATAGAATCTCAACGATGACAAACAAAGTTTTGTTCAATCAACCAAGAAACACGACATTCATATTTTGAGTAGTATTCAGTTCCGACAATTTACATATATAGTAAACGAGTTGCAGTACGATGTTATTCAACTATTCGTCTAGATAAGGTTACGAACGGTGTACACAAGTTAATGATGCTGAACCTAAAGATAAATGGATACTTTAAACGAAGCTAGATTTCAAATATCGGACTGTTAGGTTTCCAATATTTCTATTTCCGATGATATCGTTAGCAACAAGTAGCAAAGGAATGATGGCAACGAAGCTTTTGTTCAATAATATTTCCGGAACTAAATCGAAAGCTTCGTCATTCTCTCCATCTTTTGATACGACATCTGTAAAAGATGAGTACTAAGAAAATTTTCTTCAATAATATCATTTCCGTGAAAGAAATACTAAGCACGTATTGACGGAGCGAAAGATTCTATAGAGAGTAGACAATCGTGAAAAGACCTTCGTTCAATTACCTCTTGCACAGGAAATTAAAGTTCTTCACATGTTTATCTGATCACAGGTGACGTCACAAGCGAATACGTCTAACTATAGCTAACTTTCATTATCTCGCTTCCATTGTTTAAAACATGTTATACTACGTCAACAAAAAACACTTCGTTAAATGTATATAGTTTCAATCAGAATCTCTTTCAAGAATTCTCATCCGACATGAGGCAAAGCACAATGTTTCATAACTGGTAACTTTGATTACGTAGAAAATAAATAGTGTAAACGACTATACTCTTGTTCTGGTATATCGTATATGTGAGCAGAATATCATCCAATGTAAATATTACTATGGATAACACAAATAATATACAATCCAATGATACTATTCTTCATTTATTCCAAACATATGAAAGCAATGCTCCATTGAGACGTTCACATGAAACAGTAACAAGGAAGACACATAAATATGATGAAACTCATCGTCGAATATTTGTTTCGCAGTACACCTAGATTTTCCACAGTTTCCCATAGTTTGAGACGATATAATACCAGAAACACCTCACCAATCAACCATTCACCAATCTCGAAGCAATACACACAGACTTTTCTCTTTGATCATACCGTTACCCATCACATAGTATGCCTAGCGACTTAAACTCGAATGTTTCTTCGATTATTACAATTGTATCTATACTAATCTCCTCGTCTATTCACAGTCACGAGTACTATACGAAAAATACATACTCATGAAGAGAGTTTATATCAGCTATACCCTTTGTATAAAAATGACAATCATCTATATCTTTGCATGGTTGAGCATCACACAGATACTGAACAGATATAAGCGAGAAAATGACGTTCAGATATATGATGGGTACTGATTTGTAACACAGAGGACTTAAAAGTCGAATACTTAACGAGGAGCGAACTGCTCTTATCAAATCCGTCTTCATATATTTAACGGAAACTAAAAGAAGCCATTGTATTTATTTTCATCGTTGTAAGCCGACATGAAATGCGTACATTTGTCTCATCAAACTGCGTGATGACTATCACGTTACCAACAATCAGATCTGCATGTCTTCGTACACAAATGATGATCGCGTAGAAAGTGGTTATCATCAACGAAGACGATGTTCAACGTCATCCCCTGTATCAAACATAAGTTCCTCATTGTACAGCTTTAGTTACGGTCACGAAATACTTAGACAATCCTTAGTAGAATTTAGTTCAAATATTGCTGCTATGTAGTAGAAATATATCCTGTACTAACATAGTAGACGAAGGTAGCATAGAGAGGGTATATCGACAAGTAGGACTACTGTCAAGTACTTCGTTCAAACTAAATATTTTTCGTGATATTGTATTATAGGTGATCACTTACTCCATAAACGAACATTAGTAAGAAGATATGTTGTCAACCACATCGTAGGTATTAAAGATGAACATTGTATGTTATCATACTATTGAATATCACGTAGAAAGCAAACATTCACGGCAAAAATTTGTTCGAATATTTCATCCAATGAATTATATTCATCTATCCTATTCGAGTTTGAGAGATCACATGAAAGACAAATAGATAGTAAAAATATTTTATTCAAAATCATTAGTTCATACTCAAGAAAGATACTCAAATTTTGATATGCACAATTCCCTCGAGGAGCATGAAATATTACAAATCATCTCTTATCTAATATCCTTTTGATGGTAACTGAAAACTTTTGCAGAAGTAACACTTATACAAACCCTGTAGCAGATAAACAGACCCGATCAAAAACCTATTCATCTATTTTGCTTTCATGAGATATGGCCGCTGTATACCCTGTAAAGTGCGAGAAGAAATGTGGCAACTGAATGATAAAGACGAGTATCCTATTTGATTGTTGTACAAATAGTCAATATAAGTTCAAAATGTGATACTATTGTTCAGCATCACATTAGAAGCGATTAGTCTGAGCAGACTTCTATCAGAGTATTGTGCGTAAATATAATGAAAATGTTGATCGCTATCACACTATCGAAGAACATAACGAAATAGATACACCGTCAATAACATTCTGTACGAAGATTTCGTTTACTATAACACCATTGTTCGATAAATGTCAACTCCAGAGAGAATCAAATCATTCCGAATAAGTTTTAGCATCACTAGTTCGTTGATATATTATCGTAATACCACTTTACAATATTTTATAAGTATCTGGTACTGAGGATAACTGAGAATGCAGATGAGACCTATAAGACGATTGTCCAACTATTTAATCGGTGGTGAGAGAAAACCTTTAACCTCATCATTTTAATTAATTTCACGTGTTTACTAAATGAGTTTTAGCTGAATAGTGTCGATTATTATCTTTACGGAAAGTCCAACAGTAGTGTACAATGACAGAGATGATGATCATACAATAAATGGATGCACTTTACGATACATTCCTTCAAATAACTTCATCGCTTCAAGAGAGAAGCTCTACATTTCATTGAAGTGAGGGATATTAATCAGAATATGAATTGGATTTAGTAGATTTTCTTTCAATTATTTCACTCACAGAACCTCTGTATAGATTATAATGGTTTGATCATAAAGAACATGAACTGTAAACGGTTCTCAATAACATTCTCTTCAATTATAACACTTACGTGTAGGTCTAGGGTTACTAAAGATAAAATCTTCCACGTCAATATCGCTAATGAAAAAATCATACCAACTTATAGTTCACAGAACATACGAGATGTTTGTTGTTTGAAGAAATCCCAGAAAAGAATCTGGATGAACATAATAGTAGACCAATATGTATCATGCATCTGAGCATAAGATCCAGTATGATACCGATCAACACTTTGATACTCATCATCTCCTAGAATAGTGAATTGAAATAACTAATCTTCGATGGATTCATGCATTGGCTTACGTCGATGTTGTTGTATTAGATCCAAATAGATAATATATTTGATTTTTCCCGTTCCGGGTGTCATTCGATCAGCAGTAAAACAAACGCCTGGGAACAACAGTTCTTCTTCTTCGTCAGGATATTCCGAGAATGGTTTGAGATCGATGGTAAACGCATGTTTAACGGTCATTATAAACAAAACATTGCCGAATTTTTCTGCTTGCTTACGACTTCGACTGCATGACGTAAATGATTGAAATGAACATACTGTGCGATTCTTTTTGGCACAATCGTTTTTGAAAGCACTAATAATCTCGTCAGTCAAATTAGCGCCTCGATAAAGCACAGTTCCTTTTTCAGTTGAAACGCAACTGTATGGACTGTCCCATAGAAGTAAACAAAACGGTCCCATCGTCCGTACTTTACTTCGCCAGTCATGTTCATGTTCTGGACTTCCTATCAATCTCATGATTTCGTTCAATTTCTTGTATACAAAACTTTCCAATGAATATATATAAGCGCAACACTCCCATACTTGCTCAATTCCTGCATCTTTTACATCTAGTAACATACTTGACAACTCTTCGCCTTGTCGCTGTTTTCTTAACGGTTGACTTTCTTCGTATATTCCATTCGCTGCCTTTTCTACTAATCTAGGAAGAATTTTCTTATTGATCGACGGTAACTGGTTTGGAGTGATTTCTAAGTATCTAACAGTTTGCCGAATGAAGGGCGATATCCATCCGTACAGACCACCAAATGGACGATCTGGACTAATAGGAGTATAAGTAAATCGTTCTTCTCGAGCATGATGATCATCTCTATTACGTTCCATCCTTTTCACTGGACGTTGTCTGGTAGAGTCGGAATTCGATATCTGTAATCGATTATGAAAATCAATGGTAAAATCATCCAATAGTGCTGTCGGTTCACCGTTCATATATGCTTTTTCTATTATTAAGTTCTCTACATCAGCATATGGCGTCCATTCGTCAAGGTCAGATTTAGAAAATGGGTTAGCACTGGATTTCCACAGCCATTGTATTCGAGCTGGACACGCACTGGATGCAAAAGTCATTCCAATGAATTTCCTATTCAATAAACGATCAAAGTACCGTCTATCAAATATACAAACAGAGAAGTACACGCTTAAGGTAGACTTACAACGCAATATACGAGCATACTGAAGTACATCTATACCTATTATAACATTCAACGATGCACTTTCGAATCAGATTACAATCGCACAGTGAGATACAGCGTGTGTGGTTTTTTCTCGTTAAACGAATGACTGATCTGGGTTATGCTTACCAGAGGAAAATAACGGCAAATAGACGAAAATATTATTCTTGAGAGAGATGAGTGCCAGAAGATTCTTCTATGAAAATTAAAATCCAACAAAATCTATTTTTTCCACATTCATTTATTCTGATGAATAGAAAGATATGCAATTATATAAAGGTAGCCGATCACATTATTTTGTCATAAAAATCGGAGGAAGAAATATGATTAAGCTAATGTAAAAAAAGGAAATCATAACCCCAACAAACGCGAGAAAGGTATTATATAAAAAAAAGATTCACGCTGTATTTAAAAAATCACGCGAAACAATATATGATTTTGTTCATGTTTCATAGACCGTGAAATGTGATTACTATACTACACAACTTATTTTTTGGTGAGATCTTCAATTCCGAGGTCAAACGTAATGAACCTTGAGCTTGACTACTTCTCGTCGATTGCATCAACTTTGCAAACACATGTTGGTCCTTTCGCGAATGACTTGTTCGTTATCAAAACGGCGAAAGTCTTTGTGCAAATGGTAATGTTTTGCTTCGAGTAGATCTATTTCCACTTCAACGAGTGTTTTTACCTTCGTTTCAAGGTTTGTTTTAAACAAAGTGATTGTTTTTATTGACATATTTTCAAATTGAATTGTAACTATTAATGTACGTTTTAATTTTAAACAAAACCTTCTACACTTTTTCTTCACTCTTTTATCGCAACGACGCGAGAGAAAGAAAAGCGGCATTAACAACAATAACCGAAACACCTTTTCTTTGCTTCTTTTTTTTTTCTTCTCCGTTTAAGAAGCATTGTGACAACGAAAGAAAAAGAAACGAATCCAGTCATCAAAATAATTACAGAAAGAAAGAGAGAAGAACGCAAAAAATATAAATTGTTATTTTGTTCTTCTCCGTACAAAAACACATGAAAAATAACTGGATTTGCTTTTATGTCATTCTAAAGATAAAATGTATCTTGAGCAATTACCTAATGAACTATTATTCGAGTTATTTGAATATTTTCATCTCGTCGACCTTTTCCGTGCTTTCTATCGACTTAATCTACGCTTCAATAGACTCCTATTCGATTATAATCAACAATATCATTTGGATTTGCGATCAATATCCAAACATGATACCGAAATCGTATGTAAAGATTATCTTCCACTCGTCAATCAACGTATAATCTCCATTCGCCTTTCCGATGACGTTGAAACACCAATTTCATCCGAAATTTTCTTCGCCAGTACTTTCACTTTCGATCAATACGTTCGTTTGCAGTCTCTTTCCTTGTACCATATCTGTTCTCTTTCTCGAACGTATGAAATCCTATCACAATGTCAACACATGTCTCGTCTCCGACATCTCTCTTTCATCAAATGCAATTTTTGGCAAGACGACAAAGATTTTCAATACTTTATTAACACCATCTGGACTCTACCAAAATTGACTCACTGTACGCTCGATTATACGATACCTGGCCATCGATTATTAACACAGATATCTTCTGTATCTCAATCGATTGAATGTATTTCGATGAAAGATATCCATTGTAATTTTCGTGCCTTGTCTCATCTGTTTGAACATACACCGAAACTTCGTCGATTGCAAACAACGATCTTCTGTGGATGTTCAGATGAACAAATCCACACAACGAATCCCTCATCGATTGTCGCATTGAATATCGTGCAAAAAAGTTCGTTGAATTCTATGATTAATCTGTTTCAGAAAATGACGAATCTTCGATATTTAACTCTCGAAACGAATTATATCTATCTAAATGGACTCGAATGGAAAAAAATCCTTACTGAACATCTTCCGACTATCAGAAAGTTCCGTTTAAGAATGTTTTTTGAGTTATCATCGCTGCGTAGTCGAGAAGAGCAAGTTGATATGTTACTCAACTCATTTCGAATACCATTTTGGATTCGGAAATACCAATGCTTTGTACAATGTGATTGGACAATGTCTAAAACACAAAAACATGCGGTGCTCTATACTCTACCCTACTCATTTCAGCATTTTCTCTTCGATAATCTCTGCCAATCAAAATCTACTTGCCCGAATAATCGAATCCATCGATCGTATGATCAAGTCACTCATTCACAATATCTCGAATACGAAAACAGTCTGATTAGTAATGGTTTAAGACCTTGCTCAATTCAATGCACTAATATTCAACGTCTTGAAGTTCGACTTCCATTTAACGATAAAATTTTCTATTCTCTAGTACCGACATTAGCTCAATTAACATCTCTAGATGTTATCCTGAACAATAATTTCGCTTATTATCAATTACAAGCTATACTCGATCGAGCGCCGCGTCTCTATTCATTAACATTTCGATGTTTACAAAATCTCCCTTCGGCACTGTTTCGCTTGACAAGTGCATCGATTCGTCGATTAGATTTTATTACTACATCTACATTACGTTGCGGGCATTTCAAGAAATTCGAATGTGAAGCGTTAGGTGAATGTGTACTTGGCCAAAGTTGTCATGTACTATTGGTTAAAGTACAAAATCGTGCGAATATTCTTCATTTGATTCAAATTATGCCGAATCTTCGATCGATGATCGTTCAATGCGAAGACGAAAATCCACAAACGGATGAATTATTGAAATGGTTACGCGTGAATTTGCCGTCGGCATGTTCGGTAGAAAGAGACCGTGATGATCTTTCAAAAGTTCGTCTTTGGATTCGGTGATGAAATGACGAAGAACTTTTTTGTCTGTCTGTTCGAAAGTGACTAGTTATTTGTCTGAAAAATGATAAAGACAAACGAAAAAAAAAATGAAAGAACGCAGAAATGTTATCAACACGAAAGAAAAAACGAATTATCAGCTTAGATAAGCACAACAAACGATTATTTTTACGAGTCATCACTTCTTGCAGATGGAAACCTTAGCTAATGAATTACTTCTGGATCTATTCGAATATTTCAATGGAATTGATTTGCTTCGTGGATTTCTCGGCTTGAACTCCCGATTCGATTCATTACTTTCCGTTCATTTCTACAAATATCGTTTTGATCTTCGTTCAATATCCAAACATGACTTCGATTTCCTCTGTCACCATTACCTGCCATCGTTAATTCATCGAATAACTTCGCTGAAACTTTCCAACGACGATGAAACACCAAATCTCCCGGATTTCTTTCTTTCCTACGGTTTTACACTGAACAAATTCATTCGGTTACAATCACTTTCATTGTATTCAATTCAATCATTTAATCAACTCAATCAAATTCTATTCCAATGCCATCAACTACCCTACTTAACGCATCTTTATCTAATCGATGGTTACAACGATGACGAGAGAAAGGATATTCCATTTCTATTCAACAACATATGGAATTTATCGAAACTTCAACACCTGTTTATCAATTACAACACATCAGGAAAAACCTGGCTGAAACAAATGACGGGAAAATCGTTATCGATTCGATATTTATCCATGGAAAACATCGCGTGCAGTCTAGAAGATACTACACATCTTGTCCGACAAACACCAAATCTTCAGTATTTAAATGCAACGATTCATGCGAATGATAACGACGAACGGGTATTCGTAATACCATCATCGATCGTATCATTGAAGTTAGCTTTTGAAGGTTCCGTTCAAATTATGTTGAAAGTCTTTCAAATGGTGCCGAATTTACAACGATTGTCACTGAAAACTATGGATATTAATCTGAATGGAAGCAAATGGCGAAAGATTCTGATGAGTTATCTGACTCAATTGAGAATCTTTCAATTGCGAATGTATTTCGAGTTTTCTCAGACTAAAACCGTCGACGAACAGATAAGTAAACTTCGTCACACATTTCGACATCCATTTTGGACTGAGAAACACCGATGGTTTGTTCAATGTGACTGTGTCTCATTCGGAACGTATCATCATGGAATTCTCTATACATTACCTTACGCATTCGATACGTACATTTGTTATGATGTGAAAAGAACGAGTCACACTTGTCGTTCCATGGAAAGTAGCTTCTGGTCGTATGAAAATGTTCGAAATTTGCAATATATGAAATACAAAATGAATCCTATCGATTGTTCATCACATTTACCGATCAAATTCACCAATATTCAACAGTTAAAACTAGGTTTTCCATTCGATGAACATTTTTACTCGTTACTACCTTCGCTGCATCAACTAAGATCTGTCGAAGCTATTCTTGGAGAGAATTACAATACTCAACAGTTACAAACATTGATTAACCTATCGCCTGTTCTTTATTCATTAAGATTTTTCTATTCGATTGATTTGAAAGTCTCCATCGTACAATTGACAAGTCCATCGATCCGTCGACTAAGTTTTATCGCAAAATGTTCGATAACTATCGCATATTTCAACAATGAAGAATGTGCAGCGTTAGCTTACTCGCCACTTGGACAACAATGCGAAGTACTTTCGATTAAAATCGAGAATCGTTCGAATATTCTGGATCTTTTAAAAACAATGACTAGACTTCGATCGTTAGTGGTTCTATGTAAAGACGATACATGGGCAGATAGAGATGCAACTGTAAGCAAAGATGAATTAATCGATTGGCTTCGGAGTAGCTTACCAGTGACTTATTCCGTTAATCGCGATGAAAATGAAACATCATTCATACGAATTTGGGTGGGAGACAGACGAAACAGTGCGATTCTGATCTAAGAAATCGCCCGAAATAAAATTCGAATGTCAACAGCGGCTGTTTTTCTTAAGATTTTCGTGTCATCATTGTTAATCATACTTTCACCTACAGAAGATTTTCTAATGTTTGAGAGCAAGGTCATTTGTTTGTCTTCGAATCATTTCAAATAAATAGTCGGGCAAAGATCAAATTTTGAGTTAGAAGAAATTAGTCATCTAAGTACGTTCTTAACTTGTATTTTTGTATATTCTTTGTGTATATGTAGAGAAGGGAATCCTTACAGGCGAACACTGTTTACTTTCATCGAAATTATATAAACAGAGTGTCACGTTCTGTTACTTCCGATCATATTGAGTTCCTCTTTTTGCCCATAGTCATTATGCTACAATAGAAGGAACAAGATGAGACTGAAACTTGCCGAAATTTTGAATCCAAACAGCCAGCTAGGGCGTATCCTTCCATCCCCAAACCATTCAACTACTACTATGCCAACAGCGGCAGTCGCAACGAATTCGACTAACTCAGTGTGTCTAGACAACAGTGAAGACAATCCTCCGATAGTGCACCGTGCATCTGTAGGAAGTTCGAACCGAAGAAGCACACGTGCGTCCGTCGATCCCTCCTCGAGAGGAGTACTTTCATTTCATAATATCAGTTACAACATCGGTCGAAAAAATACGAAGTGTCATCTGCCTTGCTTGAAAGTAAACTCGGGAAGACAAATCATCGAAAACGTTTCGGGGATTTTTGCACCAGGAATGAACGCGATTATGGGTTAGCTGAAACTCTTTTCAACGATGAATTTCTAAGTTAGCGTTTTCGGAATGATTTCAGGACCGACTGGTTGTGGAAAATCTTCACTTCTTGACATATTAGCTGATCGAAAAGACCCTCGTGGTCTATCTGGTAGCGTCTTGCTTGATGGATGCCCACCGCCTCCATCATTTAAATATATCGTCGGATATGTCGTACAAGATGATATTATTAGTGGAACGTTGACTATTCGAGAGAATCTCATGTTTTCTGCAAATGTTCGTTTGGGTAGCGACATTACAAATGATGAACGACGAGAACGAGTAGCACAGGTTATACACGATCTCGGGCTTGAATCATGTGCGGATACGAGAATCGGTACAGAATTTTTACGCGGTGTATCGGGTGGAGAACGCAAACGAACATGTATAGGAATGGAGTTAGTACTTTCATCAAAAATACTGTTCCTCGACGAACCAACTACAGGTTAGTGTTATTAAAAGATGGGAATATAATCTAATGTGTCGTTATCTCTAGGATTGGATGCATCTACTGCTCGTAATGTGATGGAATGTCTCAAAGAGCTGACGAAAAAGGGTCGTAAGTGTACTTTGTATTTCTTCTATGGTGATGACTTGTTCTTTTTCCGTGAAATACAGATACGATTATTTTTTCAATTCATCAGGCACGATATTCTATCTTTAAATTATTCGATACAATTTTTCTCATGTGTAAAGGCAAAACAGTTTACCATGGCTCAGCATGCGATATGTTACCTTTCTTCAACACACTAAACTACCACTGTGAACAGCATGATAATCCAGCTGATTTCGTGCTCGATGTTCTTATTGATACCAATCGACAATCAACAGATCTGAAGAGATTAACTGAAGCGTACATGCAGTTGGATATATACAAGAAAGTTGACTCTCTTGCTCGACAAGACATTCATGGTGACCGAGAGGAAAGACTTCGTCGAAGAGAAAAAGGAGAAGCTGCCAGACCACTAAGCACTGAAATCTATTACGTTGCGCAACGAACATTGAAGAATGCAATCAGAGATCCGTCGTTATTCTTATCACAAATCGTAGTAGCGATCATTTTAGGACTACTAGTTGGCTTAGTGTTTTATGATATGAAACAAACAATCGATCCCGGAGTGCAAAATCGTTTGGGAGCGATCTTTTTCATTGTAATTAGTCAAGTATTCAGTACAGTAACTGCACTCGAACCTTTGCTAAAAGAACGTGTTCTGTTTATCCATGTGAGTTCATCTTCATTAAGTATTTCTCTCATCGAACCTGATCTACTTAGGAAAACGTCAGTGGTTATTATTGTATAACAACATTTTTTATCTCCAAGCTAATCTGTGATATACTACCCATGCGAATCTTACCATCGATACTGTTTTCGTTGATTGCCTATTTTATGACCGGTTTGCAAAGAACAGCAGATCAATTCTTCATTTTTCTTATTACTATCTTCATGGCTTCGGTCTTTGGATCAGCAACGTGCTTCTGCATCGCGGCAGCAATACCTATTTTCGGTAGGTTTACGCAATCGATCGTTGTAAAAAGAAATTTCAAATCTTCTTTGCCTTCTAGCTGTCGCTCTGATCGTCGTCGAATTAATCTTTGTTGTCATGTTTGTGTTCAGTGGTTTTATCGTTGAGCTAACCAGTGTGTTTCGATGGATATCGTGGATACAATGGATCAGTGCTTTTCGATATGCATCGAATATGTTAACCGTGAATGAATTTCGAAATGCTCGGTTTTGTTTCGCTAATGCAACGAATATTTGTCCGATGAGTGGCACGGACGTACTAATTCGACATGAAATAGATTACGCTTCAGATTGGGATATGTGGAAATATTTTTTTGCCTTATCAATGATGTCGATCGGATTTTTATTTTTAGCTTATATTCAACTTTTTCGAATAAAAAAGACAAAATAAAAATGATTTATGATGACGTCAGGAGGTTGTTGTGCGCGAAGAGGAATGTAGAAAGACCATGTGACTGAATATTTAAAAAAAACAAACGACGAAAGAGAACAACATCAATATATTTTTGCCTCATTTGTTGAGTGGTGTAAAACTATGTCGTTGGAACAGTTAGCAAATGAACTTCTACTCGAAGTATTCGACTATTTGGACTGTTTAACCATTTTTCGTGCGTTTTATGGTCTGAACTATCGATTTAATCAATTGATTATCTTACAAATTCAAAAATTTGATCTTGACTTTCGTCTTGTACCGAAATGTTCCTTTGATCTCTTCTGCCAACAACATCTTCCGTTGCTCAAGACTCGAATCGTTTCGCTTCATCTCTCCAATGAAATCAATATTCCTGAACTACCTGATTCATTTCGTTCATATGGTCATCGTATGAATCAGTTCATCATTTTGAAATTTCTTTCTATCAGCTGTTATTCAATCAATATGCTGCGTCGAATCCTAACTGAATGTCACAATCTTTCATATCTTGCACGTTTGCATATTCATACAACTAATTATGATTCTATGGAAGACCATTATCGTTATTTAATAGAAGCGATTTGGACTTTACCACACTTAACTCATTGTCAAATCGATGTTTTGTATTCTTCATCAGCATGGTTTTCTTCCATGTCAACAGTTTCTACTTCAATTCAAAACTTGAGTACCAGTGGTACATCGTATTCTCTCACTACGTTATGCAATCTATTAGACCATACACCAAATCTCAAGCAATTGGAAGTCGGCCACGTTACCGTAACAGATGATGCGCCGTTAGCAGTTACCTTTCCATCATTGAGATCATTGCGACTGATTTGTGATACTTCCATTCGGTCGATACAGCCGTTCTTTCAAATCATCCCTAATTTATGCGACTTAACTGTTCATGTGAGTAATATCGAGTCTAACGGATCAGTATGGGAACAAATCTTCGTTGATTATCTGAAGAATATCAAAACTTTCCGGTTAGTCATGAACATTCAGTTTGGGTCCTATCATGATGATTTTTATGAAATGAAAGTCGAACAATTATTCAATTCATTTCGAAGTGATTTTTGGCTTAAAAAACGACAATGGTTTATTCGATGTGATACTTATCAAATAAATACGAAAGATATTTGTCTTTTATACACTCTACCCTACCCATTTGAGACGTTCTCTTATATTGGTAATAGTCGATCGAAATCAACCAGTCCACATCCATTCAATCTAACAGACTATTCTCAAGTTCGAACATTAGAACATGTCCGCAATAATCCATGTACAGTTATCAATGGTTTTACCTTCATACCAATCCGATGTGACAATATTCGTCACTTGAAATTAAAATTTCCGATCGATGAGCACTTTGATTCGATTATTTTAACATTAAATTATTTAATTTCACTGGATGTCATATTATATGAGGATGAAGATTATCATCAATTACAACGGTTACTCCAAAGAGCACCGCATCTTCGTCAATTGAAATTTTGCCATCCTGGCAAATTCTCCATGGCATCTTTCAATCTTTTCAGTCCATCGATTCGGCAATTAGATTTCTTTCAAACTTCCGGATTTCGTCTACGTTATTTCAGTAGTACCGAATGTGCATTGTTTGTTGATCTACCACTTGCAGTTCAATGCGAGATTCTAACTATGGATGTTCGAAATCGAACAGATATTGTCAAGCTAATCAATGCAATGCCTAATCTTCAAGCAATGAATGTTCATTGTCAAGATGGGATAACGTGTGCAGATAGAACTATCAAAATACATGATGATTTAATCGAATGGTTACACAAGCATTTATCCAGTGATTGTTCCTACACGATTGTTCGTCAAGGGTATACAAATATACCATTAATTAATATCTCGATTAATAGGCAGAAGTAATTCGAGAGCAAACTTTTATTCGAAATCTTATTTCAGAAGTAAAAAAACAGCGCCATAATTAGCCATTGATTTGCAATTAGTTCATTGCCCTAAACATAATCGTAGCTAATCAATGAAAAAAAGGAGAGAAAGCATACTCTTTTCTTAATTACAAATCCTATTCCCCTGCGGAATATATCCAGGTCGACAAACACATATTTTATTAAGACACATAGAATTGCCGACTAAACCATTACAGTTAGTATCCGAATCACAATAGTAACCAAGTATACTATCGTAGGTGACGGTAGAAGTGGTAGTAGTAATTGGATAAGTAGTTGGGACAGCAACTGCTGATGCGATCAGAAGTAAAACTATAAACCACATTTCACAAAGATTCGTTGTTTATGGATGAATGGAATATCGGTAATAATAGTATTTATATCATTGCATTGATTAGATAACAAATGATGCTATTTTGCTTGAAATTTATTGGAAGATTAGCCTTTCGTTTTAAGAATCTGCAAATAACTAATAACAGAATGATATGTATTTGAATCATAAGGACAAAGATTAAAATGAATGAGTATGACATTTTCTTTTAGATTTCAATTTTATACTTCATGTAGTAAGAGGCAATTGTGATAACGAATGTTTTTGTAGAGCAACTGATTATCGAAAGGATTAGAATGCTCCAGGGACATTTGACGTAGCAACTTCTCAGTTATACAATAAAGCCTAACAGTAACTTGATTCATCGATTGAGTTATACTCTAACTTTTGTGTTTCTTAACACGGTGGATATTTTATTTCCAAATAGTCCAAAAAACTTCTTGTCTGTGTTACATTTGTATCATGCAAAGTAATTACGTTCGTATTATTCAATTGTGTATAATCGCGCAGGTACGACGTTGTAGCTACTCTATAATTCAATCCACTTTTCGATATATCTGTTCCGTTTAACAGCCACGTTTTACCACCATCGTTTGTTTCTACTCGTGTGTAAGCAAGAAACATGCCATTTCCTTTCAATGATATTCCATGGGTCAGTACTTGAGCGAGTAATTGACCGGGAACAGAGAGAGCAACAACAATATTTCCAAAAGGTAATGTACGTAAAACATCATATTGGGAAATCGTTTCACGAAGAATATCATCGATTCGAACGGTTCCACCGTTGATTATACCGATCATTGTGTTATGATCTAACGTTAAGTTTAACATGCTTTCACTGATTAGAGTGGTCAGTAATGTTGTAGAACTTCGTACGGATTCAGATCGTCCGTCTAATTCAATTCCTGTTGGTAAACAGGACACAATGGCTAATGGGTCATAACCTAACGTTTGGAATCCTTTTATACCTAGATTAAACCATTGATTAGCAATTGCAGCTGTTTGTTTCTCCTCTGGGACGTCAGAAGTAATTGGTGCTAAATGACTATAAACACGGAAACGTTTTGTATCTAAATTAAACGCACAACGATGAATATAAACAGTAAATGCATTGGCATCAGCTTTGTAGATCGGTGTATATGTCGTTCCACGTACATAATAATAATTTTCATGTTCATGTCCACCAAGAATCAGATCAATTTGAGGAATTTTCGATGCCAGTTCAGTATCTATTTGTAAATCTAGATGAGTAATTGCTACCAGTACATCGTATGTATTATTCGGAAATGTATTTAAAAATCCTTGGACATGCGGAACCAAAGATGATTGATTAACATATCGAATATATGAACCAGTTCCATCGATAGTTAAACCAATAAAGAGTATTCGAACTGAATCAATAGTGAGAATTTTATGTGGAATACTCGGTCCGAATAGTTCATTTGAATCTTTTCGGAATACATTCGTACTTATCCATGTAAATGTTGATTCATTCATTCGAGCCAGTAAATCTTTTTCTGATAAATCAAATTCATGGTTGCCAAATGTCATCAGATCAAGTCCAAGTGTATTCATCGTTGCAATCATTTGCTTCCCATTCAGGGTTGTTCCATTTACTGTCGATGAACTTAATGCCGACGGAGAGAGAAGATCACCAGCGAGAATTGTATATGTATGAGGATTTTCTTCTTTCAATAACTTTCGAAGATACGCAACGCGTGCTAAACCACCTTTGCGTCCTCGATCGAGTGGTAATAGTTCATAAACATCGTTTAGATGCAAAAATGTCCATTGAACGTATCGGCCGTCTTTAGGCAGCTGAACTGGGTAACTGATAATTCCATTTTCCACGGCATAGACATACGAAGAAGTATTTCCGTTTCGCCATAAACTCGCATAGACAATTGTTAAAGTAGTGAGACATATGATTATTCCGATCAGAATGGTAAATATGAGTCCATATGGAAAAAAAGATTTTTTAAATCGGTCAATAGTAATCGCTGGCATGGGAATACAATTGAAATATAACAAATGCAAATGGGTCAATTTTTATTTTTATTTCGCCGATAAATACTGACTTATACGAGAATTCAAGAGGCTATAATCCGTATGATAAGACAAAGTATGACAAAGAAAGTCTGTTTCTCTCTGTCAGTTATCAATATAATCTTGAAGAATATTGATTACATGTAATAAATAAGACAGATAACATTCCCATAGGATAACTAACTTATTTGTTTTTTCTTTGCAACGCTAATCAACACTTGATAAGTCAGAGCAAGAGAGGAATTATCGGATTTTCTCTCTTGTCTTTCAATTTTCTCCCAAATCTGTGCAAATAATGATAAATCGAAATGAGTTCCGTCGAGATAAAATTATTATTGTTACTACCACTTGCTTACTTATATGTCTGATACGATCGATGGCAAAGAGCATGTAAATATCAAACATAATACTAATAAATAACTCACAGGTACTCGCATTCGTTCGATTTACCTTTTTCACTTTTCTAGCAGAAAATAGTTCTGAAGTATATATTATGACGTCAAAACTTCGTTATTCTCGGCAATAGCTCAATTGAAATAGAATCCGTTACGATATTTCATAGTTAAAATGTAACTTTTCAATGTAGTGTTCTTCTTTCGGATGTTTTTGTTGTCTTAAAGCTCACATTCTGTCCAGAGTAAGTGTTTTAATGAACAGACACTCAACAAGTGAAGCGATGCGTCAAGCAAAAAGCGCTCTCTCCTCGTTTTAACTGAAAATTTTCTTCATTCCTGCTTGCCAAAAAGTAACAAAACAAAGAAAAGCGTTGCACTTCATCTGTACAAAAATTTTAGTGATTTTTCTCTTTCTTTCACTATTTTCATTCTTTTGCGATTCTAAAGTTGGTTGTTATTCGAACATTACCCGTATCGAAACATAAACTTTCGCGATAATGACACAAAACAATCACTTCTCTAGTTTTACCAATACCGCTGAAGAACCAACAAAAGCCTTGACACCAATCAGAGGATATCAGACAAAAAATCTAGTATCACTGGAGGAGGTATTGGATGAAGTGAATCCACCTGTTCTTGACGTAGCTACCATGATATGGCTAGTAAAACAGGATTCGTCTGATCCGCCGAATGTACTAACTACTGATAAATCAGCAGCCACCCGCCTGTATACAAAGGAGTGGTGCGAAGCAAGCCAAAGTGTCTACTCGATATTAAATAAGAAACTCCGTTTGTGGTTCTCGTATCTGAAATGATTACTAACAACACTGTACAAGTTACCCGTCGGTGACAGGACAAGTATATCAAGGAGTTCGTGGTGATATGATTGAAATTTATAAGAAGGATTTTGTTTGATGAGGGTTTTAGTTCGTGTACGGAAAGAGTGGACGTTGGAGAAAAGTTCGTTGGTCGCACTGGAGTACGCACATTATTTATGATTGATTGCCTTAGTGGAAAATGTATTCACAAGTAACGCTCATCATATGGGTTCGCCGACCTTTTTCTGAAAGAACTGTTCTACTACTGAACATATTCAGATACATTGGAAAACAGGTGTAGGACACTGTGATTACTGCTGGCCCTCAGCTCGATCATGGCATTGTGTCCCACACGAGAATTAATACAAGACAAAGATTGTTCAATTGTCATGAACCGAATCGATTACCCACTTGTCAGTGAATAGTTTTCAAGCACTAGCTATGTCTACTCATTCGTAGGCCTCCGTCTGGCCAGTCACTCACAGCTACACATTAATCTTTATACTCCATTTTTCTAATTTCACGTTATACATATGAAAGTTTTTCTCGACACTTTACTAAGTTGCCCACAAAAGAAAGGAAGACGGATCTTAGTGAGTAAGGAAAAACTAACAACGGATTCGAGTTCTCCGATCCCGATTATCCTTCGGTCAACCCTTACTGCATTAAGTAATATCTCATGCCTAGTTAACCAGTAATGAATTCATAGTTAATAATCAGTAAAAACTAGGCTAAAATTCGAGTTCCTCGACTCCGATTACTTTACTAGTACTCAGTCTTTGGTTGCTATCGATAAATTTCAATGATTGAAGAAATGCTGCTTTCTGATTGGATAAGACAGACAGAGAGACAAACTTTAACTTTTCTAAGCTCATGATTTAACCGCTGTATAATCTTTCTTTCAGAAAAGGGAATAGAGATCAGGAAAGGAAAAGAATATTCCAAGATGGAATTTCGTGTCAACTGTATGCATCTACACAAGATCGTTTTATTATTTATGAACAGTGGATTTACAGAAGTTTGTAGAAGGCAAGAGAACTGGAGAACATGACGCATAAAAAGAGCATGATGTAGAAAGAACAACGAATGAGAATGCATATTATACACATACACCATGACGCCATGTAAATGCTACATCTGAGGAAGTGTTAACAACACATAACAAGCAATAATAATTCGATTGAAGGTTTATTTTACGTGTTGTCACCATGGACAAAGATCGTCTTTGAAACAGAGAAAATTCATTGGAAATATTTTTTGGAGGTGCACGGTGCACCTGTCAGTTGGAACTATAACTGATGAAAAAAAGAAAAAAAATAGTATTGTTATTGTGTGAAATCAAATATACACGTGCGTTTATCAGTGGTATATTTCAAGAAGCATATAGAAGTGCTGATTTTAGTCGAATAGGACAGAAAATTTCAGAAACTCATGAAGTTAAATGCATTGAATTCGGCGACAAGAAATTAATCGTTAGAACCTAATAATTATGTACTGTAAGTTAACACTCAAGCAAATCTATGAAACAGTCTACAACTGATAGTAATTTTGTTCATGTGAAAATATCGAAGACGGCTGTGTACACTTCTTGATCATGCACAGTAGTGAACAGAAATTTCAGCATTCAGATAATTCAATCACTGCTTTGAATATTGAGTGTTAACAGTTATCATAGAATAATGTGATGAACTCTTCACTCATTGATATTATAGCTCCATACGATTTAAAAAATGAATTGCAGCATGACATCATATCCAGCAAATATTGTTCGCAAAGGGATATCGCAAAAACTATATCTGTTTAAGGGCACATACTTCAATATAGTCATAAACTCTCTTTTTCTTTCTCTTATCATAAAAATGTTTTCTATCAAAGTTGATTCATGTCTTTTTCTTTTCAAAGTTTGTTCTTTTTCTCAAATAACAACCACAAAGTCAAGGTTGAATTTATTCCACCGCATACTTTTCAGAGGAGAAACTCTCGTGAGTTGTTATGAATGCAACATGATTACTCTCTTTCTTCCGTTCTGTATGAAAGAAAAGGAATAGAATGGTATGTCAAAGCAAAATAATCTGTACACTTGAAGAAAAAAACAAAAGGTAAAAAAGACTCGTCTATGATAGTTAATCTGTAGACAAGATTCTCTATTCCTCGATACTTATCTCGATCATGTCTTCATTTCGACCGTTTCGATGGACCTACCCACAAAAGACTGGCTCTGGATTTACAATTATTCCTAATCGAACTATGATCAACAATGATATTGAACAATATTTTCAACAATTAGCAAGTCGATTGAAAAGCTTTGACATTATTATTAATCATAATTTACCTTTTCTTTTGCATGGACATTCGAAAGAATGGATTCACAAGGTACACAAACTGCAACTTCATGTGATTCATAGATATATCAATAGTATTGAATGGTTTCTAAAGACGATTACTGATAGTTCCAATGGTTCGTTGAATGGAAGGCAAAAACGTGACATTCAACTCGAATTGAATGCGATGATCAATGATTTAACACAAATATTAGAAGTTTTACAGACAAAAGCACGATTTATCAATGATCTAGTTGCACAAAATTTCGGATACTATAATGCAAGTCAATACAATTTTAGTGTAACTGATGATATACAAATCTTGAAACGTATGTTAATAAGAGATCCTAATATCGATCGTATTCTTTGCTCTAATGATCTATTGAACAGCAATAATCCGTCACAATTGAAAATATTGCTTCATGAACTGGTGGAAGAACGCAAGACGAATCCGAATCTACGACTAGTTTATGCTGATTTCTCTACCTCGCCATTCAAATTGCACGATTTTATAGTATTACCATTCGTGCCATCGTCGTCGTCTACTAACGATGATATCATGAATGTTCTTCTTATTGGAGAAAGTGGAGTGGGAAAATCGACATTTATCAATGGCCTTGCGAACTACTTCACATTCGAAACAATTGAACGAGCGCAAGCAAACAAATCAATTGTTCTTATATCAGACGAAGATTCCCCGAATAGTTGTAAATCGTATGTATTCAATTTCGGTGCTCAAGATCGACGAAGGCTACGTATTATTGACACACCAGACTTGGGGAATACTCGCGATATGCAGTATATCTTAGAATACATTTATGATCTAACTCATCTGAATGCTATTTGCGTTCTTCTAAAACCAAACATGACACGAATGACAGATCTTGTTTCCACTTGTCTCAATCAATTTTTCGAACTATTGGGATCGAAGTTCAGTCGGAATGTTATCTTTTGTTTCACCAATGCACGGCCGACTTTGTATACACCTGGAGAATCAGCACCTTTACTAAAAGATATTCCATTCAATAAAGAGAATACGTTTTGTTTTGATAATGAATCATTTCGATACTTAGTTGCTTTACAAAATAAAATTCAGTTTACAGCAGAACAAAAACGTGAATATGAAACTAGTTGGTCGAAATCAGTTCAAGAATCCCAACGATTCCTTACCTATATTCGTACCCAATTATCAAGTTATCCATTGGACGATAATTTACAGTCGATTTCACATGCCAGCATGAAGATCAATCGCATGATTCGTCCAATGTTAGAAGCGATTCGGAATCTTCTTCGAAATCGAATTCTGCTGACTATCGATACTTCCATCAAGTTGATTAAACTATGTCCGCGCGCTATTCAACGGCAGCGAGCTTTTTGTACTTCGTGTGAACGAGACGCTTTTCATCTTGGACATTTCTGGATTCTACCAGACGATGCACATGCATTTCGAAATCAATGTTTGACCTGTTCTTGCACTCCGAATCAACACATCAGCATTGACTATATTCTCGGTTACGATACGATAAGTGCCTCTCCGAACGATCAAATACCGAAGATAGACAACCTTCTTCAAGAGTTATGTTCAATTAGCATTCAATTCGCTGGTTTTCTTAGAAAGCGCACAGACGATCAGTTTCTTCTCGGTTTAAAACAACTCATTGCTGAAGAACAACAGATCTGCTCAGTTCATCACGAATCCAATCACTATAATCTAGAACTTGTTAGAGAATTGCAAATACTTCTGATGTCCTACGACGAGCAAATGACGAAGTTGCAATCAACTGAACAAAATCGAGATTTACAATTTATCTACGACCAAATTCAAACCGTCGAGCAAATTTCAATTATACAAGAACAACTGGCAGTTATTCATCAACATGCGTGTGAGGAATTTGAAATTCAAACAAATTCCATACGTCGCAATGTGTTCTCTTCTTCCGAATTGAAATAGATTTGCGATTATTATTATTAAAATCTTTTTTCAATACTCAATAAAGTAGAAAAACAAACGTTGCTTTGTTCGTTTACACAAAACAAAACGACGAAATTACTTTCGTTAATGCTTCGAATAACAAAACATGTGTCACAATCCCTCGGTAGAAAGAAAATTTTATCGTAAAAACGTTGCTCGTCCAATAGTCGCTTGCAAATTAATCTTTTTTTTGTCTTGCACGTCACGTTTGCCAAACGTCGAAAGGATTCAGCAATGAAATATACAATTACACGCGAATTTTCCTTTACTAATGAAAAATTTCAAGTGATTTGTGATTCCAAATCGATTTGTACTGTCAAAGCAACACCATGCAAAGAATTTCCCGAACAATATAGGTGAGTGCACCATATACGATTGTTATTTACGAAATAACACATTTAATAGTATCAAGCTATTCAATCCGATGCGTAAAGGCGACGAGGAAGATTACTGTCGTGTTGAACCCGATGGTACACGGCCGCACAATTACTTAATCTATTCTACTAATGATGACAAAAACATGAAGACTCTCTTCGGACAGTTGCATTGGGAAACCTGTAGTTACAATAACTATCGCTACACGATAATTATCGGTCAGAAACTGTATCAAGTTCGAAGTTGTGATTTGAAAGATCGTCGCCTAGCAATCGTCGATGCTATTCATAGAAATAAATATTCCACAACTGATTATCCCGAATTGCTATATCAAGTGATCGATTCATTTTCCAAATCAAATAAAAAATATCATGTAAATATCCATGACAAAGAATGGCCTTTGGGTTATTTAGCTATTACAGTTCTACTCGATCTTCATGAATGCAAACGGAGTATTGACTAACGAAAGACGTTGTTTTTATTTGTATAAAATAAATACACATATCTCCAAGATAAAAAGAAGCTCTATCTTATCTTTTGAGCAAACACTAAACTCGACATACGAAGTGTACATACACATTCCGATGATGGGTACCATGGAGTTAGTATGTGGTTGGCTAGTGGTGATACTTCTGTTGATGAAACAATCGTCAATTGAAGGAAAGAAAATCTTTGTTTCCAAGTATGGTGCTCATCCGAACGATGATCTTGATGACACAGCGGCAATTCAATTGGCTATCAATGATGCAATCAAACGTGGTTATACAAGCGAGATTGTTTTCGGATTTGGTATATATGCAATATCATCGACTATTGTCATAGAAAACGCCATTAATTTAACTATAACTGGAGAAGGAATTGATCAAACGTATTTAATTGCTTACAATCAGGTATCGATATTTTTTGCAGAAAACTGTCAAGGATTAAAATTTACTTCGTTTTCTATTGATTACAATCCACTTCCATTTACGGCTGGATATATTGCTAATATTGGTGATACATTTCTAGACGTACGTGTTGTTTCGCCTCATCAAACGGATGTTGATCGACAAGCTCAAGCTATCCTTCGATACGATCCTGATCAGAAAAGACCAGCTTTCGGACAGAATACCTATGAAATGTATCAAACACCTCCGACCGATAGAAATACAACGATTGTCGAGCCAGGAGTTCTACGTGTGCCATTGAGTGTTCAAACACAATTCCGTCGGGGTGATCCAGTTGTCGTTCGTTATGCTTTTCGTGGCCATGCAATATACGGACAAGATTTAACAGATATTTCCGTCCAATCAATTACTATTTACACATCATGGGGAATGGGTTTCGTGACACTTCGCTCAAGACGTTTACGAATAAGTAATTATCATGTTTTACCTCGCGATGGTCGTTGGATGAGTACAATTGTCGATTGCTTGCATTTCCTCGATACGAGAGAATATCTTTCCATTACGGATAGCGAATGCCATGCGATGGGTGACGATGGTTTGAATGTTCACGGCGTATTCTTTCTTGTGACAAATATTATCGATGCAAAAACAATCATTATTCAAACCAAAACGTCAGCTGACCCGTTGAATTTTGCCGTCGGAACGAATTTAGAATTTAGTGCCAATCAACAACCATTTGTCGTGCATGGTAGTGGTCAAGTCGCATCGATTGCACCCACGAATTCCACTGATACAAGAAAAATTACTTTCACCAATCCGGTTAATGTAACCTTGAATGATTGGGTATGCGTTGCTGATACGCCAATGCTGACGATACGAAATTTTACAGTAGCAAACAATCGTGCACGTGGCGTTCTATTAGAAACTCGTAATATTGACATTAGGCAATCATTATTCTATCGTACGAGTGGACCTGCAGTTCTAATTCAACCATCGATGTACTGGCACGAAGGTCCCGAAGCTCAAAATGTGTCATTGGTTGGTAATGTTTATATCGAAAATAATGAAGGTATTGCGCAAGAAAAAGGTGTTATTACGATTTTACCCGATCCAGTTCACCTAGTTCCGGTGATTAATGATATTCGAATCGAATCGTCATCGTTCTACTTAGGGTTATCCAGTCAAGGACTTTTACAGAGTGATAATATGAACAATTTATATCTTACACACAATTATATTGCTACGAATCTGTCCACGCCGATTATAAGTATTTGCAATAGTCGAAACATATCGGCAGCTAATAATTGTGTAGTCAATATGCAAACCAAAATCACCGAATATTATACGTTCGATCAGACCAGTCCTTGTTCGATGAATTTAAGCAGTTTAATTGATTTGCCGCCATCAGCATTCAATGCATCATTTCCACCGCCTGCTATCATAGACAAAAAGTTTTATTCAACATTTTTAACAGAAAAACATAAATAAAAAAGACAGAACAAGCAAAATCCATGCATTCGAAAATAATATTGATCTATTTGCATTGCTTACAGTGGATGTACTAGTAGATTCAGTTGTCACTGTAGTTGTAGTTGTGACTGTCATTGTCGAGGTTGTTGTAGTACTAATCGTGGTAGTGATGGTCACCGAGCTTGTCGTCGACGATGTAGTAGTTGTAGATGATGTCGTTGTTGTTGTTGTTGTTGTTGTGGGATCAAGGATATCACAAGGTCCTACTTCAATGTCATCAAAAGCGACAGAAACAGATACGGTTGCTAGTTGATGAACATAGAAATAGAGACTTCCTTCACAGACAATGTTTGGTATCGCCGTCACAACGGTTTGCCATCCGTGACTGTCATCGAGATATCTGTTCCATAAACTTCGACTATCACATCCACCAGTCCAAATGCTAACAACAGTGCCATTTTGATCGTCGACCGATGATTTGACATAATAAGCATATCGTACGCACATACCGAGATTGAATGAGACTGATTTTGGAGGAGAAACAGCACCAGAATTTCCACGTTGGAAAGGTAAATGTCGGTTCCAATAAATAAAGCCACCAGTAGATGAATTCGTTGTATGATCCCGAAACGGACCTAACGTTCGATCCGGAACATTTTCACCAGTAGTTAGAGAAAAATTGTACGTGGGTAATGTAAATCTATCACCATTTTGCATTCCGCACATCGTTAAATCATCGAAGTTGCAATGAAAAGATAGAAGATTACCGTCGTATGGAAATTTTGTCGGAGGATAAGCACACGATGTCACGCTAAGATCATCTATAGCAAATGAACGTGGATTGTCTTGTAAACTATCGACGCGGAACATCAATGAATAATATCCAACAGGTAGATTTATTACACCCCAAGTCCTAAACAGTCATCGAGAATGATACATGAAGTTCAATGAAGTAGCTCACCATTTTGCATCTGTGTATCTACAAAGCAAGAAGAGAAAAAAAGCAGGCTTATATCTGTGTCTTCCCTTTCTTAAGTAAAACTTACATATACTCGCCAAACGATGGTGGCCATATCTGTTGTACAGTTTCAAACGGATCAAAATATCTTGCGTAAACTTTTAGATAGCTGATATATTGTTGTCCGAAGGCATAGTAGTAAAAATTCAAACAAAACGACTCATTTACAGTGATATTGAATTGCTTGCGTGTTTCCAAATAACCAACTTTCCCTTTCTGAATTATTTTCGAATTTACTACAAATGCATAATGTCCTGACTCATTACCATAGGTAAAGTCAACCGTAGGTGCCAAATTTTCTTCTTTGACAGCATCACTCGCTTTCATGATTGACCATTGATATGGATAATCCGATAGCGAAACAACGTCGTTGACGCAGTTCGATTCAAAATCACATGCAAACAACGTCTTTGGTGGTGCTGGTAACGGTTTATCACAGTAATCGATCGAGAGATCATCAAATGCTAGTGACTTCGTCGAAACGTTCGATCGAATTAGCAATTTGAACTTTTCTGCTGGTAGCGCTAGATTAATCAATGTCCAATCATTTATCGAAGGATCCTTTCCAGGTACTTTTGCTATGATTCGCGTTAGTTGCTCATCATCACCTTGTACCAACTGAATTGAAAATGGAAAGTCAATACGAGGTGTGTAATACCACATTTGAAAACAAACAGCACGGTCTGTTGGTAGTTGAACCCATTGTTTGGTTTTGATTTTGGCATCCACAGGGTAGAATGGTGAGCTTTGTGGCGTGTAAAAAAGATAATGGCCAGCGCTTGTATTGAGCGTGTGATCATGATTGATGGATTGTGGATGGGCACCATCAGTCAAACCCCAGTTTGAATCAATATCAAAGTCAGAACAAGGCGTTTCGAAATCGCATTTGAGAATAGCTGTGTCATTACAGCTAAGCGTAAATACGAGTAGGATGAAAACGAAGAAGAACATGTTGCTTATTCCACTGTTTGTAACTGAGATGTTTTATATGGATCCAAAAGTAAGATAAGATGTTGCATAGTCGTTGTGCAAGAACAATGACTGACTAAAAGATAAAATTGTAAAAGCGCGGGATGTGAGCGTCTACGCAGAAAAAAAGATGCAATTTGAATGATTTCCAAGCGAATTCTCACCTTGAATAGAAATCTATCCAAAATAAATACCCAGTGCTAAGTTTCAGCACAACAGTCACGCGAAATAAGTATAGTTATACGTCATTTTGGAGTTCATCATTATTATTTCCATCATTATCTTCCTAAATGTCGCGCTCTTCGGTGCCCATTTTTGACTCAGACCTGGTTAATAGTACTGATCGTGATGAATAAGTATGAATGAAAGAATCGATTGAAATGTTCTTTCATCACCACATGTCATATTTCGAGAAGGAGAGCAAAAGAAAAATCGGTACATTAATATGACCGTGTTTTTCTTCATTTTTGTTGTTGACGCACAAAAGTATTGATGTTTTTTTCGTCAAGCTGAAACTTTACGTTTAAAACAGAAAAATGGATGAGTATTTCACAAAACTGGTTTCATTGATCAAATTCAGTGATACAATTCCTGGTATTAACACAATTCTGTCCAGTGACGATCAGGAAGATGTCAATTATTTCCTACCACGAGAAAGGCACGTTGACCTACAAATGGTTTCGGAACATCAGTTGATTGCTCGAATTCAACGTTATTTGTTAACTTTGACGAATGCGACCGAAATTCGAACATGGACTGGTGAGATTAATACAATGCTAAAAGAAACGATTCTGCCGCAAATGAGAAACGATTCCATCCTGGTCGAACAAACTATTTATGATGAGCTTACCAAAATCGCACAATTAAAAGTTGGCTTTCGACGAAAATCAGCAAAGGTTAATCAATTGACAGCGCCGCAGAGAGGTGAACCCCCTAAACGTAGAACTTCACCTTTACCAAGTCGACTAGCAGGAGCTGTTCGAGATTCAAACAAAGTGGATATTTCGCAGGCGACGGTCGTTGATATTTTTTCAAGATTTGCCAAACATTCGTTGACCTTAAGAGACATTCTACCCGTTGTGAACCTACTCTTGTTCGATACTCAACATCGCTATGACGTTCAACAATATATCAAAGAACTAAACACTCATCAGGAGAGAACTAAAGAGGAATGGAAAAATCGAAGTCAGCTAGAATGGATTGCTAGTGGCAATAACACAGTGAATGCAGCTTCAGGTTAGACAATTATTCCTTAATCTATTTTGTATAACAGAGAGTTTAAAACTCATTTAGATAAAGTATTTTGGAATCCAATAGCCTATCTATTATCAGTTAGTGCATATCCTAGTAACAAACTGATGATTCTGAATAAAAAAGTATTCACCGGTCAATATGTAGCAGCTGTTATTATGGGTCATATCGATATTTATCATAATTTGCATGCGGACAAACAGTACCAATCGGGTAATCTCAATAGTTCCCTTTTCTTTCATTTTCATCCCGATACATTTCGACAATTATTCCATTTAATCGAACAACTTGTGCACAAGAAAGATACATTTACAAATGCAAATTTAAAATTCATGTTAAATATGTGCTTAAGATTATTTACTATTCATTTGAAGTATTTATCGATATTATCTCGAGACGACGATTGGATTTCGATGACTGACAGTAATGAAAACGATTGGAATGACTATCCTACTGATGAAGTATGGCAAACTTGGTACGATTTATTGTTTTTATTGACAACAAATGAATTTCAAAATACTATCCATGCCCGACAAGCAATGAAAGCAATAGTTTATATTCTTGAAAAAAGAATTCCGCTGTTTTCTGACAGATTATCCTATATGTTTCAGTGCATCGAGGAGAACAAATGTTCCGCTGTTACCGTTGAATTTTCAAGTGCATTGGCACGTGATGCAAATATAATTACTTGGATTGATATTCTATCGAACGAGAGTGTCAAGACAAATCAAGGTTGGTTCATCTTAGAATCATTTATTGTTCATTACCATCAGTCATCAGCGTCGGTACAACGAATTGCAGAACGATTCCAACAGTTACTCTTCGCGCAACTTATGAAAGGGAATGTGTCGATTTTACCTATATTCATTCGGTATATGACACTGATATTCAACCAAGATATAACGAAACAACATCTAATGAAATCTTTTCTCATGGGTTTAAGTTTCCTGACTGTAACTAAAGATCAAAATTGTTCGGTGACATTTTTTATTCATATATTACCGATACTAGTTGATTTTATTCTGATATATAGTACTACAGAAGTAATCGATAATGGTCAATTTTACTACTTAGCTTGGTTGCTAGGACAAATCAGTCATCGACTAATTACAGATCAGCTTATACAGCCACTAGAAATCAAATATGCGGAGATATTAAAACTGCCTCTGTTTTCTTCCGGACGTGAATCTAACACGATGAATGATATGTTGTTTCAATCAAACATGGCTTTCTATAGTCACCTCAAGCCAGTCGATTATATCGAGCAGACTCCGACTGACGATCGAGAATTTCTGCTATCTGTGTACAACAATATCGATCAGGGTGCGCAGTTACTATCGAAAATGCGAGCTTTCAGCAAAAATAAACAACGTCCTGTACAGAAATCTATTGAGCAACAAGTTAATGATGCGTGTGCTCATCTCTTTGCCGTCTATCTCAAACATTATCGTCGAGTTAATCTAGCAAAGGAAGAACTCACTCGTGATAACACCAGCCAACCACACGAAAAACTGCTCTCTTTGTTCGAATATGCCAATCGTATTCAAACGACGTTTGCTACACTGCGTGGTCAAGGTGGTAATTGTCAAGAACTCTATGAACAAATACGAAGAAGGACTCTCTTTCTTGTGTCTTTCGTTAGAGCAAGTCATTGGATTTCCGCTGCTGTCGATTCTATGCCGAAGACGATGGGAGATGTTCGACAACGATCTTCAAGTAATTCTTCTCGATTACTCCGACAGACGTTCAATGCTTGCACACGATTTAAAAAGCTCATCAAAACGAGCAAGAAACGTATTGATCCGATGAGAGATCGGGAAGAAGTTTTGCATCACTCGATCGTCAGCTGTGTCTATGGAGAGCAAAATCAATGGAATTCAGAAGAACTTCTTCAATGTATGTCGTACCAACATGAACGAGCCATGTTTCGATGGGTAACATACCGATTTATTTATGAATTTCTTTCGAAATTTATTAAAATTGAAGAAAAGAATCGAATGATGAGCTTTTTAGCTATCCTTGTACCGCATCTTAGAGGTATGGATAATGAATGGTCTTATCTGGAAAATATTCCATCAGCTAATAGTCGGTGGAAAGAACAGATCGGAAAAGTTTATTACTCTATTGTACAATTGCTCCTGTCGCATTTACCGGAAAGCGATACAAAAACAGCGATTTTGATATTTCATCTGTTGAATTTACCTTATACTACCGATGATATCGGATATTTACACCAGTACGAATTTCCCCAACACTTATTCACATCGTTTGTTACTGCAAACAATCAATCTGTTGCGTTTGAAACTAAATGTCTCGGTTATCAATGGTTTCGTTTGTATGTTTTACAGCTATGGCGACACGTCACCAATAAGGAAAATATGCATGAATTGTCCGAGGAAAAATGGATCTTTGATGAGCTGAAGAATTTATTTATCATCGAACAAAATCTAGTATCCAGCATTTCATTTCGATATGTCGCACTCGGCTCAGTTCAAATCGGTACAGTACAAAATAATGGAATAGTCAAGCACGAAACCAATCAGTACTTAATGTTACTACTGCGATGCGTAACAATGTATGAACATGTTCGGAATCATTGTGCTACGCTCGAATATTTTGAACAGCTATTAAATATGTATCGTAATAGTACAAACCTTATCACAATTCTTTTAGTACTGAAAATTATACGTCAAATTTTGTTCTCGTTATCTGAAGAACAGATCATTACTCCAGTAAAGAACTTCCTCGAAGAGATCTTTTCGACGATTAGTGACAATATTCGATCGAAAGAGAAATCCTTCGAGATCACCACTGAATTGATTTATATCTACCGAATAATCATTTCCACTGCATCCCCATGGCAACAAAATGCTATCGAACAGGTCATTAATGTTATCATTTCGAGTCATAATTCTTTCCATTCCAATGATACGAAGCAACTCAACGATCTACTTGCATGTCTGAGCATTTTAGGCGGATACATCCATTCGTTTGGCATTGGCTCGATCGTTCAGATCTATGTCGGAGATCAATTTGACCAAGAGACTCAATTGGGTGTTGTCTTAGAGATTCACTCGAAGAGTGCTTTACCTTACCTGGTTCAATACTGTCGGACCAATGAAACCATTTGGGTTACAGTTGATCAATTGCGTATTGAGCTCGACGTTCTGCCACCTCATCTACTCGATTTGCCGGTTGATCGTGCAACTATTGGGAAGGTTTTCGACGCTATCATTTACTTTATCGAACTTGATGAATCACTTTTTGATCCTGTTCTTATTTTACTACTCAAACGTCGATCTATCTGTGCTTTATATCGATCGTTGTTGACCAGTAAAAAATTGCTGGAAATCTTCATGGACAAACCGTATGCATCAGTCATTGCCAAACTTTCCATGACAGCGCTGTCAAATATACATCGATTACAACCGACTGATATGCGTCTATTAAACAAACGACATCTGGAACAATACTGTCTCAGTTTGGATCGATGTGAACGTATGCAACAAATCGTCAATGATGCAACACAAGCACGACAAGACGAGCTAGGACTACATGTTTGGCATAGTTCTCCGTTTACGAATAACTTTACAAGGACGAATATTCCTTACAGTGATCTGAATAGCACGCAATGGGCACCGGCAGGATCGAAACAGTATGTCGAAGACTTCACACGTGGTCGAATTGGCAATGAGGAAATTCGTATTGTACCAATGGCATCAGAGATTGCTGGTCAATGGTTCTTAGAAGAATGTGGAATCAAGCATCGATTTCCTGGTCGGACTTATCTAGTTAATGAATATGGCAATAGTGCAATGGCTACTTTTATTGTAGACACCTTACGCTTGAGTCAGGGCAAATGGTATTTCTGTGTACGTCTTCTCGAAAGTCAATTCATACGCATCGGATGGGCAACAGATGGTTTCAATCCTAGTAATACCAATGGAATTGGTCAAGATCGATATTCATGGTCTTTTAATGGATCTCAATCAATGTTATACAATCAAATCGAATCTCCATTCATTACAAATAACATTTCTTGGAATACTCATGATGTTTGCGGGTGTGGAATTGAAATCAATGGCATCAATACACGAATCAATTACTGGTTGAATGGGCACTTTTTAGGGACGGCTTTTGCTCATAATTTTCCCATCGGCCCGACAGATACAATATGCGACATGCTACCTAATACGTCTGAAACGACCTACTACCCAGGTGTTACACTACAAATGAATGATACCACCCTTCTAAGTTCTTGCGAATGGATTTTTAGTCCCGAAGATATGAACGAATGCCCATTGCCGGAGGGCTATAAACCGTTGATAGTACCAACTGTACATACTGTAGTGAGGTATCCCGTCAATGCTTATATACTAAGCATTAATGATCAAGATAATCTTTATCAATCACGTACTACGTCGACGAACATGTTCCTACGTGATTTTGTCAGCGAACGTCACCTACAAATAGAATATCCTATCAAAAGCGGTGGTCTGATATTATCTAAAGAAACTAATGGGCTTCCATTCGAAATTGTTCAATCTGATTCATGGACATTGAGTTTCGATTTTAAACTTTCATCTGATGTTTCTCAAGAACAGATCTGCCTCTTTTCACTTGAACCTGTATTGTCTGTAAAGTTGCCAATCGAAAAGGTTAAGCGGAGCACTCGCATAGCCATTATATTCTCTGCAAAGGACCAATCAGTTACGACGTATATCAATCATGAATGCAAGTCATCGACAGTTTCTATGACTGCTCCATTCACACTTCATATACTGCCGGCAATTGCTGCAACAGTTCAAAATCTTGCCTTCTGGGACGAAGCTCTAC